>OZ026617.1:96899664-97104664 GCA_964020975.1 Hermodice carunculata
GCATTGCGATGGGGGACTAGCATTCCGATCCGACCGTAAAATAGTTTTCCGGCCACTCTGTCCCGCTACATGTTGTCGACAACATGAAAAATGTTTTTGTGTTGGTTTGTTGTGTATAAGCAGCACAGGCAGCGAGGCCGTTATCAGTGACCTCTTGGACTGTTTGTGTGCTTATCAGCTTGTGTCAACACTATCGATGTACTAGTCACTGAATGATGGGGGTGCCGTTGGTAATTGTGCTGAAGGCTCTCGGTCTCTGTGAAAGCCTATGGAGAGGGTGATTTTCCAGCCAGTTTTTCGATCAGCTCGGCCTGGACCTCGGCTCTGATGTCGTTTTTTGCCTTCTCAATATCAACAGTCTCGCCAGAGGCGTCTTTGCGGTAGGCGACGCGGAACCCTTGTTTTTGCTGTCTATACTGCTCTGCCTCTCTGAAGACCACAGCGTATTCATCGTGGCTTACGCGCTGGTCAGCCAGTGCCTTCGAGACCACGGCCGATACAGTGTCGTAACGTGTCCGGGCGGCCGTCTCAACGCGCTCGTGCTTGGTCACCTTCTTCGCTATGAGCTTGCCAGCCAAGCCACAGCCAGCGGCCACAGCCCCAGCCCCGAGAGCAACGGCACCCAGCGGCAGAGCTGCTGGCGCGGCGATACCGCTGGCCAGTGTTGCGACACCAGCACCACCGCAGGCGGCCGGCGATACATTCGCACCCATGCCGACGTAGGCGCAGGCGTTGGGCGCCCTCTTGTAGCGCCGCCGAGTGGCGCCGTGGCTCTGGGCCTCTGCTTCAAGATGGTCGCGTATCCGCCCGATCTCTGCGAGACAGAAGCTCTGGGCGGCGTCTTCATCAGACGGCGGCGCCGACGCGACGGACGTCTGCGATGTCGAGGCAGTGGCAGCATCGAGGGTGGGATATAGAGAAGCCTGTTTGTCTTCCATTGTGTTGCTGTTTGCTGTGCGATTGGTATCGCGGTTAGCCCCCCCGGCTTCAAATGAGCCTCTCGACGGCCATGGTGAAACCCACACTGAGATAAGGCCCCGTGAGCCGCTCCCCCGTTATCTGTAGGGTTTGCGAGTCGTCGGCTGCAACTATGTCCACGCCATGGAACGAGCGCTTGTCGGTCGGGATGTCCACGGTCAAGAGCTGGGTGGCAACCTTGCCGAGACCGAACACATGGACGACGCCGGAGACAGCCTCTTTTTTGGCCGCCGTGGACGTGTAGACGCGCCCGAAGAGACCTACGCGATAGACCGCGCCCTTCGTCATGGGAATTGTTGCTGTACTCGCCGCTTTGCTCCGTGCTTGGTGAGCTCCAGCACCTTTTTAGCATCGAGGAGGACCCTCTCAGCCGAGTGAAATACTGCGGGCGCGGCCGGCTGGCCTGGCCCCTTGTATAGGGCCCCAGGCCTCCACCGCTGTGTCTGCGTAGGCGCGCGTGGCGGCTTGAGCCTGGTCCACGTAGGCTTTACTGGCGACGTCTGTAGCCGCCTCAGGCAGAGGGAGGCCGGTAATAGTTTGGTGGCTTCTCTTGACCTTGGCCGCCTCTCGGGCCTGCAGTGCGGTCCCGAAATAGAGCGTTCCGAAGATCTGTTGAAAGGCCGCAGCCCTTGCAACGTACTATGCGTCGGCCCACCCGCGGGGAACGACGTCTTGGGCGGTCACTGGATTAGCAACCCCGGTGACGGTCTTTCCGGAGCCGATGGAGAAGACCAGGTCAGCGTCGCAGCGCAGGTTACTGGTAACAGCCCCTCCTTGTCGAATGTATCGGCCAGCTGCGTAGCCCCTACTGATAGCGTCAGCATCCGATATTATCGCCCCTGTAGCAATGCCTGTGACCCGGAGGTTGTTATCCGCGTTCAGGTAGATATCGCCGTCCATGAAGAGGAGGCCGGTGAAGGAGTCGCCCCTGTCCTTTGCGAGCCTCGTAGAGACGAGCGAGTGGACGTGACCGGCCGACGCGGCCTGGTTTGGATCCGTTGGTTCGGCTGTGGCCAGCCCTCGAATAACGTTTCCACCCATGTCGAGAGCTCCGCTCATTGTATCGCCAGCCCGGGCCACCCGTTCACCGACCCGCGCGTTGACGAACGCCGAAGTTGCGTAGGCGCTAAGGTCGGGCCCGCCTGGGCCCAACCCCCCGCCGATGATCTCGCCTGACCAGCTCCAAGACATCGTCAGTATCGCTCATATTGGAGCAGGGGGCCCGCCTACAAATAAAGAGATGGCCATGCGGCAATACGTGTACCATCTGGACGAGCACGCCCCTCTGCCCGGCGCTCATCCCGATGCGCCCTCGCATCCGTGCAGGCTGTACGACACAGGCGGCCCTGGCGGCGGTAAGACGATATGCATGGCGTACCTCCTCTTGGGCGACGTCCTCGAGGTAATTCAGGGGCGACGAAAACACGGACATCGATACTTCCCAGTCGACGTTGTCGTCATCACACCGAACACCGGGGAACCCAAGTGGCAGCTCGTTCGCGACGTCTATGAGTTCCTCCCCACCGATGAGGCCGACGCGTTGGGCATCGGCGAAGACGTAACGTTTGAGGCCGTCCCGCCTGAGATGGCGCCCGACCCGGACGACGTCGACCCGACCCGAACACACCTCGTTCTCTTCGACGACTGCATGGCCAAGAGGACAGCCCTGGCCGCGGCAGAAAAGTGGTTCACCCTATCCCGACACGCCAACGCCTCCGTCGCCTTTGTATCCCATCGCAAGGCTAGCGCGGACCGGGACCAGCTCCGCACACTTCGTGCAAACTCGACTCACATCATCTTCTTCCCCGGTGCATTCCCCGACAGCTTGCGGGGCCTCCGCCTTGCCCTCGGCGAGATGTTTGCGCCTGAGCGTGCGGCCGAGCTTGCGACCAAATTCACCGATGCGTGGCAGAAGGATAGGCACGCGTTCTTTGTTATCTGCAATGCAACCGGTCGGGTCACGCGAGGATTTGGGGGGGGGGGGGCCCGCCTTATTAGACCAATGAAGGCTCCACCTATATGACGAACATGCCAACCATGAGCAAGCTCTAGGCTCTCCGAGCCAAGATAGCAGCAACCGAGGCACTCGACGCCCCAAAACCCGCGACAGCAGACGCGGTGGACGCAGATGGCACATATGCGCCGCCGGCTACCGAAAACCCCGAGCTCGAAGGGCGGGCCGACCTCCTCGAGGTGATTGCCAAGTCGAAGCAGCAGATCCGAGCTAGCACCCGGGCTAAGGCTCTCGGTGAGCTGGGAGTCGACCGAGCCCTTGAACGCGCTGCGGCGCCGATCACAGGGCCGTTGGGCAAAAAGCTCGACCAGGTCAACGCGGCCATTGAGGAGGCCTCCGCCCCCACGCCGGCGCATGCCCCGGAGGTCGACCTCCTGCGCGAGCTTCCGACCCCCAAACCCGCTGACCCGTTCGGCCCTGAGGCTCTGCGAGCCCTGGCGCCGCCCCTCCTGGAGAACCCCGAGGAACTCTCGCAAACCCATCCACCCGTTGGGGAGCGAAAGAAGCTTCTGAGGGCCCGGAGAGACACTTCAGCCAGGGGATGGGAAAAATATACCTTCCGGGCGCGAATCGGGGGTGTGGCACGTGGACATGCCTTTGAGGACTTCAAGCGCCGCGTGGAAGGGGTTCGGGGAATGGCCGACCTGGGCCTCAGCGACCTCCTCGCAGAAGCACCCGATGTTGCAGAGCAACAGGCGCCCCCCCCCCCCCCCGCCGCAGACCGCCGGATCAGTGACGAGACCCTTGAGGCCCTGGACGACCGGACACCGGTCACTGGCGAAGGACTGCGAGGGACGCCAGCCGAGTTCACGCGAGAGGGGTTGGCCTTCGTTCGCGGCTGCACCCTTCCGGAACTCGTCGAGTTGGGGTCTCAGATGGGCAGAGCGGACGACCGCCGCCTAATCTTGACCCCACGGGGATGAGGAAGATCAAGGCCCTCGGACCCTGGCGTCGCCTTCTAGCTCGAACATACCTGGGAGACCCCGGCGGTGCAGGGCGCCGCCTACGCGACGGAACCCGCCAGCTGGTCGATGAGATGGCCGCCGCCGCCGGCACGCAGCCACGGGGCGAAAGGCCCGCCCCTGCGCGCGCCGACACACACGCCGAGACGCCCGTTGAGCACGCTCGGCGGCGTTTGGAGTTGATCACGGCATCGGCGGCGACCTAGGTGACACCCCTCGGCGGCAGCTGCCTCAACGAGGCGATTGAACACCTCTCCACCCTGCTCGGCGCGGGCTTCATAGGGCCCGAGGATTACCGCGAGTGCGTCGCTGAACTCGTCGCCCTGTGAATTGAAGGACAGCCTTCCCGAATACACAACAATGCCCGAGACACCGATTTCGATTAGCGGAGTTCCCGGCCCGGACGGGCGTCTGGAGACCCGCTTCGAGCCCCTTGGAGCTCCCGAACGGCGGCTCTATCGCCCTCGCCTCG
Source organism: Hermodice carunculata (assembly GCA_964020975.1). Classification (NCBI taxonomy): domain Eukaryota; kingdom Metazoa; phylum Annelida; class Polychaeta; order Eunicida; family Amphinomidae; genus Hermodice; species Hermodice carunculata. The sequence continues at coordinate 96,904,091 of OZ026617.1, forward strand.
TCGACCGTCTGGAGGAGCTGGACAAACATCTCGGCCGCTCTAGGTAACAACGTGTTCGAGGTCTTGACGCCGATGGGTATCGTCGCGCTCATTCTCGCCGACGATCTCTATCAGCTCTCAGGCTCCACCGCGGGGATCTTGTCCGTCGCCGAGAAAGTTGCTGACCTCCTCGAGCAGGCCGGCCAGGGCCGCGACGGGGTCGTACTCGCCCCCAATTACTCCAGCAGCCGGGTGGAAATAACTCTGAAGCCAGGGGGGGTGGGCGCTGGACTTCACGAGGCCGGCAAACCAGGGCATCGGCCGTTTCTTGGGTTTCCAGGGCCAGCGGATCGACAACCCACCGGCGGCAACCGCCCCTCAGACCTTCTCAGGTGACAACGTGGCCAAGGTCCAACGGACAGAGCGGGTCTACCTAAGGTGCTCGCTCGTGAGCGGGTCGGTCTTCAACGCGCTCGAGCGACGTCCTGTATAGCTTCCCCAGCGGGGCCTTTCCCGGCTCTCAATTGATGAGCGTCCCCCCGGCATTGATATTCGCCAAGGTGCAACCGGGCACCTATAGCGAGTTTGTAGATCGTTCCTCGGTGTGTGAGGTAATATACGAGCATTTTGTAAATGTTGCCTTAGGGATCGGGGAAAGACCGTGCCACGCCTCTATGTCAAACCATGAGTTCGTCAAACACAGTCAAGAGAAATACAAATCAGATCCTAGTGTTTTGAAAATCAAAAACCAAAAGGAACGTGATAATGATGCAATTTTTCAAATCGATGCAGTCGGCCAAAATGAAGTTTTAAAACTACTTCTTTCAGTTCCATCAAATAAAGCCACTGGACATGACCGTATCCCTGCTAAAATCATAAAAATCGCTGCTCCTTGTATTGCGCCTGCAGTCACTGAAATCATTAATAGTTCCATATTTCAATGCAAGTTCCCCAATGCTTGTAAGCTTGCTGAAGTTGTACCTTTGAAAAAGAATGAAAATCCTTTGGACAAGAGCAAATACAGACCAGTCAGCATTCTCACATGCATCTCCAAAGTTATAGAAAAGTGTTACAACACCAAATTGGTAGATTTCAGTAACCAAATTTTATCATCTGTCATAACTGCATATAGAAAGGGTCACAGCTGTCAACATACTCTTTTGATGGTTACAGAGCTGTCGGAGCTTTAGCGATGGATCTGTCTAAAGCTTTCGACTGCCTACCCCATGATCTCATTGTGGCCAAACTGTTAGCATATGGCATGTCAGAACAATCAGTCACTCTATTTTGCAGTTACCTACGAGGTAGGTTCCAAAGAGTCAAAATAGGCAATGCCAAAAGTACATGGAGGGAGGTATTGAAGGGCGTTCCACAGGGTTCTATCCTTGGGCTGGCGCTCTTCAATATCTTCCTCAATGAATTATTTACTTCTTTGAGCAGTCGATTATTGCAAATTTTGCAGATAATAACACCCTTATTGTACAAGGTGAAAATCTACAAACAGTTGTAAACACACTCGGACGGGAAGGCTCTGCAGCTACCGACTGGTTTGCTTTCAATCTTATGAAAGCAAACCCTGACAAGTTTCATTTTATGTCAGCAGCCAAAAAGGCAGATGCTGCAGTATATTTTAATTCCATTGACATCGAGTCCAATTCAATACAAGCCGAAGACTCAATTAAATTATTAGGTGTTCACATTGACAGTCGTTTGAACTTCAACAAACAAATTTCTGAAGTATGCAAGAAAGCTGGTCGTCAAATCAATGCCCTAAAACGATTATCATCTTATTTGAATTACAATGCTAGGCTCACAGCTTTTCGATGCTTCATTCTTTTCCATCTGAACTACTCTCCACTCGTTTGGATGAACAGCTCTAAGGTTCAGATGGACAAGATTGAAAAGTTTCAAGAGCGGGCCTTGCGTATTGTACTTAGGGATAACAAGTCAGCATATGCCAAACTTTTGACCATGGCTGGTGTCCCATCTATGAGGGACCGATATCAATCCTGTTTATTGAAAGAAGTTTATAAATCTGTCAATCACACAAATCCCAGTTATATCAATAATCTATTTACAGCGCGTGAAACAAACTACAGTTTAAGAGGAACCCACATGCTAAATCTACCAAAAGTTAATACGACTAAATACGGCCTCAATTCCTTCACTTACAAAGGGGCAAAATCATGGAACTCACTCGACAACACCCAGAGGTCAGCTGAATCGCTTCAGAAATACTCATAGGTGTAAAGCCCCTAAGTGTCGCCGAGTGAAGACCTACACATTATAAATATCCCCCATGAGTGGGACATTGGCCACGGTCAAAGGAATTATACTGGTGTGTATTGAGTATATTGTGTATATTTTAGTCTTATGTGTCAATTTTTACTTTTTATACATATATTTTACCTTTTATTCCACGTCGACTATACTAGTCCCTAGTGGACTAATGTTCTTTGTAATGTTCGACGAAAAATAAAATCTATCTATCGTCCTCACGGTCGGCGCCGACGACGGAACCGGCCTGGACCTCCAAGGCGAACCCGTAACAGCCCTGCTCTACCTGCGAGCGGAGTAGCTCGCCCCTCTATTGAACCGCCCCCTCCCCCCCCTTTTTTTGGTACTGCGACACGATGGATCCTCTTGGACTACTCCACTCCAGCGACCCCACGCTAAACCCCCTCGGGCCCATCGGGGCCCCTGCCGCGATCTCGGGTGGCATCTTTCCATTGCTTGCTGCGATACCAGGAATCCTGGCCACCGCCGCGCCGGCCATAGGAAAGGATGTCGCCCTCGGCGCCGCCGGCGGCCTGGCTTCCGCCGGAACCGCGGCAGCAGTGAAGGCCGCCACGGGCGGAAGCTACTATCCCCCGGGTCATGTTGACGGCGACGGGCTCGGAGACGTTCTCCGCAGCGCCGGCTCTACCATCCTGAAGGTCCTGGGCAAGATCCCCGGGCCGGCACGCGACGCCGCCCTAAAGGCGGCCGCCGGCGGTACTGAGGCAGGTGGACGACGTGCAGTCGACGCCATCGCCAACCGGCTCGAAAGGCCCAAGGTCCTCCCTCAGGCTATCGGCACAGCTGCAGCCGACCAGCTGCGTCACACCGCCTCAGGCGACCGCATGCGCCGCCTCCTATAGCTGTCCCAGCAGCGGGCCTGGGCCGCGCTACGGGCTGGTGTCCCAGCGGCCGAGGAGAGCCCCCTACTTGCTCGACTTCGACGGATCAGGGTGGCACGGCAATAGGCGCGCTCCTCTTATTGAAGAAGGGCAGCCTCCCCGCATACGCAGACGCAACAGCAAAATGGCCAAGGTCAACCCGCCCGTTATCGATATCTTTCACGACGCCGCCCGCATGGCAGGCGTGACCGGGGTCTGCGACAAGATCGTCGGGCCTCAAGGGGGCTCAGGATCGCTCTCGGAGAGCGAATGGAGCTTCCTCGTCGAGGATACGGGGTCTCTCTTCGACTGGGGTTCTGCCTACCTGGACACCGAATTCCACATCACCAAGGCCGATGGCTCGGCCCACGAGGAGGCGAACAGGATCTCCTTCTCGACAATCGCCCACGCATTTGAGCGCCTCGAACTCCAGCTTGGCGATAAAACGGTCGTCTCGCAGGCCGAGCCCGGCACGCACCTCCTCATGAACGATCTCCTCGAGTGGAGCCGCGAGCACGAGCTCAGCGCTGGGAGTACGGCTGCATTCACCCGGGACACCGCGGCCGGCGAGCCGACCGACGCAGGCAACGCCGGGTTTGAGGCTCGCTACGCGTTGTCGAAGGCTGGTGCCAAGGTGCGGGCCTCCCTGCCTCTGAGGTACATGTCAGCCTTTTTTAAACAGCTCAAGGGCCTTATCGGGACAAAGGCACAGCTCACCCTCAAAAGTGGGAACGACGCCGCTGCCATCGTCCGAGCCGACGGCGTGGCCGACGGGAAGATAGTCTTCGACCGCTGCGACCTCGTCCTCCCGAGCCTGAAACTCACCGATGGGGCCCGCGCCGAGCTGCTGGCCAACATTGCTGCGGGGGGCCTGGTCCGAACCCACTATCAAAAGGAGCTAGTTTACCGATACAGTCTCTCCGGTGTCGACGAAGAACCGACCGTGACCCTCCCCAGTGGAAGGGCGAGCGGCTGGGTGGCCGTCTTCTTCCATGAAGTAAGGGCCAGGACTTCACAGCGCTACAGCCCCCTCACCTTCGCAGCACCCACCGTCCAGGGTCTGCAGATCAAAGTCGCGGCAGGTGAAGAGGAACAAAGGCTCCCCGGGAAAGCTTGGCGCTCGAGCGACTCCCGTGGCTTCCGCGACTACCTCGGCGCGGGGGGGGGGCGATCCGAACACGTGTCCGGGCCCTGGGCACGTTCTTGACCGGGTAACGTGGGAGGGGGTAAACAAAATCTGGTGGATCCCGCTGATGGAGGACCAGAGCTACTTGAGCGGGACGGACCTTCGAGTTGACTTTAAGCTGGCTGCCGGGACAGACGTGTCGAACCTCGAGCTCTGTGTGCTGTCGAGCCTGGAGAACGAAGCTACCTTCGTGCCCTCGGGCACCGGCACCCAGATGAATGTGCTTTAAAGGAGCCCACAGCTAGCCAATACAGACGTCGCAATGGAGCCCTTGAAGATTACCAAAACCCAGAAGCAACGCCTTGCCGCCGGCAAGCCCGTCCGGAAGACGGTCCAGATTGTGATAGCTCCCCCGGCTAGAAAGCCGGCCACCAAGAAGCCGGCCGCCAAGAAGCCAGCGGCCAAAAGGACTGCGGGGCGCGGCCTACGCATCCCCGGGCATGGCCTCGTGCCGCCCGGCGTCGCGGTCGTTCACGCGATGCAGCATTACAAGCGCCGATAGGCACCCCTACTGAACAAGCCGCCCGCCCCTTATATTGCGATGGACCTCAGCACCAAGACCCTTTCGAACATCGACCTGGACCGCCTCGGGCGGACCCGCCTCCCCGCCTCTGCCGGGTGGCGTGGAGTTCGCCTCCACGGGGAGATGCCGGCCCATGCGCATCGGCCGTTTTCCTTCGTCGTCAACCTCGATCGACCTGGCGGCCCCGGGACGCACTGTGTGGCAGTCCACCTCCCGGCCAGCGGCCGGGCGGAATGGTGGGACTCATATAGCGTTGGCTCGCCAGCAGGGCCCGCTGAAAAGCGGACCCGCTGGGCCGGCGATCCTCCTTTGTGGAACCCGCTCCAGGTCCAAAAACGCGGCAGCAACGACTGTGGCCGCTATGCCCTATTATACCTCTTGTGACGGGGAAACGGCGGCTCCCCCAGAGGGGTTCACCTCGTGGTTTGCCCGCTTCCCCGAGCGCTCCGCCCGGGATGCGGCTGTCCGCTCCCTATTCGCCGAGTTCATCGCCCGCCGCCTTCAGTGGCGGTCTGCCGTGTCGGGAGGGCGCCTCGGCCTCTACATCCACGCCGCAATCGGCAAGCTGCCCCGCCCGAAGGGAGGCTTCACGCTTCCGTCCCACCGATATACCGGCCCGTTCAACCCCCTAGAGACCCAACTCGACGCCGACGACAAGCCGCTCCCCGGGCAGGAACCCTTCAACGCCGTCGATGCCTCGGCCATGCGCCACGACATTTGTTATCGGGACCGTGGCGACCAGCCCGGGGGCAAGCACGCCTGCGACCGCGAGATGCTCGACGAGCTCAAAGCCATCAGGCCCGCAAACCTGCGGGAGCGCGTCGACCGGGCCCTCGTCCGCGGCGCAATCGGGGCAAAGTATCACCTCGGTCTGAGCTTGCCTAGAGCCGGGTGCGGATGTTAGTCTCCGACGCCGGCATTATTTTCGGCCGCCGAGATTTTGCGGGTCCTGTATACATTGCAACGATGTGCCTCGCAGAGGAACTCTACTTTGCCCTCCTCGACGTGTCTGCGGCTGCCCAGCGGGACCGCATTCCCGGGGCTCTCGAGCTGTTCCGACAAGACGAGCGGGCGGCGGGCATGTATGCCCACATGGTGCTCCAGGGCCCGACCAGCCTGCGGGCGGTGACCGGGCGGTTGCCCGAGGACACTGCGAGGGCATGCATTAGACTGATCGGGCTCTTGGAATGGTTGGCCGATCAGTATTGAGAGCAAATAAGCCAGCGTCTACTACAGCCCTAAGTGGTATTGGAAACGCCTCGCCGCAGTGAAGAAGCTGGCGGCGGCAAACGCCCCCTACGATGTACCCCGGGCATGGTTGGAGAGGCAGGCCTTTTGGCAGGTATACCTGCCGCCTCCCCGCTATGTCCCCCGTCCGCGTTTTGATGTTCGGACCCCCCACTCCGTCAACCAGTCGGATCTGCTCTTTCTTCCGCCGGACTGCGTGGGTCGGCCGACCTACAAGTATGCGCTTACAGTCGTTGATGTCGCCAGCCGGTTCAAGGAGGCTGAGCCTTTCACCTCGAAGACCGCAACGGAGGTCGCCGATGCTCTGTCCCGCATCTACAGGGGGGAGCCGCTTCGGTGGCCAAAGCTCCTCCAGGTCGACCCCGGAAGGGAGTTCATGGGCGCTGACTCCCAGCTGCTCGCACAGCACGACGTCCAGGTGAGACGCGGCCGGGTCGATATCCACAGAGACCAAGCCGTTGTTCTAGAGATGGAATAGGACCCTGCCTGAACGGTTGTTTGGGCACCAGTATGCCCAAGAGTTGGTTGACCCCTCAACCCGCTCAACCGAGTGGGTCTGTAGGCTTCCAGCAGTCGTGGCGGCCTTAAACAACGAAGTCACCCGGCTGACGGGTCGCCGGCCTTCGGAGGCTATTAGACAGGCATCGACGAGTTCCCGCCCGGCAGCTCCTGCCCGGAGGCCGGTGGGGCTCGAGGAACGCCGTCTGCCGCACGACGCCCTTGTTCGGTATTTGTATCAGCCGGGCGGGCTTGAGGGCGGGCGCCATCGGGCAACAGACCCCGTGTGGAGTTTGACTGTCCACCGTGCCCGGGCCGTGGCCAAGACCGGGGAGCCGGTCGTCTACTACCTGCAGGACGGCCCTCAAAGGGGCTTCGTCCGTGAAGAGCTTCAGGTGATCCCCCCAGATACCCAGAAGCCTCCAGCCGGCGCCTTACGATAGGGCTGCGGTTCTTCTTTTCCGGTTGCACTCTAAGCACACCAGGCGCACGTTGTCTCGAGCGTGCCCCTGGTTGTTGTTCAGTCGGTCGACTGTGACCTGCCTTGAGTCTTTGGGCGCGTAGCACCAGATGAGGCCGATGTTGCAGGCGGCGCAGTGGTTGCCATGGTTTTCTCTGAGGGCATCGACGTCCGCCATACGGAGGTTGTTTTTGTGCCCCTTGGCGGCGTCGACGCGCTTGTAGGCCTGTAGCTTCCGGCCGACATTTTTGCGGGCTGTGGCCTCGTCGACCGGGGGCGGCGGGCCGTCGGCGTCCTGCGGTGGGCAGCACCTCGCAAGCTGGTGGAGGAAACGAACTCGGGAGACCGCGAGATACGCCAGATTGGACCACTGGAGGTAGTCGTCGACGATCCAGACCCTTTGAGAGTCTTCGATCGTGAGGCCCTGGGAGCTGTGCACCGTCATCGCGTAGCCTAGGCCCCACTCGTCCCCCCACTTGCCGTCGAGAGCCTCTTGTGCCGTCTGAACGCTCACCTCCACGACGTCGTTCAGGACGAGTTCCTGCTGGTCGGGCTGGCCGCCACCGAGCAGGGGCCCAGGTATGGTAACCATAACGTTCTGCCGGCGAGTGTCCCTCGGGCGATAGAGGAGCGGAACGGGCTCGGTCGGGAAGGCTTCCCGGTGGTGCTCGAAGAGGAGCTTCTGGGCCTGGTCGCGTGGGACCTTCCGGGAGACGAGAAGGAGGTCGCGGGGATGCCAAGCGGTTACAAAGTCGTTCCAGCCGTGACACTTCGGGAGAGCCCGTCGCATCTCCCGGCACTGGACCCGATCGGGCTGAAGCCGAATGGCCTTCTTGAGCTCTCGCAGCTTCTCGCACTTGCTCCTGTGGTCGACTATGACCTCCTCGTAGTAGTCGATCCGGCCCCGCAGCCACTCGTTAGGGGACTCGCCGGCAATCGGCGGCGGCTGGCCCTGGTCGCCGCAGCAGATCACTTGAACACGCTGGTCGAGCCAGTCGAGGAACGTCTCTAGCACAGGGGCGCGGGACCGTGCAGATTTCGTCCCACATGATCACCCTGGGCACGTACTTATGCCCCATCCGCTGCGGCGTCCACTTTGTCTGGCCCGACCACCGGAAGAAGCTGTGGTAGGTCAGAGCCTGGACCCCTCTTTTTCGCATTTCCTTGGCCAGTCGGTGGGTTGGCGTGAAGACGAGGGGTTTTCGTCCGCGGAACCTGTTTGATCGCCCGGGTTGTCTTGCCCGAGCCTCCGCCACCGTTAGAGTAGCTCAGAGAGTGCCTGGTGAGGGGGTCGGCATAGGATGGTGCTGTGCTGTCCGGGACGTCGTTGGAGGCGCCCCAGTGTTCGGGCGTGGGTTGGTAGCCGGCATGCTCCTGGGCGGAGTAGATGGTCTCGCCCTTGTCTCGCCACTGTGCCGGGGCAACTGGCGGCAGACTCGGTTCCCCTAGGAGACAGTTCGGACACATGTCCTCTCCGCACTCGCAGAGCACAGTGGCGACGTATGCCTCTACGCCGTCGAGCCTGTGGAGGGCTGTCTTTTTCACGTAGATCGAGTCCGTGGCGACCCGGACGGCCTCGTCGGGCGTAAAGCGGTGCAACATTGCCAAGAGGTTGATGTTGGCAAAGGCCAGCATAGAGGCCCAAAGGTGGGCATGCTGTGGCTGGGAGCCGTCGTAATAGGTAAGGACCCAGCCGGCCGGGCACTTTTCTGGAGTACCGACCAGGGTGCCGCTCTGGCGGGTGTCGCGGACGAGGAAGTCGAACTCGCCCTCATCTGTGACCAGCCGGCGGGTAAGCCTCTTGCCGTCAGCTTTGGCGCCCTGGGTGAACTTGCCGATCACCGCACATGCCTGATCCCTCGAGTCAGGCAACCACACCTCCGTCTGCTTCTTGAAGGCGATGATGGCCTCGGCCACCTCGAGCCTTGTCAAGAGCCCGGTCTCAACCATGTAGGCGAGTAAGGTAGTTGGCGCCCATTGCTTTTCCTTGAAGTGCCCTCCGAACCAGGCCGCTACAAAGGGGTGAATGCCCTCCGCGAACCGCCATGCGCGGACCTGGGGCAACGGGTTGTTGATGGCCACCTGGGTCATGCGGTTCCGGGGGTGCCCGAATCGTTGGAACCAGGGCGCAGCCTCTCCGTGGCCTGTGAAGCTTGCGGGGTAACATGCCTTCATGTCGATGGAAACCACATCCTCGACGTGGTAGGCGGGGGCATTCCAGAGGCCACCGTGGCCGTGCTCGATGCAGCTTTCCTGTACCTCCTCAAGCAGGTTGACCGGCGTGGGCTTCCAGGCGTTCTTTTCGCGTGTCACGACGCTCGCGGCATGGTTCTCTCCGAAGACTTTAGCGGCCAGGGCCTCGGGGTCCTCGGGCGCCAGGTGGCGGCAGGCCTTCAGCAAGGCGTCGTGAGTTTCCTGGGTTCTGTATGTCCGTCCGTCCTCAAGAACGAACTGGTCGACCGTGAGACGCCTGTTTTGGCCTCCTCCGAGGACCCAAATGGCATTGGCTGCGTTTCGGGTGGGTTCTCGGATGGCGTCCCAGACGTCGCCTTCGTAGATGTTGACCTCGCGGGCCGTGGGGAAGTGGAGGTCCTTCCCCCAAGCGTGGCCGTTGTGGAGGGTGAGTTCGATCGGGGCCCAGCCGCTAGCCCTATACTTTCCGGAGCTATAGAGGTCTGTCCCGGCGATGTCGCGGACAATGATGGCCCTCTTGAGGACGGTTTCGAGTCCGGCAACATCCTGGAGGGTGGTGCCTCCTTCGTGGACCCGAGCCTCCCACTGGGCGATTTTCTGGCGCCTGGCTGGGTTGACGCCCTGCCCACGTTGAGCCCCCTCGAAGTGCTCGATGACTCGCACGGCGACACAGATAAGGTCGCCGTCCCTCATCGGGGCGAGGTTGCCTTCGTCGGGCCGTAGACCACGACCGAGACCGGGTAGGCCTGTCGGTAGTACAGCCGGTCGACCCCTACCAGAGCGTCTGGACTTGTCTGTGGGGTCACCTCGAGAACGTTGCCGCCCCGGGTTCGCACGCCGTCCCCCTTCTCGCGAAGGAACTTAACATTGACGAGGTAATCGCCCCGGATCCTCCCGAGGACTCCCGCGGCCCTTTCTGTGGACAGGGTGTAGTCCCTGACGAAGTTTCCGCCCCGAACGCGGATGTTGGCGTCGACGTCGCCGTGGTCGTAGGGGTCGGGGGTCTCCTGCCGCCAGGAGCTGAAGATGTGGGTGGCGCCCTCTCGTCGGTGTTTGGTATTGGCCCGCCGTAGGAGCAGGCCGGCTTCCCCGTCAAGCTCTCCGGCGCTTGTTGGCGTGTCGAGGTCGAAGTCGTCGACGGCGTCAATCTGCCCTAGGCGAGCCAATTCGTCGGCGAAGTCTCTCTCGGCCCGTCTCCGGGCGTTGGCCGCTTCGACAGCAGCCAGGGCCGCCTTGTAGCGGTCGAGGCGCTCTCGGAGGTCCTGAAGGGCTACCAGAGACCGAAGGTATGAAGGCCAAATGCCGGTTAAGGCTCCGACCTCGTCGCGTAGTGCGTGGGCTCGTTCTACGTGTGTTGCTACCATGCTGCTGGATCGGTATACTCTAGCGGCGTCTCTCTCTAATTGGGCGGCGGCTGGCACTACTGGGGGGGTATCGCTGTGCGGTGCTGGATCGGTATATCCTGGCGGCGTCTCTCTCTAATTGGGCGGCAGCTAGCTTCGTCGGCCTGTAGGGGCGGCGGCTCTATTTACTGGCCGGCAAATTCCGGGGCGGCCCCCCAAAAAATAATAGGCCGGCGCCAACCCTACAGGCCGACGAAGCCAGGGACGCGCCGCTGGACCGCCGCGCGTTCCCGGATTTCGCTCATGAGCCGCCTGTGCAGGCGTCGGGTCTGGGCTTCGGACCACAGGAGGCGAGCCTCGGCCTGCGTGGGGCGCCCACACCGCCGGCACGGGTGGCGGGCCATCTCCGGGCGGGCTGTTTCTGCGTGCGCCTCCGGGCCTAGCTCGTCGATCACGTCCCGATTGGTCCGCCTTGCCCCAGCCTCGCAGGCGGCGATAAAGCGCTCGAGGATGCCGCTGAGGTGCTCAAGGGCGGCACGTGAGCGGGGATAGGCGGGTCGAAGGCCTGTGGCTGCTTCGAATCGTGCGCGGATCTCGCGGGCTCGTTGTGCGTGTGTCATTGTCGGGTCAGTATACTCGAGCAGTGCTTTCTGTCTAATTGGGCGGCGGCTGGCGCTACCGGCGGGGGGGAGGGGGTGTCGGGCTCGGGCGAAAATACAGGCCGACGAACCCCGGAAGCCGGCGGGCCCAGGCTGCTCGGCTCTGCAGCTCGGCGAGAATCTGGGGGAACTGTCGTCGGACTCTTCTTGCCCTTCTCCGCGCCGAAGGGCTTGCAGAGCCGAGCTTCGGCCTGAGTCCCGACTCCCCACCGACGACACGGGTGTGGGGGGATGGAGCCTCGCCTTATTTGTGCGAGGTGGACCTTGCAATGATTGCCCAGACACGGCCGGCCGCACCGGTCGGAGCGTCCGACTATTATCCACGCGCAGTTGTGTTGACCCTTCATGTGGATGGGGACAGGTATGCCATAGACCCCCGCTTCTCTAAATCCCCGTTCGGTCCGGAGTCGCCGTAGGCTGGAGCCCGCTCATGGCCCGGCCCGCCGGTTGTCCCTTGTTCTCGGGGCGGCGCCGGGGGTTTGGGCCCCGCCAGGGGTGTGGGCGGGGCCTGTTAGAGAAGTCTCTTAATAGCATATCTCGGGAAGATGAGTCGGTTCTACTTTAGGTCAGATTGGAATGCCGGGCATATACACTCACTCAAGGTAATAAAATGCTTACAGGCCGAGCCCGGGGCGGCTAGGGGGTGGGCCGCCCCTGGGGGCCTGGCGCGTCGGTGGTCCCTTGTTTTCGGTCCTTGTTTTAGGGGGCTGCGCCGGGGGGGTCGGGGCCTGTGGGCGGAGGGTTCCCGGGCGGGTTCTGGGGGCTTCGGCCAGGGCGGCGGGGCTGGTGGCGGGGGGTTCCCGGGGTTGGGGTCTGGGGGGCTCGGCGGGCTTCACGGGCTGGGCCCTGGGGCTCGGGGAGGAGAGGGGGCTGGGGGTGCGGCGGGCGGGGCGGGGCTGGTGGCGGGGGTTCCCGGGGGGGCGGGCTCTGGGGGGAGCGGCGGGCCGAGTTAAGGGGCCGTGTGCGGTCTCCCTCGCCAGGGGGTGGGGGGCGCGGACGCCCCCGCGGCGGCCGCCCAGAGGAGGTATGATCCCACTTCCTGCTGCTAGAAAGCATGAGTGGTAGCGACGCAGAGAATGGGCTGGGATCTGTTTTAGCTGTTCCGTTTCCAAAGAGGAACTTACTGAGGATGAGGGGGAGATGTACGGTTAGGAAGGATGAGGGACAGGGAAATTCAGCCTAAGTGAAAGAAGCCGCGACCGAGCTACGACAAAGCCGGTCTTGGCCGGTGCAACTGGGACGGGGTCTGTGCCATGCCCACTGCCATGCCGTAGCTGCCACGGAAGATCACCAAAGCTCGACCTTGGGAAGTTTAAAATGGTGAGGGATGCTTTTCAAAAGTCATTGTCGAAGATTGTAATATAAGTGAGTGGTTGAAGTTTCCGGCAGGCCATCTTGAGCGGCTTCCAATCGGCAATACCGGCAGTATACCCTACACGCTAAGAGTAAGACACTGTAACTGTAAACTCAAAACCAGCTGAATTTGAAATCATTGACCGTCGTCCAGCAGGCTTTTAGTTTTATTCTACATGTATTTAGTGATTTAAAACAAGACCTGGGATGCGTGAAGATAAAGAATCACATTGAAAAGCACCTGTAAGGCCGGTGCATGTCTAATCGGATTACTAATGACTACTGTAATATGCTGCAAACTGCAAATGATAGGGGAATACACAAGTACTTGGCATTTTAAATTTCACCTCGGTACTAAGAGTATCGATACCTTTGTCCAGATCTAGGTTCAAATTGTATGAAGGAAATTTGTGTCAAAATGTTCTACACCAGGTCGTGTTGCACTCTCCTTGAAATAAGGGCATATATCATCGAAACTGACACGGCTAGCTTGAGTCGATTTCAATTCTCTTTTAAGAAAGCGCCAGAACTCAGTAGAATTATCCGATACCAATTTTTCAAAGCGACACCTTTTACTATATAAGTATTGCCAGCGGGAATTTTTTAACCACGCGTTTATACTCTTTTTGACGAACTGAAAATTCTTGCCATATTAAAGGGTCGGCTATATCTTGCATGTTAGAGAAATCATTGTCCATTCACCAAAGCGACTTTCACTTCCAAAGTCTGTGTCAAAAAGTTTGGGGGATGGACCTTGGATTTGATGTTTCTTGTGGTCAGCAGCCGGCACTGTGGCCTCGAATTGTTACATTATGCGGAAGAAAAAATTACTCCATATTATCAGAGGGAACATTGTTACACAATTTGGCCCCGTGACAATCCAGAGAATATCTTCCGTACATCCTTGTGTTGTAAGCAGGCTGCTCTACTTTTTTATCGTGTCTTAGAGCACAGGTTGTATAATTTTTACATATAAATCTTTGAGAAAAGGGGAACTTGCTTGAGTAGGAATTTTGTAGGCCCATTATAAAATTTGCCTGAGTCTGCTTAAGTAGAGCGGAGGTTTCTTAGCTTGCAGTAAAAGGTGTTCATGAGAAGGCTGAGAAGACAAATGGAAAATCTCTTTCTTGGAGTTTTTCCGTTTTGTTTGTGTCAGTGATACCACAAGATGCCATACTAAGGCGAATGGTTTAAATTAAACTTGCTTTTCGAGGTTTTTGAGGACTGTCTTAGAGCACTAATTTGTTTGGCAGCCTGCTTCACATATATAAGAAACATGATCACGGAACTTAAGTTTATCATCAAAATGAATTTTACACACTTTTCTTGGATAATGAAAACACATCGATTTCGAAGTAAAAGTCATTGGCTGCCAAAAGAGAGTTGAAAGGAGAGAGCCAAGGCCTGGAATTTGTCCAGGTTTGCCGTCCTGTTGTGGTCCTCAAACCGTTTTATACCTATGTTACTTGAAGGTTCAGGTGCAGAGTTGACCTCCTGTATGTCTTTATCACGAAAAGAGAGCGTGCTGTCGTCCGCATGTAGGAGTAACAGCGACCCTACCTGCCGTACAACAAGTTGTTTATTCAGATATTAAATAAAAGGGACCCAAGAAAGCTTCCCTGGAGCACTCCATTTAGAATATAGGACCATTCTGTCGATGTACTTGTATACTTCACTCTTTGTTTTCTCTCATTTAGGTATCTGCACATTAAATCACAGACATCACTTGACAAGCCGAATGCTTTTAACTTTGTAGTAAAAGGTCATGAGGTAAAGAATCAAATGCTTTTGACACCTACCATTCTCGTGGTGGTGTAAGGCAAGCTTCCAGTCTTTCACAAGTGTCGTTAGTAAAGTACATAACAAAGAGTGTAAATATCATTAAACAAGTCAAGCATTTGGTCGTTCAGATGGCTCTCAGAGATCGCAGATAAGGTAAGATCGTTACATAATTGTTTCAAGAATCAGACTTTTCAAATAGGATGAGTGTCTGTCTTTTCAGCTCAACTGACTTGTCAGTCAGCTGAGCTTATAGGGTGGTCAGTCTTCGGTCGTCAGGCCATCCTTCTGAATTCCGTGTCCTTCGATAATTCCCATTTTCTTCTCCAAAACCTTCAGCAAGATTAAATTCATACTTGATGATGTTCTTCTGATGAGTCTCTACCAAATTTCTTCAAATGGTCACCCTCCATCAATTTTTGTATTTATTACTAATTTGGGGGTGGGTGGGTGTTATTCTTATGATTCTTATTTTTTTACAATTTTTTCTGTGTTTTCGCTAGTTTCGACTTTTCCAAAGACTTCACATAGATTGTTCTGATGCTTGGTGGAAATGTAGCTTGTGGATGTGTTAAACAAAGTTGTTCACTAGGTGATGATGCTCTGGGTGCCTCATTTATAACGGCTTTTTCATTTCGCGTACCTGTCAGTGGATGCGTGCATTCCTATTGATTAAAATGCAAGTCAATTGGGATTAGAATGAAAACACACAGTTTTAACTTTTTCTTTAAAATCTTCAGCCAGATTCACTTCAACCTTGGCGGGGATGTACCTTAGATGAGTGTTATCAAGTTTGTTGATAGCTCCAGTGATTATGGATTTTTTATGATCTTTTTGGTTCATTCTTTAACGAAATCTTTAAAATTTTCTCCTGCGAAACCACTTGCCCAATTGCTTCGAAATTTGGTAGGGATACTTCTGGGGACCCTACACCTTAATTTATGCAAAAAGTGTTTCTACGATGATTTTTTTTGAGGGAGGGGGGGGGGGGCACGGATTTTCATGTGGCATTTCAGAAAAGGTCACTCGGACTGTTCTCATCCTTGGTGGAAATGTAGCTCTTGGAAGATTAAACAAAGTTGTTCAGTAGAGGTTTATGCTTTGAATCCCTGTTTTTAAACATTTTTTTTTCAATTCGGGAACCTGCTGGTGAATACTTGCTTGTTTAGATAGATCTTTCTCGCTGCAGAACGGAGATCTGATTTTAACCCCCGACCGAAACCATACATAAAAAAGCCGGGCAAATCGGACTCGGCGCAGGCACGGCGAATACATGCAGTCCTGTTGATATGCAAGTCAGTGGGGAATGCAACAGAAAGTCACATTTTCGGTTTCTTCTTCAAAACAGTCAGACCGATTCACTTCAAGTTTGGTGAGTATGTACTTTGAGGGGTCTCTGCCAAGTTTGTTCAAGTGATCATACTCCAGTAATTTTTTTTAATGAATTTCGTTTCGCTCATTTTTTTTTTTTTTTAATCAAAATCTTTTAAAGTCTTCTCCAAATCCATCGGGCCAAGGGATTTGATATACAAGGGGACACTTATGGGAACCCCGAGACTTTAATTTGTTCAACAAGTGCGGCTGCAATTGTTTCTATTTTTTGTTTGAACGAATTGTTGCGTGTCGCGATTTTTTTTTTCAAAAACATTACTCAGATTGTGAAGAGGTCTGATGAAAAATATTAGCTTGTGGCAGGGTTAAACAAAGTTTTCCACTGGGTGATTATACTCTGAATCGCTGATTTTTTAACAAATTTTCCAATTTGGTTACCTGTCGGCTAATGCATGCATTTCTATTGATTACCATGTAAGTCTATGGTGATTGCCATGGAAATTCACAGTCTGTGCAAGTAAGGTCGGTTGATCTCTGTATTGTTGCAGTCGGGAATTTTCCCTAATTTCCTAGATTGTTACTAACTTTTGTCAAAGTTACAGGACATTTGCGCAAGCTTTGATTAATTTTGGCGGAAAGTCATCTGGTCCCGTGGCTTTCTTATGATTCAAGCTCTTCAAGTACATGTATGTTAGGACCTGCTCTTCAGTAACTGAGCGAAAGGTAAATTCTAGGTCATTTTTGACGAGTCCCTTCATTTATATTAATTTATACTTTTGGAAAAAGTCAAGCATTTAAATCGTCCAAGTGTGTTTAATTAGCATACGTCAAAATTCTACCATGCCAATTTTCATTCCTTTGGATGTCCCTATGTCAAAAACCAATAAACGGAAGTTGGATTTATATATCTGTCCAGAATACCTTGGAAGGTGGTTCCATATGTAAAGTTCGGCAGTGTGCCAAACTAGCATCAATTCAAACTGTCATTTTAATTTCGATGGATGTGTCAAATGCACATAACTTTGAAATGAAACTGGATTGGCGTCCCAACGGACTACACTTTTGAAGATATTTAACGTTTTAATCTTTAGAGGATTTTTAATTGACATACGTTAAATCTCTACAACTTTCATTTTGGAGGCGCCTATAGGACAAAACTTTGCATTGAAGTTGAATTTTGACTTCTATTTGCAATACTTTCGAAGATATTCAGCATTTAAGTTTTCAAAATGTGCCGAATTAACATAAATTAAAATTTTATAACATTCATTTTTAATCCTCGGATGGGCATTAACACAAACCTGCGAACTGAAGTTAGATTGACTCTTCAGTCTAGAATAGGTTTAAAGTTATAAAACATTTGACATTTTAATTATTTGTAATTTTTATCAATTTTGAAACATTTCTTTCAAATCACTGGATCAATTTAATAGGGCTATGGCCAAACACTTCCAAATTTTTAGCCATAGCGGTCTCCGAGAAAACTTCCTTTTTGGCTATTGGAAGGTGGCTGTCCGCCAATTCTGGAGTTTTAGAATTAAATGTTTTTTGCAGTCTGCTTATTGGAATACTAATGTAGCATTATGAGGCCAATAGGATCCAATTACCCGTGCTAATGATGTCACTCTGCTGGTGTTGTTACCATCCTTCCACAATAATTATGCCTTCGATCTGAAGAAAAAAAAAAGACTTTCCCCAGATCCTATTCAAAACCTGACAGGGGTATGCCTTAGGTGCATGTGATTACAAATACAACACACTTTGAAACGGCCCTTTCAAACCGGATTTTTATATTTATGTTTTGGTCGTGACTGTATCAAGAGACAGGCGCATAGCCTGACGTTGATTATGGGGGTATCTCCGTTCCAAAATTTTGGACCTTTTTTGTATATTCTTTTAGCATACTCTAAAGTTACAAATTCATTGAAGCATGTGCCTACATGTGTGCTACATCATGTCATGCATATATATATATATGCATTAAATGTGTTTGCAACATTGGCCAAAAAGTTGAGTTTCTGCATACACAAACGTATAGACACACCGGGCTTGTATTCATTTTTGTAATATATATATATATATATATATATATATGTGTGTGTGTGTGTGTGTGTGTGTGTGTGTGTATGTATATATATACATACATACATACATATGCAGGTCCTGGGTATAAATTTTAAAGTACACGCTAAGTTGTAAATTGAATGCAATATTGGTCTTTTGTATCTTAGCTTATTTATCATTGAATTTTTACCGATCATCCTATACTCCCACATGTATTATACAATATTATCATATGTATAAACAGCTGTACATGTCAGGCGAACTTGCTGTCTTGTATGAACCAACATTCATGGCATTAAAAATCCTTCACATTCTAATGTTCAAAAACGTTTCACAATTTTGGGACATGATAAATATATTTGAAACTGAATGTTAAGTTCTTTTTGATATTATATATATATATATATATATATATATATATATATATATATATATATATATATATAAAATATCAACATATGAAAGGTGTCTTGTGTTGCCAAATCAAGAAAACTGCATAAACTGCATATTTTCATGTTAAGACAGAATATTAATAGCAGCTATGTTTCTATTGTAAAAAGTCCATCAAGAAAAAATGTTGGATCTGATTTGATTAACCTTATTCTAGCTATGCCCAGGTAAACTGAGTACACTGTCAACTTTTGGGCTGCATGAAGTGAAAAATATTCACAAATTAAGTATAAGCAAAGTTATATTGTTTAAATGGCAATGATCAATAGATTATAAAACAAGCTAAGCTAGAAAAGAAGATTTGCTGCATAGCAAATCAGTGTGTGTGCCTTCAAAGCTTATTGGTATGACAATGTACAATTGGTATTTCAGTACTACAGTGTATTATCGGTACGACATTATACAATGGGTACTTCAAGTACAACAGTGTATGATCTGTACGACAATGTTACGGCAGTGTACAATGGGCACTTCAGTACAAATTGTATGATCGGTACGACAATGTTACGACATTGTAAAATGGATACTTCAGTACAACCGTGAAATCAGCTGGTCTTCAGGAACAATGTTGGAAAGCCAGACTTGACACAAAGCAGACTTGGTGTAACAAGCTCCAAGTTTTACTTCAATACACCCAGCTTATCTCTTGCATGATGGAAAATACTTTTCCAAGTTGCCTCGAAGTACTGTAACTCAACTTAAGTTCAATTTTACTATCATAAACCCCAGTATAATCCCAGCCGCATGTTTTACACAGCCCAGCGAAGCTTGTGTACAAGCCTCTCTGGTGTATGTTGTGCAGGCACAACCTGCCAGTGTGCATACAGAAGTTATGCAATTTTACCCATACTAATTGGTAACATCTAAAAAAAGAGCTCTGTCACAGCTGAGGTACCTGGCGAGGTGAGAGATGGAGGGGTGGTCCCACCTGACTTTTTAACCAGTGGTTGTGCACAAATAATCAAGCTCCTTTTTCGTTTTTACTTGTTACTATTCCGTCCAGTTAAAGACAACATGTTACTCAAAGCCACACCGCATCTTCCACCATACCTCATCTTATAATTCCACTTTCACCAACAGGCCCGGTCTGTTGCTAGGTTACTGGCCTTGCCCAAATCCGAGACTAGAAGTTCCTAGTCTCAGCCCCAATTCAGATGCAGTGCATGCATACATACACCCAGAAACTGAATTCGCTTCCTTTTACTTCATTTATCTAGATCAATCAGCTACACAGTCATAGAAGATATATATGGAAGTTAATTGTAGGCTAAACTATCAAATTTTTGTATGACAGAGTCAACCTTCAGACTCTGCTGCACTTTTAATTTCCCTGGCCAGATGTCACCACCTATCAGAGAGCTTAACTAAATTGTCTTGTGCATACTTTTGAAGATATTCAAGATTTGAAATTTCAAATGCCTCTAATTTGCATAATTTAGACTTGTGCAGCCTTTATTACTAATTCATCAGATGCTTACTAGTCCATAACACAGGAGTACAAATTTTAATGGCATCATTATCTATTACAGCTTTGAAGTTAATCAAGATATTAAATTTCCAATGGTGCTGCTTAGCATAATTTAAATTGGTACAACTTTTAGGTGCGCAATGGTCAACAATCCCCTTGTGGAAGTTGGAATTACATCTCGATCTAATATTCTTTTGAACATATTCAAGATTGAAAAATTCGAAAACTGCTAATTAGCATAATTTAGATTCCTACAACTTTTGTTTTAAATTCATTACATGCGCAATGGTCAATAACCCCCTAATAAAAGTTGAAATGACATCTTTATCTATAGTAGTTTTGAAGATATTCAAGATTTATAATGTCGAATGCTGCTAATAAGCATAATTTAAATTGCTGCTTTTGTTTAAATTTCATTGGATGCGCAATTGTCAATTACCCTCTTGTAGAAGCTGGAATGACATCTCTATCTATTGAAGATACTCAAGATTGAAAATTTCAAATGCCCCTTATTTGCATACTTTAAACATTTCCATTCCTTTGCATGAAATGGCACAACTCCTTGTATGGAGGTACAATCATGCCAAGTTTGGAGTTTCGATGCAAAATATTGTCAGAGAAAAGTGTCGGACAAATTCACTGGTAGAGAAGAAAGAAAGAAAGAAAGAAAGAAAGAAAGGAAGGAAGAAAGAAAGAAAGAAAGAAAGAAAGAAAGGAAGAAAGAAAGAAAGAAATTCGCACTTTAAATAGTCCCATTTGGTTTAAATTATTGTATAAACAACGACTTCTTTGATGAGAAATTATAATATATAACATGAATATACAAATGTGGAAATGAAATCACAATGCTTTAATCAAACTGCAAACTGCCTCTTGATAATTATTGGCAACCTGTGTGGATGCAAAGGCGTCCTCTAGAAGTTTTATATGTGCATATTTTGCCACTGTTTATTGTGGGTTCATTGGATTCAGCCTTGAAATTCCAAAACAAATCAAGAAAATCTGTGGGCCGCTTTTTAGGCACACGTGTTTGGAGCGATTCAGTGCAAACAGGACAGAACTTGTTTGAACCGGTAACAAGTTATTTCCACATTTTTGCATACCGATGGCACATCGTCATTTCACATCAAAGCAGATTTTTGCCACCAATCAAAAGGAAAGGGTCATACTTTTGTCTTATTTGTGATCTGTTGATCAGGGTCTTTGCAACAATGTATTCTTCGCTTATGTATATGCCCATGTGTGTGTGTGTGTGTGTGTGTGTGTGTGTGTGTGTGTGTGTGTGTGTGTGTGTGTGTGTGTGTGTGTGTTTAGCTTCATGGAGTTGGACAGGGGATAGTTGACTTAGTTTATGGCAACATAGCTTGATTACATCAAAACTAGTCTTTACGGTGATTTAGCTCTAGAACTGTCGTAACATTCTTATTACTTTCCCAGGTAAACCATAATGAGATACATTGTGAACTCATTTTAGCTGGTCATTAAATAAACTGTACTGTACGAACGTGGACCTTTTACAAAGCTGACAGCCATCTTTACAGAGACCTACCTGAAAAAAAATATGATAAAAGATTAAAATAATTACTTTTTCACTTTTTGAATTTAAATGCTTTAGTTTTTTCTTGGTGTTTCCAGTTTTTGTTCTTACTTCTTTCTATGTGCTTTCTTTCTTCTCTTTTCCGTTCTTTCTTTTGCGTTATTCATTATTATATTTGTCGATTTTCAATTAAAATTGTTTCTTTATGGCAGTCTTGCAGTCAGACAGACATACAAATAACGCTGCTTTTAGTGAAAGTGACGCTATTAAATGTAGACCTGAAGTTGCTACAAACACATCGAAAAAGTCCTATATTGGGTCGATTAAGGTTAAAAACGTCCAGTATTGCTGAACCAAGTTTCGACATAAAACCTAAAGGTCCAATATCAAAGAACCAAGTTTTGACATAACAAATATTGAATGTGAATCAGCTCTTTTTCATACTTTCAATAAAAGAAAGGTACTCATTTAGTTCTGTCTCGAAGAGCATTTCTGAAGCTGGGTTTGATGTGTTAACAATACGGCAATGAATGAAGTAGATGTCCCAGAAAAACACTTGAAACGCTAAAGGTAAACGCTCCAACATTTTTTTTTCATCGGTGGGAAATGTTGACCATCAATAGTATGCTTTCCAATAGGAAGAGTAATAAGCGAAGATGGACATAAACAGGTCTTGACATATAAAAAAAAAATGAAAATTGTAAAATGATTTTTTTTTGTTTCAGTTTTTGTTTTGTTCTATTTTATTTGTTGTTCTTGTTGTTGTTGGGTTTTTCTTTGGGGGGGGGGGTGTTACTGGACCTTTTGGCACGGATGGGGGTGTCGATCGACGCGCCCACCCCCACCGCCCGGATACGGGCCAGTGTCGTCACTGGATCGAGAGACTCACTGTGCACACGTACGGCACAGTGTGCTCTTTAAGGTGGAAGCTGTGAAGCTAGTGCACAGTGAGACTGGCAACTTTTCATCGCAATTACCCATTTATTTTTTTCACAAGTACATTAAACCTATATATTTTCTGATTACTACATATCCATAGATTTATATCCATAGAGTTTTTTGGCAAGATTGGGATTTTTTGAGATTTTATAGCATTATTTCGGACATGGTAGGATTTTCACATTTTTCGCGCAGAAGTCACACAAAATTGTTTTTTTCCAATTGAAATCAGAATAAATTTAAAATATATATCCATCTCTAGGATCGAATTCAATGGTTAATCCTGGAATGGCATAAATAAAAAGTTATAAAATTTTTAATTTAGTTCTGACAGGTTGTTCATTTTCCTTCCATAAATGGCTCCAAAAGTCATGGAAGGGGTTGTCAGAAAAAAAAATCCTGGGAAACGTTCCTGGATATGATATTTTTCTTTTAATGTCCATTGATTTTAATGTGATAGGGCAATTTGTATGTTTGTGAGGCGAGACAGAAATTGCACAGGTTGAGCAAAAAACAGTTCCGAGAAAATCACATTGAAAGAAAAAGTTGCCAATTCTTACTCATTTAAGGCTGTAATATGACACATACTCATTTCTTCTGTCCCGTGTTTTAACTATTTTGTGAAATGAACTTGTAGCTTTACCTCTGTGATGTTGTCATTAAACAAAAGTAAATTTTGTAGCTTAAATCTCGACTTTTTTAACTTGGGAACACCACACTTGGCTTGTTCGGGTGTGGGTTCACATGTGGCTTTCCATATTTGGGGACCAGTAAGTGGATTGGGCTAATTTGTTTTTACATCAATAGAGAATTTCAAAGTAATCAGCACAATGGTAGTGATTAGTCTGAACTGGCCCATTCTTAGCTCCACGGCTAATGGTTTCATGTCAGTGACCCTTGTCAATAGCTCAATTGGTTTACAGCGGTCATGGACTAATGACTGTGCAAACAGTGACATGGTTCATTATCATGCCCATGCAAACAAAGCCATGTGTCCGTCACTGTTTAAACTTTTCATTGTAAACAAAAGTCCAGAGATCAATTATCTCATATAAATTTTATGTTCACACATCTGAGATTTTGGGAGCGTGTAGTTTAAGTATCAGACTATCCAAAAATATGAAAAAGTGATTAGAGGTTATCTGAAGGTGCGGCTTCAGACCTTCCACCTTAACAAAGCGCGCCTGCGCCATAATTTGCATCAGCCAACCACTCAGCGTGGTGACAGCTGAGCCAGAACTCAATATTTGTTGGCGACGGTGTGACGCCAGATGTAATGCAGACTTTGACAGGGTGACAAGCAAACTTCAAACTGGAAGCAGTTTGAAGCGATTTCATTGGTTTGCTAGAAACAATAAAACGTTGATAAAAGAACTGTTGCTGCCACAAATTAATGTTGCATATGCTTGACTCCCGTTAAGAGCTTTTTCTGAAACAGGTGTGTTGAGATACGGGCTTGACTATAAAGGCTTCATATGTTGACTTCAGCCGGGACCACACATGAATCATATCTGCGCACACAAGCTGCTCCTTACCCAAACGTGCCACTATCGCAATCAGCACTATTTCTGTGGCTGTTTAGAATCCTATAGAGAAATAGCTTTACAGGGTTCTATTAGCTAAATGTTCGCAGGTATACTTCAAACACGTCCTCATGAGATTTTCACTGATATTTTTTTTCATCCTGGTCGAAGCGGATTTACTGAAGATAGACAGGCCTCTGATAATGTTTTTCTTTTGAAGAATTTTATCGCTCATCGAATCTACCATAACGAAAATTATTGACTGTCTTTGTGGACTTTCGTAGCGACTTTAATACTATAAATATTGAGTTTCTGCTATACAAGCTACATGGAGCAGGTGTTAAATTTTCTGTTTTAAAACTCATAAGTGGTATGTGTTATAACACAAAATTTTCCGTGGAGTTATCAGATGGGTGTACACCACAGTATGGTTGGCCCAAGCCAGGGCTTCCCGCTCTGTCCTCTTCTCCTTAACACACATGGGCCCCCTAGTGCCAAACTGTCCGGTAACTCTCCAGTGTTAGAGGTGGGAAAACCACAAAAATATTCACTTCCGGCAACAAAGAACGATAATTTGCGCATGTAAACTTGCCTAAATATATATCAAAATTAACGTGTACTGTCACAAAATATGTGATAAATGACTGATAATTAATAAATTACTAGATATCAAGGTTAGAAACAGGTTTAAGGAAAACACCAACATGCACCTCCAACACAAGAGAGTGCCGAACAATTTAGCATTAGGGGGCGTATGTGTGCAACGTGTTTATCAATGATTTGGCACCTTCAGGTGAGTATAATATATCGTCACTGATGCTCGCCGACGATGTCGTTCTGCTGACGGACTCTGTTGGTCAAGTACAGGATCGCTTCACCAGTCAAGCGCCTAACTGTAACTGCTCGGGTCTTCAGATAAGACTAAAGTCGTGATTTTTTTATACATACAGGTATAGAGAAAGTTAATCATTATAACCCTAATGATACCAATGTCCCTCACTTTATACACAATGGCCAACGTTTGAGTATGATAAATTCCTATTGTTATCTTGGTATTTAATTAACTTGTAATGGTACATTTACTTTAGTCTCTCAAACTTTAGCTGAAAAAGACAGAAAGGGTTCTTTTATGCTTAACCGTAAACTAAACTGGTTATAACGATGTTGCCCTTCTATTTTCCATCCAGATGTTCCTCTTCGATGCGTAATAAAAATCAGTATAGGCCTACTGTTATATGGGTGTGAAGTCTGGTCTTGTGCAAATTTCCGCAATCGTTCTAAAGTTTTGAAAGACACGGACTCGCAAAATATTATAAATGATACCCCTATCGAGAAGGCACGGGCCGAATTTTTTTAATTTACCTTCGGTGTAGGAGGCGTCTGAAGCTGATGCAGTGGTTGAATTAATGACGGTACTGATTGGATATGGACATTAAATTTAACAATCAAATACTGGTATATAAGCCTTTTATTACCGGATGATATTATTTTTAAAATAGGATACCAAGCAGACGTTGACTTGGGCGCAAATAGATCTTGCACATGGGCGTCAACTCTTCGTTTAATTCTGCAAAACAATGGCTTGATTTTCATTTCATAAAACGGACTTCCCCGATAACATCGACATTGAACGTTTATCCTCAAAACTGTCTCGAGTGCTCAAGGACCGATACTAATGATCATATGATGCAAATAGTTGGGATGATGATGTCGTTAGACGAACATGTAATAAGCTATGCTTTTAACGTCGTTTCAAAATAAGTTACACCATATAACCATACTTTAATTATGTGCATAACTTTTAACACCGTATATATTTTACAAAATAAGCAATAACCCACTTGGGGAGATATTGTCACGAAAACAGAAGCTAACGAATCAGCCAGTTTGTGATAATACCTCTGTGGATTCGGAATCTCGTTTTATTTCAGATTGTATAACACATGAAGAATTACGAAGAAATTCCGTTTGTCAAATGGTCATATTCTATCCAAACTTTCGGACGCTTGGTGAGGAAACCAAATTAAATGACATTATGAACCCAACCAAGAAGGAAGCTGCTATTTAAAGGAGATTGCAAATCATTTATGTGACTGCTTTAAAGGCAGGTCTTTCTTGACAAGCACACAGTCCTTGTCATGTTGACATTTATCTGTATTGGAACTTGTATATTTTAATTACGGCCGACTGGCGCCGTACTCTTTCTCTTGCGGTCTCGCATGAGGTGCAGGGGCAGGTTAATTCATTCTGAGGGCTCAGTCTTTGACGACGTCTGGGCCCCTGGGGTTGGCCCAGCCCACAGGGCAGCCATGTATTCTTTAGAGTTGCCGATCTCTCATGAGATGGATGGGGGTTCATTTGGGGGCTCAATGTGTTGGACATCAGAGCTCTCGGATTGGTCCAGTCGGCCGGGGGAGACTTAACTTTGCATTCTTAAGAGGTAATCACTAGTATTCATTATTAGTACGTATACAAGTGCTCCATTTTATCATAAAATTTATTTTGTATATTTTGTTATGTTAATTGTATACATGAGCCCACTAGAGCATGACGTGGAAACAAAGTGAGAGTGTTAGAAGGTTGATACAGACCCTAGCAAGTGTGTGTGGTAAATCAAGGGGACTGAATTTAAGGATATTTTCCAGCATTACCTAACAATTATTGAAGAGAGGCTTCACCAGTGGGAGACACATTCAAACATCTGCTTGAAATGTATTTCACCACAGGCCTACACTCAAACAACAAGGGTTTTTTTGTTTGTTTGTTTGTTTGTTTTGTTTATATATATATATATATATATATATATGTGTGTGTGTGTGTGTGTGTGTGTGTGTGTGTGTGTGTGTGTGTGTGTTGTGTGTGTGTTTTAGCTTCTGTGAACACGGCAAATGTGGATCAAGAATGACGGAATATCAAGTAGACACAGCTATTTGGACATCCTTATTAGAAAATCAACGAGATTACAAAACAAAAAACTGTGAAAATTGACGCTAAGAGAGATTTTATGAGGCAATTAATAGGAAACTGGGACGGGGAAGCATATGTTTACCACCCTGTGTACATAATTCACATAAAATAACTCGGCTTATTGCACGTCTATTTACAGCTTAACATCTGCTTACATATGTACAATCTATTTTTACCTGTGTAGTCGCAAGAAGACAAAAACATTAAGAAAGCACAATCCAATTGAGAAAAGTTCTGTCGTATTGCGTCTTACTAAAGATAGCGCTTTGTTTTAGGTGAGCTAATGGTTTTATACATATGCATTTTCTAGAAATATTTTACTCAAAATTAAGAGTCTGCATCTTTAAAGTTATGTCAGATAATTCATTGCCAGGATCTCTCTCTCTCTCTCTCTCTCTCTCTCTCTCTCTCTCTCTCTCTCTCTCTCTCTCTCTCTCTCTCTCTCTCTCTCTCTCTCTCTCTCTCTCTCTCTCTCTCTCTCTCTCTCTCTCTGTCTGTCTGTCTGTCTGTCTGGCAAGGGATACTTTTTGGAAAATATCCTTAGCTCTCCGTCAGTCTAAATGAATACTATTTCCAGCTTGTCTCAGCAAGAGGTTTTAGGTCTTTCAATTAAAGAAAAAAACTAAAAAAAGGTGTGTCTGTTCTGTATGTGTTTTTGTGCTCTTATCGGAATGCCTTCCATTCCGTTGTTTAAAACATAAAGGGAAGCTTTGGCCAGAATTATTCGAGGAAATTTGAACGGTTAGAACAATAAAACGGACCCATCTTTGAACAGTGTGCGCTGGATGGGGACTTTACGCCGATCAGCGCAAATAAAATTGTCACGTGGATGAGTGGCACAAGGCTTGCACTCTGGTGGCAGGAAAACATGAACATATATTGTGAATGCTGGGGCAGCGTATACTCCTTGTTAGAAAATTGTCAGTTCATTCCATGCCTGTCCTTATTTTTCAGTATTGTTACCTAGATTTAAGATGACAATTGCATATTTAAATTCTTTGTGAAAAGAGCTTCCATTCAA
Organism: Hermodice carunculata; assembly: GCA_964020975.1. Taxonomy (NCBI): domain Eukaryota; kingdom Metazoa; phylum Annelida; class Polychaeta; order Eunicida; family Amphinomidae; genus Hermodice; species Hermodice carunculata. The sequence continues at coordinate 96,931,771 of OZ026617.1, forward strand.
GTACCAACATGCCCATATCTTCAATCAATGGTTTTGGCACTGCCTGGCAAGTCATGCTGCAGCTGCCACGAGAGCAGCTCAAGCATAACTTGCCAGGATATGCCAAAACCACTGACCATGGCTTTTCACCATAGTATGGAATGAGGTAAATGTAGTACAGAACATTGGATACTACCTGACCCTCCCCCCCCCACCCCCCCCATCCCCACCCCACCCCCGTCAGTCTGGTTTGGCGGGCAAATGTGTAGCACCTGTTTCTGTCACCAGGGTCGCTCGGAGTGATTCCGTGGTGCTCCGCGATGAGCAGGACACAAACCCCAGAGGCCACTGTTGTAGCTCGTGAAGTGAAATCTGAAATTCTGGTACATATAACCAAGGATTTTCTTTTCATGAGGCGAAGGCTGCTCCATGCTTTCGAAATGCCTGTGCGCAACTGTATGATTCCCGGCTGCTATACAGACATCAGGACAAAGTGACAAAGTAGCCATGGGTGCAAGGGTTTACTTTTCATATCCCCCGACAAGAAGAACAAACGTGACCCACTATCAAAGCTTGCAGGTGCAGTGGCCTTACTATTAAGATGGGTCATGCGCGAGATCATCACCCACAGGCGGGCAGCACAGAAATAGATTTCGTTACCTTGCTATTATCCAACCAACATATTTCTGTTTACTTAGCTGCTGATACAAACGCCTTTGAAAGAAAACCAGGTCGATATCACATGATAATTTAAATGTCTTTCGATTCTACTGTTTCCGCCTTGAATGATGGGTTTTGGACAAAGGTTGTGACAGAAAATCCTGATAGAATTAAATTCCATGTCAGCAAAATTATGGTTTGATTTTAGTGTGCATCAGCCGCCCATGAAAAAAAAAGGCAACGCGACTTTTCTCAAAGGGTTAAAGTGTGTACATGCGTGTACATGCATACTCCGTGCGTCTTTCAACTGTGGCTTCGTGTCCATATAGAATTATGTTTTTTATTGACTGTTTACGGAAATGTTCAGGCATATTACAAAAATCAACCAAGGTCAGTTGGAGGTCAAAAAAGAGAGACGGAGAAAACAAATCCAAATTATGCATATCCATGACAGCTAAAAACCGTACCAATTCAAAAAACCATCAAAACATTCTATTCTAAACAGGATGCGTGGGTTTGGTACTGTGAGTTCGCTTACTTGCATTTTTATTTTGGCCAATTTCGCCAGTGGCAAAAAGGTGACAATTAAAACACCTTGAAATGATATTTTAACACATGTATAAAATTGTATTCCCAAATAGTGAAATTAAAACTTCAGTTAAATGCCTGAAATGCAAGAACCGTGAAACGTTTACATCTACGCGTGGAAATAAGTATATTTACAGTAATAAATGTAGTAATAAATGTCAGTAATGAGAACAACAGACATTAATATTTCTGACGCCTGAGTGTTGTCTCATTTAAAAAAAAAATGTGCATCTGCAGCCCACTTATTCTCGAGGCGTACCGATAGATAGGCTATGTCTATAGATGGGCTATGCCGACAGATAGGCGATGCCTATAGATAGGCGATGCCTATTGGGTATTGCCATTGAGGTGCTATAACTCTTTCAGTGCCACAGTGACTGAGTCAACAGCTTTCCTCGGCTCGTTGGGTGCATTGTACCCAGAGCACGCCGAAGAAAACTGTTGACCTGGTCTCTTACATCCTTTGTAACTGCAGGCATGCTGGTACTTAAATGAAAGGTCTTTTTACAAGGGACATGAATCCAGCACCATTATATGATTTAGAGCAGTTCCCTTCGTCTTAAATTGCAGTTGCCAGTGTCTAATCAAGTCATATACTGTTGATTGTTTTTAATGTAAGCAGAGTTAAAAAGATAAACGAGTGCAATACTTGGCTAGTAATATAGCAGAACAATAATCTGGCGTATAAAAACATACGCTTGATTCCAAGGAGATTAACGTACTTATGCCCCAATATCATACACCATCAAACTCTACCTAAATGTTTATACAACTAAATATGAAGAAAAAAAAAGAACAGAAAAGGAATCCGGGACAAGTCTTTTTTTCCACGGAAATTAACGTACTTATGCGCCTATATTATATACCATTAAAAACTATTTCAACGTTTATACTAAATTCGGGTGAAAAAAAAATCAGACAACGTAGCAACCTTGACACTTCGTCATGGTGCGTTCACAGCACGCATTCAATGCTGGTCAGTAGCTGCTACACAGAGAAATATAAAATCGTACTGCACATGTCAGACTGGCAACGTTATGGAAAGCACGCTGGACTTTGGGTTCAAACCCTCGGAGGATTGTAAAATGCTGTTGTTCCTGTTTGTATAATTACGTGTTAGCAAATGGGTGATATGATGTACACAGGACGCTCTAAGGGATACTTTTGTATGTCCTTGTGCCAACACAGACATACTGTTTTCCCACAAATTTATTCTTTCTTTCTTTCTTTCTTTCTTACTTTCTTCTTCACTTGGCACATTTATACTTCTGTAGATGGAATCTTGCCTTTTGGTTATGAGAGGTCATCATTTTCAAAATTATGCAAATGAAGGCAAATTAGAATTTTATATCTTCAATATCTCATATGCTATAGTAGATGTGGTTCCGAGTGTACAGGAGTTCGATCATAGCAAGGCAAAAGAAATGTAAAAGCTATGTAAAGATCAAAGGTCAATTTTAGGTCAAAATGTCATTTTAAAGGTCAAAGTTCACAGCACATTTTTGTAGTTTACATGTGACCTTTAAAGGTCAAAGGTCAAGGTCATTTTGCCTCGGCCAATAATTATCCAATTTTGATCATGTTGGGCTCAAATTGTAGCTATTGTAACACTGCACACTTTTGTATTCTAAATGTGATCACTAAAGGTCAAAGGTCAAGGTCATTTGCACCTTTGAAATTTTCATCCAACCATAAGCTTAATGGAATGTTAAGTACCAAAAGACAAAAGTTGTAGCACCTAATATTTACAACTTTTGAATTCACACACACAAATTTACTGTGGAGCAAATCTCCTTTTCTAGTTGCACTTGTCCCGTTTGTGCCACAGTGTTGCACTGCACGAAGTTGCAGCAAATTTTTATGCTCAATTCGATTAATTGCTATGCTTGATATGCATAATAAAATGTTCCAAGAATAAACAAGGGTACCCGGATCCGCGGGCACTACAAAATGTATCGATCATTTATTTGGAATAATCAGTAAGAGGCCAGCGAAATGCCAACAACTAACTACATCGAGCACGTTTAATCTGTGGTCATGCGAATTTACGGTTTTTTATCCAGTCATAATTCTCTGAATTTTCATTCAATTTTAACCATGTTGGACCCAAATTGTACGTATTGCAACCCTGCTATTTTTGTAATTTGCATATTACCTCTCAAGGTCAAACATCAATGTCATTCGGACCTTTGAAATTTTCACCAAGCCACAACTCGGTCACATTTTATCCCGTTTGTGCCACAGTGTTGCATTACACGAAGTTACAGCAAATTTCATTTTCAGTTGTATTGATTGCTATGCTTGGTATGCATAATAAAAATGTTCCAAGAACAAAGAAGGGTACCCGGATCGGTGGGCACCACGAAACGTATCGATCATTTATTTGGAATAATATGTAACAGGCCAGCCAGTGGTAGTTCCCGAAGGCAGAAACAAAAAGCAAGCGAAATGCCAACAACTAACTACTTGGAGAACGTTTAATCTGTGGGCATGCGAATTTACGGCAAGGACTTATTCGATTGAAAACTCGAGCACACACAATCCTATGGGACGCGACATTGGTTGTACCATCCAAGACAAAAACAGAAAAGAAAAAAAAACAAACAAACAAACAAAAAAGAACAACCCAAATAAAAAAAGTAAACAAATAAAAAAACAAACAAACAAAACAAAACAAAAAAAAACAAACAAAAAACACCATTAACTCAATCGAATACTTCCGCGATATTGCATATTGGATATACATACATAGCATTTACAGCAGACGCTACTTTACCCCGCTATTGGACATGCGCACTTACAACAGAGGCGACATTTTACTGCCATGATGATGATCAGCCATATATCATGGCGATGCCCAAATAGAAAAGTGAAATGTTGTTTTGAGAAGCCATATTTGACAGACATACCAAACTTGACTTTTAAACTTCGATATAAAAAAAAAAAACAAAAAAAAACTACTTTAATATAATGGGTGCAAGGCAATTTTTTTCATACTTCAAAATGAATGGCTTTAGATATGTATTTTTAATAACTTGAGATGGGTGATTGCTACCACTACTCGCGTTTTTCAGAGATTCACTGTGATATGTCGGCAGATACCTGACTTTTTTCAATAGCCAGTAAAAGAACACTTTATAATGAGAACGAGACAATTTTTAATACTAAACACCGAATGGCTTTAAACATGTATTCTGAGTAACTTCTGGAATTCAGCTGAATATCTTGATCACCACTGGGTCTTGTCAGGTTTACCATCCACTGAGTGTAAAATTTGGAAAAAGCCAAGACTTTTTTAGTACTAAATAAAACAACAATGTTTATAATATACATGTATATAAGAGAATTATATATTCCCAAAAAGAAATAGTTTTCTACACACGTTCTCAATAACAGTACGAGAGTGAGTTTCACCACCACACGCTTTTTTCAGAGTTTTACTGGTGATTGTGACATCAATCCACCATATAACACAAATGGGAGTTGAAAACTGAATTTTTAATAGACAATAAAGTGAAAGGTGTTAAAATGGTAATAAAATCTTTGTTTTCACTGGAAATAGCAAGAATGTACTCGGTCTGATTTCTGTAAATGTTGCTTTTGCCCGATGTTAATAATTCTGATATTTTTCCTGTCTCTTTCATTTGGCTGATGAAGGGAACAACCATCAAACGTAGCTCATTCCTAAAGAAAGTTTGAGAGCTATCCAAATTAGATATTACCCAACAAACATTATGTGTTGTAATTCAAACGGATAAAATAACTCTTAGATGAAAAAGAAAATATTCAAGAATACCTTTAAAGACAGTTGAAGTAGGCCTAAGTGAAGTAACATTGGTCAAGCTTTCCGCTATGGTTGGCCCTGTATGGGCAGCATCACTGTCGGGAATGACGTTTTGTCTGCTCATGACTAGGCCTATTTATTAGGCTACAACCTAATATGTAACATGTTATGTGATTTCTAGGCCTATTTGTTTGGTTTGCACCCCCGACCCACCGTCCCCGCCAGCCTCAGCTTCTCATGTGTGGTCGTGTTGTAGGCCTCTAGATACCCATCCATCGAAGTAACAAATCACATTGTCATTTAATAATATTGTGTCCCTTTAGAAAGAGATTGGAAAAGGATTATGTAGGCCTAACATACGGAGTGAACTTGTCTGTCGTCAAGTCGACCCATGAAGGAATGACAAGATTAGTCTATGCCGGACAAAGGAGGGCATGGTCGTTGCCAATCCTTCAAATTCAATGGTGCAGGGCCATATTTGTTTACAAATGTCTGGAATGGTTGGTACCGTGGGAAAGACCAAAGTCTGTTCTATTTTTGTATGCTCAGATACTCTCCTCCGATTGGCATAAGTGTCATTTGTGTTGATATTTTCGCCGCATAATTCAGTCAAAGTTAACGATAATGTCCATATTTGGAAACTCAGTTGAGTTAACGGGGTTATCGATCCAAATATGGTACCGGTACTTGTTTTGGGCTGCCAAGAATTACCGAACAGTACTTCCATGTCCGACAACTGCCGAGCAATGCATTGAAAACAAAAAACAGGGATGCTGCTCTCTGATAAACTTTCCAAAACGGGCGAGATAAATGTGACGCAACAAGTTTATTTTTGTTGCCTATTATTAAATTTTCACAGAAAAACATCCAACACCAACTATACTAAAGGAGAAAAACGCCTGGTGAACAAAAAGTGGATAGAAATCTTTCGATATTTTTTCTGTGTGATATATTTATTTGTTGTGGATAACGGGAGAGATTTTAGGCCTACCAACATGCAATAAAGTATTCTCAGCACAGCGGGACATCCGGTTGTAAGGAGACTTTTCTCTCCGGAAGACAGGAAGCTCGCGATTTTTAAGTTGGACGGTATGGTACTGAGTATATTGATTTACTATAGAAATAGGCCTACATATAGGCCTGTTTTCAATATATAGGCCTATATATGCATTATGGCAGAAGGCTCCCTTCGGCAAGCCTTCAGTCGCTATGATTTTCGTCAATAATGAGGGCACCAGATAACATTTCTATTGCACATTCAACGATCCTGCGTATCATAACGTGAGCCATAGGGCCAGCCACAAAATAATCCACAGATTTAAAAATAAAGTATCAAAAAGAAAAAAAAAAAAAAAACAAGCGGCCACACTACATTATGTAACCTAACCTTGTAACCCTTTGTGCCATGTCATTTAATTCCACTGGTTGTGTAAATTTTGATAAATAGGTGGATATATCCTGAGTCAATGAGATTCTGAATGCCAATAAATGAGTTGCCTTAGAATTTCTACTCTGGCCCAGGTCACTCCTTGACTGCGGAAGACGGAGTCAACGGTTGTGTCCGACGCGCTGCGGCCACAATTTACACAAATCAAGGCACAGAAGTCGACATGGGCCAACTGCTGACTTACAGCTAGCGAGTTGGTAATGAAAGAGTCCTTTTTCACGTGGAATTTGAATCTGTGATCAGGTATAGGCCTAATTCAGACACGCAGGACTTTTTCTCATGATAAGTGGGCAAAGTTGTAAATTCTCAGGTCACAGACAGGATTTGTTTTTTATTCGAATCACGATATACAGCATTGCATCTCCTTGTGTCAAGTCAAATTGTGTTGACACTTTCATTGTGTCTTAATCTTATCCAGTTGAAACACTGTGTTATCATTTTTTCCTAAAATATGATCGACTCACTTGTCGGGTTGAAATGAAAGGGTGTTTGGTTGTCCCAAACAACTTGAAATTTGTTGGGGCAACTTAAGATGATTCCGTGGTTGTCCAAGGGGCAACTTTTTATTTTCAGCTTAATGAGTGTGGTGTTCCATAATACGAAATGAACCAGAACAGGCTTCACAAATGATCTGGTGGCATTTATATACATTTCATTTAAGAATTACCCAATTCATTTTTTCAATTTAAAAGACTAATATCAAATGCCACAATCAACTATTACCTCTGTATTCAGCTGAAGATACATGTACAACACAATACACACATTTCTTCAAGGTCTCAAAAACACGTTTACCTTTCAAGATGAAGTTACACAACATGACCTTGTAGGTTTTATACACACATTTAAGTCATTACATATGCCCGTATAATTATGCAAATAAAGCATTAAACTTTCAAGTTTGTATTTGTGAGTTGAAAATACAAATTGGGACATTTGCTTAGTCGTTGGTTGTACATGCAATAATTTAATACCATATTAGTTTATGTACTATTTACTTTTAATTTTTTTTAATTGAAAATGGAAATTTTGACTTTTTATTTTTATTTATCAATTTTTTTAATTTTTTTATTTTTTTCTCTTTCTCTTTTCTCATCTCTCTCTCTCTCTCTCTCTCTCTCTCTCTCTCTCTCCTCTCTCTCTCTCTCTCTCTCTCTCTCTCTCTCTCTCTCTCTCTCTCTCTCTCTCTCTCTCTCTCTCTCTCTCTTTTTGACTTGGATGCTACATTCTCTTGTTGTGTGAACGATAAGTATTTTTTTATCCAATGCAGTAAGGCAAATCCATTGCACAGGAACGCCGTTCATTGTAAAATTACCAAGTGCTCTTTGACTCAGCATACAACTATTTGATGAATTATTTACATCAGAGAAATGGACAACTCGCATAAAAAGTAAATTATTTTGATCCCTGCTAGTCATACAAATACCTAAGCGAGGACTTTTATAATAGTTCAGATCGATAGAAATGTGTCAGGTAGATTTGCAAGATACGTATAACTTCATTATCAGCCCCTGATTATGACCAATACCAGATCAGCTGAATGACAATATTTCTATGGGGTAATAACTGAAATATCAGTTTTCGGCCAGACATGACAGAGCTGTGACGATAAACAGTAGCATGAATTGAACATTCAGTTTTAAATGAACTATGGCGGTGTGGACGTTTAGCTCGTAGAGTATATATACAAGAAGATATACTTTAACTTCTTTTTCCAGTGACCGCTGTACTATCCTCAAAGGTGTAAACTCTTCCAAATGCTGTTGTAAATGTGCTTGCTCCAGGTGTTAAGCCAAGTCTGTTGATTCTTCTTGTCCCTAACAGTTAGAAATTATGTTAATGGCAGAACAGATTTTACACATGAATTGAATGGGTTTTTTTTTCTGCAGTACAGTTATACATTAGAGTTAAGACGCTTCATCTATTAATAATGCGTATATTCGCTGTATGGAATCTTAACATTTTATAGGCAAACAGTCTTTTGTGATGTCCTGTGTGTCGTGTACATAATGAGTGTGTCAATTATGTACTGGGAATCCTCTCGATTAGTTGCTTTGTAACTACTTGGTTATCCAGTTTTTGAAATAAATATGTTTACATTACAATGCAAAGCGTTCACATCTTACTTGGTTTGAATGTTTACCCTGTCCCTGCGATTGATAGATTTTTGTGGGTACACTTAAATGTGGTTTCCTCAATATACCGACTCAGTCATTACTATTGTTATGGGGTAAAGCTATAAGACATAATGAAAGGAGGGCTAGAGTGGCTTCTGTACATGTCTTCGGCACATTCGGGCGATTATTTCCCATATGGCGTAGCCGAAAGTGTCAAGCAATACAGTTGTGAAATATTAATTATTCCTCCTTTGTGCGGTTTCACTATTTGCAACTGCCCTGTTATAACTCCAACATCATAGCAGCGACTCACGCGGTTGCATCATTACTGCGAACCACGGGTCTAAACAAAGGTAACAAGTATACGAATTGTCCGTGCTAACGGTCAATAGGGGTTAATTAAATGCGGACTAGTTGAAATCATACGGAGTTGCCTTTGCATTTAGCTATCGATCATCTTTACAAAACTATAATACGCCGTAGTACATGAGAGGGCACGACGATATAAAAAAAAAATACAGCAAACTCATTGAAGTTCAGCGGAAGCCATTATATATTATAACGGGCTGACATAATTATACAAATAGGAACTACAGTACCATATCTTCCATAAATAAATAAATACATAAATAAATAAATAAATAAATAAATAAATAAATAAATAAATAAATAAATAAATAAATAAATAAAGGGACTTTCTACATCATGAAATATTGAATAACGCCTCATTTACCTTAACTACACTTCGTACAGATCAAAAAAATGTACCATCAATGCCAATGAGGGTATCGTTTAAACTTAACATCAATAAAGTAAGGCTCCAAAATATTTCTGTGGAGTGTGGTGTAACCTTTTAAATATAGTTCAGTCTTCGTGTACGTATTTTTTGTCGTTACTATCTTTGATCTATTGTACTTTCATCTATTTTTGCCAAGAGAGATTCATATGAAGCTCGGTTCTGTTTCTTTAATTGGCTAATGAAATATGTTTAAACTAAACTAAATCAAGAAACCTTGCTTAACAGACATTTTACCCAGATATTTATCCCACTTGATTCTTTGGCGTCCGCAAGGCAAAACTATACTTGGAAGTGAGGAGTATCGTATCTGAAGCAGACCAAGCTCCATAATAACACTGCGCATGGACTAGACAAAATACGGGAATTGTCCTGTTTTGCAAGCAATACTGAGTACTGTATTTTGTTTTATTTTTGGCTAAGTTATTTATTCGTTTATTTTATTTTATTTTTGCATATGTTTCGATGATGTTGTAATTGAAATCTACCAGCGCGGTATCCAAGATTCAATAGCTGGAATCTTAGCACGAAGGAAAGGAAGATGCACAAAGGATGGTATCTAGACATAGAGATTTTCTGTTGTGTGGTCGAGCCATGCTGTTCGTGAGGTTACTTCAATACTCTTTAGATTACGGTTAGCGTCACAGCATCAGAACAGCCGGAATATCGATTATTATATATGCTAAAACAGTTGCAGGCTGCGAGCGAAAATAGACAAATGACCTGAAATAATCAGTGGTGTCTTAGTTCCTGTTGTATTCAGTTGTAAGTTCTGCATACAAACGTGGGTCATCTTGGGTTTGCCAGAGATCCACGTGCTGAAATTGAAAGGTAGACTGAAGGAGGAGCATCCTATGCAAATGAGGCATTGTTGAAATGGTTGTCTTGTCACGTAGCCGAGAGGTAGCGCATCATTCTATACATAACATCGATGTAAACAGCACACCACGAGACACATTGCAAGTCATGTACGAGCTATAAATTGGCACGTGCAAAGACCCCAGTGATACATCAAAACGGTATCCAAATAATCATTAAAGCCGCTTGGAATAAGCCTTGATGGTGGACGTTTATGTTCATAGGATTTATATTATCGCCTCTGCTGTCGAAACGAGCGTTCAATACCAAAGAAAAAGCAATCGAGTGAGGTGAAACAGAACAGTGGACTGTGAATCCACTGTAGCGGAACGCAGCGATGTTTTAGCACAAGGAGATCCTCGTTCGGCTGGGTCCGTCTCTGATTCCGGAGACATTTCCTCAACAGAATGGTCAGTATATGTCTTAGACTATTTATAACCAAGTTAGAAACCAGCATGGAATTATCAGGTAATTTAAAGTGGGCTCCCGTATCCCAGGAAAACAGTTTGTTATTTATGCTCTGTGAATATGAGCCCTTTTTTTCCGTTATAGATCGTAGAGTTCACAACGGCAACGTAGCAGCAGAGATGTCATGTACAGTAACGGAGACCTGGCTGTTTTGTGTTTCTGGTATACATTTCAAAGTAATTGACTTGTCTCGCACCGAGTCACCGCGGACGGCAGTGGCCTTTCAACTCCCATCTCTGTAATGGCAACAGGATTCTCTAAGGTCTTAATATGAGGGTCAGACTTAAACAATCCGATTAATACCAAATTGTCGGCTTTTTGGGGAAGCGCTCTACATTGTTTGAAGTTCTATCTGAAATGTATTCATGCATTTAATACCATCGGTACCTTTTGGACGAATGCAGAATCATCATTATTTTAACTTGTTGAGTATTCCGGCCTCCAGGTCTAGATCTAATTTTACCTTTTGTTTTACTTTTTGCTTTATTGACCGCTTTAAGCCCGGGCGTCCATACAGGTGTTGTTTGTATTGACAACAGCTATACCTCCAGTCTATACTCATTACCCACCCTTGTCTACTTCCAACACTATAGTCCCCAGGTGGCTTGGGTATGTGAATTTACATTGCATGGGAATCAGATTTTAATCGTATATGTCGTTCCTGAACTTTCTATCGCGGGGGGGGGGGGGGAGGGGAGAGATTAATTGAGGGCGCTTCACAGGCAAACTGTGAGCAGTTGTGCTGTCGTGAAAATTTTGGTCCGTACAAGTCATTGACTTTTTATGCCCCATCGCCCAATAATCCATACAATGAATACATTCACACAGTGTGTCATCACTTTATTTGCTAAGCACTAATCTTTACCACGTGTTGCCGTGCAGTGTTTGTTTTCCAACCAGCCACTATCAAAATACATTGATATCATAAGCATACCTTAATTATCAAAGTTGTCCATATGTTACAACCCAAATTAGGAATGTTACAGTGTTGACCTTTTAGTGGCCACGTTAAACATTGGCAGCAGTTCGCCATGCGCGTGCGCTGACAACAGTGGCGAACTCGAGGTATAGATCATCACTGAGATTTGGACTAAATTATTTTATGCAAAAATTTATTAAAAAGAACTAAGTATTGGTCGTTATCGACAGGTTTGGCCAGAGAAAATATCACACGAGACCCAATATCACATATTTTACCGGCTCTTTACTCTATGCAGTATTAGTTTGGAGGGACTAAGTTACAGTGAATAGACAAGAAGCACACGAGAATTGCTGTAAGATACGATCTTTTGAAATTTATGCCACCTCCTCTCTAGCTTGGTTCCTGCATCTGTGCGAATAAAGATATAGCTCATTTATTTCTGCGCTGCTCCATGAATGAATGGCCTAGTAGAGAAGTTGTGCACCTGGTCAGGAATATTCATGGTGTTCATAATTATGGGCAAATTAAGGGCAACTTATATTTTGATTCAAGATTATTACAGATTGGCACAAACTTCCAAGTTGTACGCATGGATGTGTGACACCTGCTTATTTAATGGACAGTCAACGAAATTTGTAGATATTTAAAGTATGTGTGTCAACACACACTTTTCTGTTTTTCCTCGAGTTCTTTTTTTCATTCTTTCTTTCTTTTTCTTTCTTTCTTTTTCTTTCTTTCTTTCTTTCTTTCTTTCTTTCTTTCTTTCTTTCTTCTCTACCAGTGAATTTGTCCGACACTTTTCTCAAACACTACTATACATAGAACCTCCAAACTTGGCATAATTGTACCTCCATACAAGGAGTTTGACCTTTTCATGCAGAGGAATGAAGATGGTTAAAGTTATGCAAATTAGGGGCATTCGAAATTTTAAATCTTGTATATTTTCAAAAGTATGATAGATAGCGATGTCATTGCAACTTCTACCATGGGGTTATTGACCATTGCGCATCTAATGAATTTATAACAAAAATTGTAGCAATTTAAATTATGCTAATTAGCAACATTTGAAATTTTAAATCTTGAATGTCTTCAAAACTATTATAGATACAGATGTCATTTCAACTTCTACTAGGGGTTTATTGACCATTGACATCTAATAAATCTGAAACAAAAGTAGCAATTTAAATTATGCTAATTAGCAGCATCTGAAATGTTAAAACTTTAATATCTTCAAAACTATTATAGATAGAGACGTCATTTCAATTTCTACTAGGGGATTATTGACATTACGTATGCAATGAATCTGAGACAAAAGTTGTAACAACATAAGTTATGCTAATTAGTAGTGTTCGAAATTTTCAATCTTGAATATCTTCAACACTATAATAGATGGAGATGTCATTCCAACTTCTACCAGGGGGTTGTTGACCATTGCGCACATAATGAATTAAAAACGAAAGTTGTAGCAATTTAAATTATGCTAAGTAGCACCATTAGAAATTTTAAATCTTGAATAACTTCAAAGCTTTAATAGATAGAGATGCCATTCCAACTTCTACTCCTTTGTTATGGAATAGTTGTACATTGCCATACCAATGCTTTGAAGACACACAAACTGATTTGCTATGCAGCAAATCACCTTTTCTAGTTACAACTTTGCTTCATTGCACGCGCCTATAGCACAAACCAATTTATAGAAGTTGGAATGGCACCTCTACCTATAATAGTTTTGAAGATATTCAACATGTAAACTTTTTAAGGGCCCCTAATTAGCATAAATCGGAATTCTAAAACTTTTACTTGTGGTTCTATAGCACAAAACTATACATAGAAGTTGAAATGGCATCTTTACCTATAATAGTTTTGGAGATATTCAAGATTTAAAATTTTAAGTTCCACTAATATGCATGATTTTAAATGCACTCAACCGTCTTTATAAAAACGCACGACTTCATTAATGGATCAAGCATCATACCAAGTTTGGAGTCTCTCAGAGTAATAGTGTCCGAGATAATTGTCGGACGAAATTGCTGGTAAAGAGAATGTGTGTGTTGGAACACAGACACAATGAGAGTTGTAGACGAAATCTATCAGAATAATATGCGCTGGGTCAGCAGCGTTCCTTGGTGTAAGTTGGGCAATTAACCTCCAAACACGCCAAGGAAAGCTGTTGTCTCACTCTTCAACTCAATCTGAATTCAAGGTATAAGCAGGGACGTGTTATAGTATATCTATAACACGTCCCTGGTATAAGGGTTTAACTGGGTGGCCTGGTACATACAGGAGAGCTCACATACATGTTCTCCCGACATGGAGGAATACAAGACATTGACTTAAAAACGCACACACACACACACACAAATTATAATAAAGTGACAGAACGTGCATCAACAACTTGTTATCAGTACATAAATCTCGACCGCGATAGAATTGTTTGTACAGTGGTACCCGCTCAAAAGACCACATCTCCTGTGAGACCTGATGCGCATTAGGTTCTAAACCTAATATGTATAAGCGACAGTGAAGAGAATAGAAACATGTATAAGTCACAGTGGAGAGTAGAAGAGCCACGATGAACAAAAATGTTCACATGACGGTGAAGAGACAATAAACATGCACAAGTTAATGAAGTGACCACCACCAGAACATAAATTACTCAGTTTTCATTACTTACAAAAAAGTGAGGCTGGAAAAGTTTTACATCACAGGAAACTGAAGACATAAAGCAAGAGATACCAAATGCAGCTAACATTATTAAACTTACAGAGGAGGAACAAAGATTATGTGTGGGTCCTTTAACAGTACAGGAAGTGAGTAATGTAATTAAGTCATTTAAAAATGACAAAAGCCCAGGAACGGAGGTCTTTCCTGTAGAATTTGTATTAAGTTACTTGGGTTGATAGTAAAGATTTATTGGTATAGTCCATGATTTTTTTTTCGTATGAAGAGGTCACTTCTCCATTTCACAGTGCCAGGGAATACGAAAGGTCAGAATTAGCTCTAAGGCGTGTATTCGCCCCAATACACAACTGAATACACAAACATTTGGAGGGCTAGCGCTGTGTATTCCCGTTAGTTTGTATCTTAAAGCAACCTTCAATAAACTAGTCACTTTTGTGGTTGTGGTTATATGATTTTTGTGAGATATTAAGTTATGTATCTAGATTTACTGTCTGAAATTTGGTGTTTCTATGTACAGTAATTTTCAAGTTATTAAATTGCAAATTACAATGTAAAGTAATGGGAATACATAACCCTAGCTCTCTTTGACTGCAATGCCCTCTTTTAGGCAGTTCTTGAACCCATTGCCTTTTATTACTCTTCTACCAAAGAAGAACAAGGACCCTTTAGCTCTTAAAAATTGAAGACCCATCTCTTTATTAAATATAGATTGTAAAATAATAACAAAATATTCAGCATACAGAATAAGGAAAGTTTTGTCAGAAAAACAAAGGGGCCAAATAGGTTTTTTTTACAAAATGGATACATAGGTGAAAATATCACGGGGCTGTTTGATGTGATATAGTACACTGACAGTGAAGATATTTCTGCCCTTTCAATTTTCGTTAATTTTGAAAAGTTTTTGATAGTTTGGAATGGAAATACACACAAAAGTATTAAATTTTTTTAACCTGGGCCCTAGCTTCAAACATTGGATTGAAGCTGTTTATGCTAAAACAGAGCCAGGTCCATAATAATGGTTGGGGGAGATAGCACCTTTTACTTTGTCTCGAGATGAACGTATCTAGATCTGTTCTTGATATCTGCTGAAATTTTGGGTATGATTATCAGACAAATGGTAAAATTCAAGGTGTTAAGATGGAAGATAAGGAATATGAAATAAGTCAATATGCGGATAACACTTGTTTGACAATTGGTTTAAACATTTTTTATTGAAACAATCGGGAAACAGGACGAGGCCTGTATCAATCCCTCTTGTATGTATAGAAAGATACGAAAGCTACAGACCTCACAGTGCAATACATTATAAACATGGACAAATTACTTCGGTAGGGAGAATAATACATCATTAAGACAAATAGAATGGCAGAGCCACACACGATTGAGTATAGACACCACCTAACACCACCGATAGAAGTATCAAAGATGCCTGAAGTGCATCGCTAATAGGTGAGGCAAATATAAAAGTACTCTGACGTCTCTGCCCAAAAATTTGACAGAACTTATGTAACAGCTCCAAGTCTGTGTGTTGCTCTGATATAGTTTTGTACAACGTCAAAAACTGTTTCATTTTGTTGGTTTGTGCACGTTTTACAGCCGAATAACAAAGTTTGGATATTCAAAGGGGCAAAATGAAAAATTTTAATGTGTAAAGTATTTCGTTGCGTAATAAAGAAGTTGCATTGGCCGAAGTGATGAAAGGCGTCCTCCTTACCATTGGCTCAAGTGCACTCAGAGGACTTTTAAAGACCTTTCTTGAAGACATCAAAATTTAACTTGCTGCGTCCCATGCGCAGGCGCGCATGGAATACATCAAGTTTACGTTCGGCTGTATAAAATAATTCATTAACGCTTTTACGACCAAGGTTAAGTTTTTTCTTGAATTGAATGTTAGCAGATCCTCGGCATTACGAGTGTCTAAGGGTAAGCTGTCCCATAATGTCACAACCGACGGGAAAAAGGAGTGGTCAAACAGATTTGCACGAGTTCGAAAAAGTGACAATTTAGTGCCTGACCTAACATTATGTCGGTTTCTTTCGTTAACAGAATTGGGAATGAAATTGAAAAGACACGGGGGGGGGGACTCTTAGAATTTTGTACAATGCAATCAATTTAATTTTGTCACGTCTTTCAAATAGTCTTTCGAGGCCTGGTTCTTCGTAAATTAAATGATGTTTTGTACCAGATGTTGCTCCTGTTATGGTTCTGGCGGCAGCTAGTTGGACATTTTCAAAATTTTGTGAATCCTGTAAACTACAATTACTTCAAACTGCTGAGCCAAATTCTAAAAATGGTCAAATAAATGAAAAATAAAGAATTTCAAGTGACCTTCTACTTAAGCAAAACTGTAAATGTTTTAAAATATTTACCATGTTCGTGTCTTTTATGACTATTTCGTTGATGTGACCTGCCCATGTTAGACCAGATCGGAGAATTAAACCTTAATGTTTGTATTCAGTTGCGTTTTTTAGAGTTTCGTTCATAAGATTAAGTCAGGATAATAAAGAGGGTTCCTTTTCCTGGATATGATCATGCTGGAGGATTTGAAAGGGTTAAATGAGATAAGCCACTGTTGTGCCCAGCCCTCCACTTCCTACAAATCAGATATAAGTAGGCTTGTCGTAGTATTGGCATCGTCAACCCGGATAAGTAGGTTTGTATCGTCAGCAAATACCCTGATAGACGATCGAACTATTTCAACAAGGTCATTGATATATATATATATATATATATATATATATATATATATATATATATATATGAACAATAAAGGGCCCAGAATCGACCCCTGTGGGATGCCCGATTTGACTCGCCCCCAGCCAGAATACCCACCCTGGATCACAACTCTCTGAGTCCTCCCGTCTAGGTCATCGCCGAACCATTGCAGCAAAGTACCTCTTAATCCAGATTTGTGTAGCTTATGCAAGAGTCCCGGGTAATAGACACGGTCAAATGCTTTGGAAATATCGTTAAAAAAACAAAAAAAAAACTGTGAGGTCTTTTTGCAGGTCGACTGCTTCACAAAGTGATGGTACAAATATACAAGTTAACTGACCTTGCTATCACCCGGTATAAAACCAGACTGATTCTCTGATACAGCATTGTTGTCACCAAAGAAATTAAACACATGCTTGAATACTATTTTTTCAAATACTTCGCTGACAGAACTGAGTATTGATATAGGTCTATAATTGTTGCAGTGACTCAATGGACCTTTTTTGAAAATTGGAACTACATTGGCCTTTTTTCCACTCTGATGGAAATTTTCATTAGATCAATGATATATTTAAAAGTTTGGCAAGTGATTGTGAAAGAGCACACGCACCTTCTGGCAACAGACGTGCGCTTACACCTTCGGGGCCATTAGCTTGAGAAATATCGAGACTTCTCAAAATCCAGAAAACTTCGTTGCTATTAACTGATAATGTTTTGCAGTGTGTTTGCCCTGGTACTTCTACCGCAAGAGAGAAATTTGAATGTCAACTGTCGTTTGGTCTAAGAAGAAATGGTTAAGAATTTGAGCTTTGGCGTCGTTGTCGGTAATGGTTCTGTTGTCATGAATTAATGCTGGAATATCAAAAAACGTCGTTTTACCGTAAAAAGAACTTTACTGTTTGCACCAACCCTTTTTGCGTTGACGAGCATTGCTCACTGTGTCTTCCAGGCGTTTATAGAAATTTTCCACAGCTAGACGTAAGTCGTCTATACATTTATTGCGCAGCTGTCAAAAGTATAGTCAAAGAGCTGGTCTTGTTAACCTCTGGTATGAATACGGTGAACGTAACGTTTGGAGGTGCGGAGGGCATTAGTATACCAAGGAGCGTCTTGTGGTCTAATGGTGACGTTCCTATTTGGTATACATTAAGAAGTGACAGAAATAAAAGATTTTGGTCCATTTATCACATATTACATCCAAGTTATCCGAGTCAAAGCAGGGGTCCCAGTTATATTCCATGAGTTTCTTTCTGAAATGTTCAAAGTCGGCTTTGCTGCAGTCCGATACCAGTCTAGTAAAGGTGGGCGATTTTTAACGTTTAAAGAGGAGGTTGGCACTTATTACGCAATAATCACAATTTGCCAAAGGAGGGGATATTCGAATGTCCCCAACCAAGTTGGGTACGTTAGTTATAATTTGGTCCAGATTGGTTGAAGTAGTTTGTGTTATTCTAATGGCCTCGTTGATATGTAGCTTAAGTATGTTAACAGTACAAAAATTTTATTGTTTTGCGCCATGGTTGGTAGATGAATCTGCATTTATGTCTCCCAGCAAAATAATTTTGTTTATCTCAGATGTTTTTGCCAAACGAACATTGTCTTGCTATTTTTCGCAAAAGGCCCTGTATACTACTGCAAATAAAGATGTATTGTTCTAACGTCGAGCTTCAATCCATAGTAATTCGAAGTCATTTGTCTATAGATCAAGGCGCCATTTTAATGCCAAATTTCGCGAGAAATAAAGTGCCACGCGCTCTCTAGTACCTATCTTATGATTGGGTGATATCCGGAAATACATAAATCGTGATTAAGGTTGCCATTTGTTTGAAAAGCTTCAGATAATTCTATGACATCAAAAGAATTAACTGAGGTTGTCTAAACACATCGAAGCTTATCAGCCGACAAACTTATTAGTGTATGATTCACAAGGGCCTGGGTTTGGATGCATATCCCCACACATTAACAACAACATTGTAGAAATGCAGAACAGGCGGTCAACGCTTATATCGATTATTTGGTGAGTTTGATAAAGTCTGGTCAAAGTAGAAATTTGGACATCGGAGTGACTTGAATTTAGACGTGGCCTCCTACATACATTAAAGCTCCATAGGACAAAAATTGATATGAACCCATATAAAGTACAACAACATATTAAGCCGAAAGGCAGCACAAATAGTCCTATATAAATTGTATCGTTTAACAGTAAAAACATGACTGCGTCTTGCAAAGTGACCAATATTTTTAAAGAGAAACAACTACAATAGAACCTGACCTTCAGGGGAACTAACATTAGATTCCACTGTTTCTCATGTTTCATTAAGGTTAAAAATATGATCAGGTAAATTTCAACACAACATGTAACATAAACAGAACTAGAATGATAGTCTGGCCGCTCTATGGAAAAGACACTCACGACACTTGAGGTGTCACATTTAAAAATAATTTGAGCTGTCTGCAGCATGGCCATGAATAATAAAATAAGGCATATATATATGTATGTATATATGTATATATATATATATATATATATATATATATATGTATATATATATATATATATATATATCACGTAAAAACGACAATGTTGTGAAATAATACGATTGTTAGATATTTATACATTGTTGTCAGGTAATCTTTCCACTTGTGGCAATATGGTAACAAAGTTTCAAGGCAGATGTAAGCAACAGTACCTAGCATTAAGGAGACAG
The DNA here is from genome assembly GCA_964020975.1 of Hermodice carunculata. Taxonomy (NCBI): domain Eukaryota; kingdom Metazoa; phylum Annelida; class Polychaeta; order Eunicida; family Amphinomidae; genus Hermodice; species Hermodice carunculata. Next base: position 96,951,495 of record OZ026617.1, read on the forward strand.
CACAATCTTAGAGTATTTCGAGAAAAGAGTCGTACTTAGGTATATTATCGAATACATGTTCAGACGAGTCTGACAATTAAAGCTAATGAAGAAAGTTTGCGAGAAGTAATTAATGTATTTGAACGGTTTGAAAAACATTCAGGATTGTAAGCTAAACATTATAAAACAGAAATAATGGCAATTGTTAAAATAAAAGACACACAATTTAAACTTCAGACTTCAAAAGAGATTAAGCAGACAAATAGACCTGTTCAGTTGTTAGGAATAATGATAGCTTCTGACTGTAATAAAATGGCAAAGCTAAACTATTACCACTATTGCAAGAGATAAAAAATCAGTTGAATACATGGTCAAAATTCTTCATTGTACGGCAAAGTGACCATATTAAAAACCTTTGCTTTGTCACACCTACTTTATATTATGACAGTTGTTTTAAATTCAAGTTTTAAATCTGAAAGATGTATTTTAACATGTAGAAATCGTGTATATTTTTGTGAAGCAGGAAAGCTAGCAACAGAATAAAACGCGATACTGTTATTGCCTCATATGAGCAAGGGGGTAATTAAAACATACATATAAAGTCCCTGAATCAAGCCTTAAAATTAAGTTGGATTAAAAGGCTTCTTAGTGAAGAAAATGTTGGAAAATGGACGGAATTCATTGTTGAAGAAGTTATGCAAGTATATGGCAATGCAATATAAACTATTAAGATGTTGCTCTTGTTTTTAAAAATGAAAAGAAAATGGGAAGGAGGTGATAATACTATGGTGTTCTGATACTTATTTTGTACCAAAAAGCTGGAAATTATTGAACATCAACATTCATGGTATCATTTATGGATTTGAAACGAAAACACACCAGTATATTATGCCCATTGGGGACAAGAAGGTATTAATACAGTGCTTGATTTATTCAATGTGGAAGGCCAATTTTTTTCATACCAGATGTTCTGTATCAAGTATCCAAATGTAAGAACAGAGTAGAAAAGAAGAATTGCTTCACAGCAAATCTATCTGGGTGCCTTCAAAATGAGAACAGTTTGAAATGCTATACTTTGCAACATAATTTAAGATTAAGATTGAATGACACCTCAATGTATAAAAGCTTTGAAATTATTCACGATTTAAATCTTATTTATTCAGCTAATTTGCATTAATTGCAATTATGATTCATTTGATGCGGCTTTTTTCACAAACCTGCAAATTCAAGTTGAAATGACACCTCTATCTATTATAGTTTCGAACCTATTCAAGGTTTAAATTTTGCATATTGACATAATTTGAATAAATTAGAATTCCACAACTTTGGTTCATGGTTTGTTGAATGCAGCTTTGTCATAAACCCATAAATTAAAGTTAAAATGACACCTCTATCTATAAAAGTTATGAAACTATTCAAGATTTAGATTTTGCATATTCACCTAATTTGCATAAATTAAAAATTTTACAGCTTTGGTTTATAGTCCATTGGATGCAGCTATATCAAAAACCCATAAATTTAAATTAAAATGGTAACTCAGTCTATAATAATTTTGATGCTATTCAAGATTTAAATTTTGCATATTCAACACATTTGCATAAATTAATTTTTCGTTGGAGATATTCAAGATTTAAATGTTTCAATGCCTCTAATTAGCATAATTTAAAGTTTGACAGTTTTCATTTACTCTCCATCATATTGGCATGTCTCACCAACCTTAACATGCACCTTGAAATTTTGTGTCTATCTGCAATAGTTTGGAAGATATGGAGCTTTTAAAATTTTGAATTGCCCTTAAAAAACGGCATTATTTTAAACATCATAACTTTTCCAAACGATATGTATAAATTTCACTGGCCAGTCACTCACCCTGGAAAGCTTAGTGGTTTTCGGAATAATAGTGTCCGAGAAAAACTCGGGACAAATTTGGGTGCCATGGAAAGAAAGAAAGAAGTAAAGAACCTGAAGATAAACAATATGTCTGGGTTGGTACCCAGACATAAAGAGGGGGTGGGGGAGGGAGAAGGGAACGGAGGGAGAGAGAGAGAGCCCAGTCACCACCTGTTTCAATTTTTTATAGCAGAATAATTCATCAAATGCAGGTCCCTGTTCAAGGTGATGTTGTTGTTGTTGCCTGTTGAGCAGACCTAGGGCCCTTGGACAGGGACCCTGGGCCACCAGTCACATACAAAAATGGCCTCACATTTATCCAAGCAGGGAAATGCTGCTGTGACAAGCCTCTCCTCTACACCCACACACACAACATGCATGTCCAGTGCTCAGGCAGTGCCCCCCTGGTAGTAGCCAGTGTCTACCTCTGCACCACTCCATTTTACTAGCTTCAGTTGACTGAGAGGCAGGCATGCATATTCAGTGGATCCTGTCTAAAACCTGACGTTCAGCCAATAAGCAGTTAGCAGAACTATTTTGTGGCCACACTGAACCCAAGCATGCATTTGCCTTAACAGGGTGATTATAGGCTTTTTACGTAAAAGGATTGAGTGATGATTGTCCCATTAAATACTTCAACATGTGAATCTGACTTGATATCATACATAATTGCACCAGACATTTTGTTGTGTCATAGAATTCTTCCTTTCTTGCTTTCTTTCTTGCTGTCATTTTTCCTTTCTTTCTTTTCTTCTTTCTTCTTTATGACGAAATTTGTGCGGATTTTTCTCAGACTTCATTATTGTGAAAACCACCAAACTTGCCATGGTCACTGACCTACCAGTGAAATTGAGCACCTGAGTTTAAAAGCTTTATATTTTCAAAAAATATTGTAGATAGACACAAAGTTCTAACTTACACACATATGTTTGAGACATCTGGTAAATCCAATAGCATGCAAACAAAAGTTGGGGAATTTCAATGTATGCTAAATTCAATCAATTTCCCAACAATCCACATCCAGGGCTTCTGCTGTACTGCTTGTCACAAGCCTCCATGGTGCTAGACATGCATTCATAATAAAGGAGCTTGAACCTGCTTGAACCTGTCTCATAGGCAGCCTCCTATCCGTTCATGGTAGGTGTATGGTTTGGAAGGTTTTGGTCTTGTAGCAAATGGGATGGGGGGGGGGGGGGGCTCCTAACAACTGTGTAATGAGGTTCTCAATAAAATACAGAGAATCTTTTTCTGTTCATGCAAGGAGAGATTTGCTCCATGTTCCCACTAGTGCTGGATACAGCTGTCAGTGCACCATGATTGACACTGGTGTCCTAGCTGTTTTGCCTGAGGCTATGAGTCTGCTTTGCTTATCAGTCCCAAGGGATCACAGGCAGTAGACTTCTACGCAGAACAATGCTGAGTGTGCCCTCTGTTGAAAATAGACTACGTACAGTGCTGAGTTGGCTAGACCCATCAAATTATGGTCTTCCAGTCCTCAATGACTGTTTTCACAACTTTGTGAATTTTGAAAGAGTGTGGGGATTTGTGTCATCTCAGTAGACACTTTCATGTCTTTGTTTTCTAGTAACCAGTGAGATGAAGCCTGTTCTTCAAAGCCAATACTAAGTCAGTATAGTGCATGTCTCAGTTCACATGTACATGTACATGTAGTTTTATGACAGGATCTGTTAAAATTTGTTCATGTAATAAAGGAAGAAAAACCGTTTTGTGTTGCATGTATACACATCCCCATGGAATATTATATGTATACACTGTACATGTATATGTGCATGTATGAATAACTTATATTTACATGCACATATACTCATTCATACTGCCCAGAAGGGCTGACCCTCTCAGGAGTGGCAATTTTCTCTGGTCCCAAAGGTGCCCACTATAGAGCAGTTTCATTGTATGAGTGAAAAATGAAATTTCTTTCTTTCTTTCTTTACGACCAAGACCAAAGCTCCATATCTTCCAAACTATTGCAGATGGACCCCATATTTCAATATGCATATATAGGTTCGTGACACATGCCAATATAATGGTCAGTATATCAGTCGTAGAATTTCAAATTATGCTAATAAGGGGCATTGAAAAATTTTAAAGTTTATTATCTCAAAAACTATTATACTTAAAGATGTCATCCATACAATTTCTAGGTTTGTGGCAAAGCCGGATCCAATGAACCATGAACAAAGGTTGTAGGGTTTTAATTGATGCAAATTAGGTGAATATGCAAATGTAAATCTTGAATAACTTCAAAATTATTATAGATAGAGGTGCCATTTCTACTTCAATTTATGGGTTTGTGGCATAGCCCCATCCAATGAACCATAAACCAAAGTTATGGACTTTTAATTCATGCAAATTAGGCAAATACACAAAATTAAATGTTGGCAAAATTAAACAAACTTAGGCAAATACACAAAATCAAATGTTGAGTAGCTGTGGACCCCAGTCACAATCACCCCTCTGACAGTGGCAGAGGCAGTGTGGTGATCTGTGTTTCGGTCGTGGTTGGGAGTACAGCTGATCTGCGGGTGGAGCTTGTCCCTGTGCGACTTCTCCACACTGCCTCACCATTACTGTTTGTTAAGTACATTTATTTTGCCTTGATTAACTGTGGTAGGTTATAAAATGAGCCCACCTTATGACATTATTTGTAGTAACAGAGATGTTGGGGTATTATGGTTGTCAACATAATATACGACTATACTTCCAAGTATCTAATGTGTACCTTGTGAAAAGTTTAACAAATTTATGTGGCAAGATATGCAAGCATTCATTTATGTAGCAATTTGTACCTTGTTGCATAACAAAAATATCAAAAACAAACCACCATCAGAACATATACTCAAGGGAAAATAAGGAAACCACCCCAGTGGTTTAATGTCGGGTGTGTGAAATATGAAGTTTTGTATTTATTTATTTATTTATTTATTTATTTATTTATTTATTTATTTATTTATTTATTTATTTATTTATTTATTTAATTATTTAATTTATTTATTTACTTAGTTCGTTCGTAAATTGGTTGGTTGGTTGGTTGGTTGGTTGGTTGGTTGGTTGGTTGGTTGGTTGGTTGGCTGGTTGAGTTAGTTAGTCATGAATACATTTACCCTTGGCAACCCTTTCAGAGCAAAGCTTTGTTCTTACTAGAGGCCCAGCATACATCAAGATATATACACAAAACATATTATTTGCACATATGAACACGTTACAAAGGGTAAGATGCAGTAATTAAACAAAATCTATAAAGAACATCCGAGGAAAGTAAAACCCGTAAAAGACGTACATAAAATGTGCAATGTTCAACTGAAATAAAACCGTTTATATATTGTATTTTAAAAGTATGAAGGTCTTCTGCCCTGTTGATGAAATTGCTTTTAGACTATTGTGATAATACCGTGTGGGACGTGTGTGGTACTGCAGAACACGTTGTGCTCATAGTTTACTAAACAGTGCAGTCGGGTCAATCAAGGGGAATTTTAAGTTCAGGGATACTAGAGGTGAGGAGCTCGTAAGATCCATAGGATGGCAGACCCTCAGTGAATGCAGGTGTTTTCACATGGCTGTATCCATATCAAGTATATCAACATTACTGTCTTCAGGAAACTCTCTGAGAAACCAATAATAATAATAATAATAATAATAATAATAATAATAATAATAATAATAATAATAATAATAAAAGTCATCAGTTATGTTCCAGAACTTAAAAGTAGAAATATTCCGTGAACCTTTGCAAGACATCTCAGAGGCAGAGGCCAAAAATAAATGTATGAAGCCTGACTCTAATTTCATGGGAATGGCCGTGGCAACACGTTGACACAGAGTGATCATACCGCCAAAATATGCCTTTGAATTCAGGTTATGTCGACAAAGGTTTGAAATGTGCCGGGAATTGAACTGCATGGTATGTGGGGTTTAAAATGGGCCATGAGCGGCACGTGGCAGCACGTGATACTACCATGCCCAGGCATGTATGTCACTTGCAGCAGACGCAGGGTCTCGGGAGAAGAGGATCATTTGCATGTTGGACGCTCTGGCATTTCCCAACAAAAAATGGCCAGGTGTGGGGTGTCAGTAAGGAGGTGGTAGGTTCGTTTCAGACAGATAACATAATTAGGTAAGCCAAGTCACTAGTTCAACATGGTTGGCAACTGACAGATTCACTATAAGGTTTTTCAAGCCCTAAAGCGACTATCCTGTATTCAGCATGTCAAGAAACATTCTAACTAGAATCAAACTTCTCTTTTATCACCTTCATTGGCAGAGCAATTTCATGGAAAGACAGACTGTGCAGGTTATTGATAATATCAAACCCTGGCGAAACTTTGAATTAGCCAAGCTTTTTGTATTTTTAAGGTTGATCATGGTACATTTCTATCTGAAGCAAAAGAGAGTTGCATCTGATGACACGAGAACGTATTAGAGCACAAATCTCATTGAGCATGCTCAGTCGAGATGCTGATGGCTAAAATGAAGGCGGAATATGAAGACCGAGACTTTCAGCTGACAGGGATGACCGATCCTTGGCAGAGTTTGTCAAATGACAAGCGGGAAATTTTGACAAAAGTAGCAGTATGGCTGAAGCATTGAGGCATCAGTGTGGAACATGCAGACTTCTGTGAGTCAACTTTAGGTCATAAGCACCTCACTCCTACCCCATTCACAAACCTCTTGGTCCTACAATCAAAATTGCTAAGTAAAGGTGTGTCGGCATAGATAAGGGTGACACAGTTTTGTGATGGGAGGTGGCAATCACTTCAACATACAGGACAGATCTCATAAAGAAGAATGGCACACTCACATCCTAGGTATATCAGGACGAAATTATGCCGATAATTGTTGAATGGTTCCAACAAACACGGTCCAGGTTCACTGTTTCAGCAAGACATTGCTCGGCCACAAACTGCCCGAATCGGCCTGCAGCAGAGCCTCCAAACTAGCCTGTGTTAAAATTGGGAGATCTCCCTCCTGCAAGTACTGAAAAGCGGAAGGGCGCGTGCCGAAGGGGCAAAGCATAGCTAGGGTGGTCTGGGGGGCCAAGCATAGCTAGGGTGGTCTGGGGGCAAAGCATAGCTAGAGTGGTCTGGAGGCATGCTCCGCCAGGAAAAAAAAAAAGAAATTTGCGCCCTCATTTCCTGCATTTTGAACCATTTTAGGCAGCATCATAGACATATTCCGTCCGTATATAGTACAACAACACGGTATAAATGTACGACTTTACAGCCATCGGTGGAATAATGCTACTTTTTCTTAATTTTACAAAATGCTGGAGACATTTTATAAAAAGTGGGAGAGCGGGAGATCTTTGTTAAAAAGGTGCAGTATCTGGTGCAAAACAACATCCAAGTGTTTCCATGTCCAGCACCCTCTCTAGATCCATTACCTGAAGAACACCCGTGAGATTACGTGGTCAAGACCAGTACAGTGACCATCCAACTGCATCTGATCAGCTGACACAACGTCAAAGAGAACAGTGGGCCCATATTCCCCGAGTAGAGATGACCAAACTGATCGGCAGTATACCTGGGGAGGTAAGGGTCCGCCTGTAACAGAGTGAAGTGCCAAAATCGTCATTATGATTGGTACAAGCAGCCTTCCACCAAAGAAGATCTTTTCAGGAGCACAACATTATTTCACAGTTCACTGAACCGCCGGTACAATAAAATAACCAACTCTTTACATTTGTCCACTCAAAGATATATGTAAATGCAATTGGAGAAGTCTCTTTCTCACTGTGAGCATGTTTACATTATCGCATAAAATTCGTTTATTGTGAATTCCACTGAGAAAATGTCATCAATTAACGGATACAGCCGGCGGTCTACGGATATTTGATATTAACTGGTACAAGAGGTTCAGTTACACCGTTATGACGGCAGTTGACCCAAAATAACTTTTACAGCAGTATGTGCCCGGAGAATTTGCAATTGAATATATGCGAGAGGAAAAGGTAGTGGTCTACTGACATTATGCTCGTGGATGGCATGTTTTGCCACAAATATTGACACGTGATACAGTTGGTTCTACAGTGCAGGCCTCTGGCATGCTGTACTTTTCCGCTTCTATTACATCATTTTCTTGCGTCCTTATTATTTTCTTACGTGAGGATGCCATTCGCTCGCGCAGGAAATGCCCCAAAACAGCCCAGGTGGTGAATAAAAAAAATAAATAAACAAAAGACACCAAAATTGATCAGAATTTGAGACAATTTTTGTCGTGTGTTGTTTCCTATGTTTTGCTTTAAAATGTTTGGCTTGATTTTTCACATGAGACGATATGGGCATTAACTACAGCCGGCAAAGGACAAGATACTTGCGTTTTTGCCATCATTCATTCACGTGAGATTACGTATTGCTGTGAATTGTGACGTGGACACGTTAAACGTGTAATGCCCAACTAACTTCTTGACCAAATTTCACAGATTCCTAACATAATAAACCCATGTAGTTAACTGACCGCTACACTTTGTTGAATTTAGTGCACAAAAGAAGAAATTCAAAATTCCAATTTGTTGTATTAACACCAGCTTTTGGGTATTGTTTTTGTGAAATTTTGGATAAACACTGAAAAATATTCAAGATAAAATGACGAACTTTGTGCTATTATGATCTCAAAAAATGTATCTACATAACAAGATCCGGAGTTATTCAGAAAAGTGTCTGTTTTTTCCATGAAGGTGGTACAAAAATAGGAAAATAAATTGGGGAGGGGGGTTGTGTGTTGGTGGCGTTCTTTTTGGGGTTGTTTTGGGGGAATTTCTGTTTTTTGTTTTTTTTTTTAATGGTAAAGTTTGCGAAACTCTTCATTCTTTTGATACATTTTGAAAAATAATGTTTTCTTAAAAATAAAAGCGGATTTGTCTTCAGGGGTTGATTGAATAGAATAAACTCTCTTTGATCAAACTAAGACAATTAATTTTTAAGGATATATTTATGTAAAAACGGTCATGTTGGTGCAGATACTTACTGTTTTAATCATGATCTGAAGGTTAACACGGTGCAATGACTACAATGTTAACATGAAGTTTGTTTGTTTGTTTGTTTGTTTGTTTAATTTCTTCAGATTGTTTACAGACGAGACCTTGCAAAGTTGAACATATGACAGACAACATATATGCCTATTAAAATATTTTACAAAATCTGAAAATGAACATAATTATCCAGCTCCGGTTTGGCATTATCCTCATCTTAACCATTTAGTCTGTACCAACTCAAAATAATTGTCGAATGTTTTTGCAGTGGATATGCATTATTTTCTAAGGTACTGACTGATTTAAGTTTGATCTTATTGCTTTATATATTTATTTTAGTGCGTGGTCACCGAAAGTGCCAATGATATGTCTACTTGGGGTCTTTGGGGACAATACTATAATCGTTAGCTGGTACACAGGACATAACACCTGCATAATGAGAAAAGAAATAAAGAGAATATTGTATTGGCAGCATATAATGACATATCGCGATGTACTAACTACATACATGCACTCAATGCCCTCATTACTGGGATTATTACAGTTTTGATGTATTGCCGTATTAATCACCATCTCCAGTTCAACAAGTATCTGCATCATGCCAGCGGAGCCTCCGACACATGTTGCTTCTATCACAAACAAGATTCACAACAGCGCAGGATCGTCTTTCTTGTCCTGAAAATACGTCAAGGGAGGCAAAATTTGCGGACATCTGTATTTCTTATTTACCAGTTGATTCATAAATAAACCCAATGATTAACATGACATCTAAATCATTAAGAAAACGAAGACAGCAAAATGCGGGTATCATTTATGTAACATAGAAATAGAATTCGCGGAATCTGTTGAGATTTAATTTTAAACTATCCGGTATGTAAGAAAATCACTTTAAACGAAAGCTCGGGGAACAGATAAACAGTTTTAGTTTTATAGACTGAGATAACAGCTTTCCTTGACGTGCTTTGTGTGCAATGCGCCCAAAGTGCGCCTACAGAGGCTAGTGACCCAGGTCATTTACTGCCTGTGGAACCACAAAAATTTAAGTTAGACATGTTAATACTCAAATGAGAAGCCTTATCGCGACATAAGCCAAGAGGCAAGATGTAGGGGGTAGCACTGATGAAAAAAAAAGAGTCACCTGGCCTATTCTGATCAACACTATGGTCAGGTAGGTCACATGATACCTCGTCGCCGGCGCCATTGTCTGGCACTTTGTCTCCCTGGGCATATGCCATTGCACGAGTAATTTGAAGAATGACTAGAATATATCTGATAAATTTAGGTATTAATTTGCAGAAAGAATCGCTAGAATAATTCAGATAAATGTCACTATTGTTGTGCGTCTCGTCAAAAGAGTTGATATATCCCTGGTTAACAACTTTCCTGAGCCCCCTCTGGCTGCAAAGTTTGCTTCTGCTGACACCGTTTTCTCCAATTGGGTGATTTGAGCCAACGCTTTCTCACTGAAAATGTTAGACAGACATATTCATTTCAATTTTGTCAGGCTTCTCTTTTTCTCAGCTATTTGGTACATTGATTTTTTTACTGATGATATTAAACAGAAATCAGACGCTTGGAATTTAGTTGGTAACTGTACAATCATATCTTTGTAAACAGAAGAGTCTGCGTATGTATCAAATTAGGCAGAAAAATGGGAAAATAATAGAAGTAGATTTTTTAATCCTAACGTATTTGAAGGAAAAGGACATACGGACGTATCTATTGTTTTTATTATCATCATCACTGATATGTTTATAATTCTTTACTAGATACTAATTTGACTATAATAAAGTGACGTTTAAAGGGCAAAACAAAATGGTGGTATTTTATTTTCAAAATAATAAATCATGCATATTAGTGAACAGCTCCACTTAAACTTAACCACCTTTTTCAAAATAGTTTGATGGGCCTTTGGTGCGGTAACAACCAGCGATCTTGGACGTCCAGTACCGGTAACTTACGTACTTACATCCTAAACAAAAGTAATCTGGGTCGAAAGATGACCAACAACTAACCCATTAACTCTTTCAGGGCCACATGTCGGACTCAATCAACACCATTGCACCCAAAGCACGCCGAGGAAATCTGTTGACCTGGACTATTATCTTGTATGTCACCAGAGGCATGCTGGTACTTGAATGGAATGTCTTTTGCAACGAACATGCATCTATTACCCTTATTATAATTCTGACTGGTTCGTTTTAAGTGGTTCGACTGAAGTCGCAGTTGGCCCTGAAAGAGTTAAGCGTCTGTCTCGCGGCGCAGCTGTCCACGGCGTGACAAAGTGATCCAGAAACACAGTCTTGTAAGAGGATTGGCCTCTCTTACAGGCGGGAAATAAAATGAAAATGTCCTACTTGCTGCATTGTGAAGTGGCCTGTGAAAAAGGGGGTAATCCGTCGTCATTGGTGAGGCCTTTTAAGTCGGGGACCACTATAGTGTCAAATTTTCACTTTTTCTGTAACTTTACACACATGAAATTATAACTACGTCATCGCTCCCAACATTCATGAAATCGATTTTAGCCACGATTCCTAAAAGAGGTCGACCTCTACATGTTTTACCAATGATGTGCCTATCTTGGTACAAAAGGCAAACAGTGAACGTATTTGATTAAATCTAAATTGTCTTCTCAAGATCTAAAAGTAATTCTCCGACAAGAGGCATCATTCCATGGGGCATTGAGGTGCTGGCATCATGCAGGTAATTTATTTCCAGTCTAGTATATTGAATTGCATGTTCAAACATTCCACTTACACTATATTTGAAGCAACAATTGTTGTTCAACAAATCACAATTAGATAATATACTATTGGACAATGGGGCATGATTTGAAATCCGCTCCAGCAACGGTTATTGAGTTCGTATTTTCCTGAGCAAACGGTTCCACAACGGTGGACATTTAATGTGTCTTCTTGCACTTGAGAAATTCGCACGACACTTTGAATTAAAATCACGAAGACGACGTGCAAAGGGAATATGATCAAAGTCACCAGCTTTGTTCAGAAAAGCTAATGACTAGACAATATGTAATAAAGGCGATGGTTAATGTAACAAACTGACGTATAATTTCGTGAAATAGGTATGGTTTTGTAAAAACAGTGTAGCTGAACCATGGTTTCGTTTAGAGATGACTGCCCCTAGGAACGTATATGGAAACTACGTAGCCAGTTAAACAAAACTGCAACGGCGTTTATACTTTTGAACTGAATATTGCTTATTTGAGACAAAAGTACATGTATACAATACAACACAATATATGCAAAATAATTGTGTAACGTGTGTCTCAAACGACACGAAAAGTACGCTGTCCCATTGTAAAACGTAACAACAAATATACACTTCTCCGAAGCACAGATTGGACTATGAGTTGGTTGAAGGAATTGTTTTCCTTATGATGTCCAACTTATTTTCATTTTACCAAAGTGGTTTCAGAAAAAAACAAAAGTCATACATTCCTTGTAAATAGACTTTTAGTACCAGCATGCCTATAGTTGTCGAGGACATAAGATCGTTGAGGTTAACAGCCGAACAATGAAATGTCCAGGTCAACAGTTAAACAACGGAATGGTCCCGACCCACAGGTTCTGATCTGAACTATTCTTGTGCTCAGTCAAAATGTGGCACTGAAAGAGATCAACAGCTATGCCACGGGTGTAGTAAGACTAGGAGTGTTGATATTTGATATTTTTTACACTTTGTTGTTGACATGAAAGGAGCCGAATAGAAAGAGCGTCCCGTAAACATAATTATTTTGCTCGATGAAAGGTGCAATCCTCTGATAATTTATGGGTGTATTGGATCACGATTTGTTTCATCATGAAAAGTGTGGGAAATGGGAATGAAGGAGAGGGTGCAGCCAGAAAAGGGCGGCTCTGAATGAATAAAGCATGTTGGCCTGAGACAATTATGGCCTGCTTGAGACTGAATCAACAATGTACGTTCATGGCCTTCGAACTTGTCAGATATTTTTAATTAAACACAGTAATGCAGAACATTACCTTGTATGTGTTATGTATATATTATATAATATATAAACAATACTTAGCTGTCGTTTAACAAGCTTGATATTGTTCATGGACAAAGGTTATGCCAAGACGATTTTGTTCCCTTTCAAGCTGTTGTTATGGGAGCCATGTTTTCGTTGAACATTGTTGTAATAAAGGTTCACACATACATGTAATACTAATAATACTAATAATACTACTAATAATAATAATGATAATAATAATTATAATAATAATAATAATAATAATAATAATAATAATAATAATAATAATAATAATAATAATAATAATAATAATAATAATAATAATAATAATAATAATAATCTGTGGCACTCCGCTTCTCTGCCGCGGTCTTGACTAGCTTAGTAGCTAGTCAGGTGGCCTTTAGTACCAAAAACACACACACACACACACACTCAGCCCTATCCCACTGTCGCAACTTTGCTCTTGGCATGCACATGAGCCCGTAGTGCCAAATAGTCTGGCAACTTCCTAGTGCTAGAGGTAGAAAAACCACAAAATATTTACTTCCAGGAACAAAGAGTAAAACATTTGAATCTATAAATGTGTCATAAAAGGCATCAAAATTACTTGTCGCGTCACCAAAGAGGTGATAGATGACTGATGATTGTTAAATTTATAGATATCAAGGTTAGAAACAGGTTTACAGAAAACACCAACATGCACCTCCAACACAGGAGAGTAGTGGACATTTAGCAATCGGAGGCGCATGTGTGTTATTGTTACCAGAGGAGAAGTCTGGAACATGCATAAGATCATGAATGGCTGTGTCGTGCGAACAACTCCTTACATGACATGGGGGTGTGGGGGGGGGGGAGTCCTTTAGAAAGACGAAGTCACTCTTTGAGGAGAGCGGCCCACGGTTAGATTTAGAACGGAGGTCATTCAACGCTGTGATCTTTCCTCATTCAACCCATAAAGTTACCATGCTAACCAGAATCAAACTTCTCTTTTTTTCTCACCGTTCTAGGCAAGTTCCATAAAACAAGACTGTGAAACTCTTCATAAGCTTAGCTCTCGCCCAAATCAGTTCTCGAAATAGTTTTAAAGAAATTCAAAATTATTTTCAAACTTCACTAAAACCTGATTAGCACTTGCGCCAAGATATCTTGTACGTATGTGCAAGTTGTATCGTCCCTAGTTCACAAAACCCAGGATTTTGTTATGAAACTCTTGCTTTTGTACATGAATCCGTAGTTTTCGAGCACGAAACCCGGGGTTTTATATAGAATGTAAGTAACCGAGCAAATCGCACTACTGCATGTTTACTTCAAAACCCTGGATTCTGTGAATCAAAGTCATAAACTCTTTCAACCTCGAACAAATCTCAGGTTTTCAGAACAAAGCCCAGGGTATTGTGAATTTTGAAGTAACTAAGCAAAACTCTGGGCTTCAAAATATTACAAAACCCTGGCTAATGTGACGTCACAAAACCTCAAGATTCGTAAGTTCTAACTTGAGTAACAAAACTCAGGGTTTAATGAACAACCAGTAAGCACATGCGGTCTTTAGACTAGCAGCTGTGTCATAAAAATCCCGGGTATTGTTCGTAAAACCTGGGTTTTGTTACAAAACCCTGAGGTTTGTTAGAAAATAAGGGGTTTTGTAAAGCAACTCGGGGTTTGTCTCCAAAACTCTGGGTTGTTGCAAAAATGTGGCTTCTGTACATAAAACAACTTCCAGTCAACGACCGGAATCTGCACAAGGAATGATATACCATATCTGATTGGTTGCTGCATACACATTTACAACGTATATATATATATATATATATATATATATATATATATATATCTTTATTTTCATACTCGTTGTGCAGAGTTCAAGCGGGCTGTAACTTAAGCATTCAAGAAGTAAATAAGTAAACTTAGCTAATATGCAAATACTCAATAAGATCATCACTTTCAGCACGACACAATATTGCACTAAGTCGCTCGTCACGAATGTCACAGAGCTCACGTATGAGGGACGCCTTACTCTGGTCACAGGGGTCCATTGACTGGGTATGACTGATGGCCATGGCAAAAAATCTCTCGAAGGAGCCGCAATTTACAAACAAATTCCTGTCTATCTCGTATTTGGCTTGTAAAGCATTAAGTGATTTGCCAGTAGCTGAACGGCTTCCAGCCAAAGTCAGTCGGGCACATAGATTTACAACTTCTTTTTGGTTTTAAATATACTACGCGTGAATTTAAAGAATCCCTTGTGCAATTGAATTTAAATAGACATGTCACTTACAATTAACGGCAGTAAATTACAGCGGGTCCTGGCAGGCAGTCGCCAAATGAGACGCATAGCTTTCCCCCATGCTACAAAAATTTTGTCCATTCCCCTGCTTGAAAAATCTCACAATTGAGACCCATAAAATGACATGCAATACGATTTAAAGAGATTATATCTGATGGAAACAAATATGTTCACGAACTGAGTTATCAGTACATTTATGAAACCCTGGGTTTGTGAGGTCACAAAACGTGTATGTTTTCTAGAGATATAAAAAACAGGGTTTTGTGAATTATTGAATATTGCAAGCACTGAAATCTGAGATACTACTAACCAAAAGTCTTGTAACCAACCCCCGGGTTTTGTTTTCAAATAAAATAATAGAAGCATGATGAAGTTTTTGATAGAATAAGCGACTGAATTTTGCAGGCAATAAAACAGAGTTTTGCTTACAAATCCCTGGATTTTGTTATGATTCCCTGGTTTTTGTATAGTACTAAATAACAGAGCAAAACCCAGAGTTTTGTGTCAAAATCCTGGGATTTGCAGACAAAACTCTCGACTTCTTCACAAAAGCCTCGGTTTTGCGTCACGACACCCAGAGGTTTGTGCACGAAACCTTCCATGGTGGTACAGTGATCCCTCAGTGAGACCACTCCAAATACAGCCTAAAAGTGACCTTATGAAGGGGTGACTTCTATATCTGGTGACAACATGATCGGAATATCACACATTTTGCATGAAAATGGGGATCTTTTAAGAGAAGTCACATGAGGGGAGAGGAATTTTGGTACATGAGGGGATTGTTATCCTATAAGTTCTGACATTGAGCTACATAATTGTCGTAAGGCTGGAGGAATTAGAAGTCTCCTTAGTCCTGTAGGTGGAGGGTGTGGCAAAACGTTTCGATAAGCATAGCGTTGTTTTCAAAAAGTTACATTGCACCCCTGGGGAGGATAATTTTTTTAGCATCCCTGAGAGCTACAAAGTGGTGTTGACTGCCTTAAGAACAAAGCTCTTATTCCAAATGACGATTGGATAGGTCAAAGTTAATCCTTGAATGGGACACTGTAATATTACCTAATCTGACTGTTTCTTTTTTCCAGGAACAACTAACAGATGATGAAATAGCAGGTAAGATACTCTCTTTCTTTCGAACACTGTTGTCACACAAAACAGTTCAAAGTACTAAAATGGTCAATGCCAGGTTGATAATTTAGAGATAACTTGGCTGACAGCAAAATGACTGGAATAAATGACGGATTGCCCTTTCTCAATTTTACACATGTACGGATATATACGCTAATGGTAGCTTTCTTACGGACAAAGTGCTTTTCGATTTTTTTACGGCCGAATGGATATATTGAATCCATAATAAACGGCTTAATCGGAGAAAATCGTGTATATTCGGCTGCTAGCTTCACAAAGGTTCACTCCGCTCAGCTGTGAGCTCAATCTGGCTCATGTCTACCTGCTGGCCCAGCTGGAATTTTCTCATCGTCTCACGTCATGACCATCTTTCAAGACAGCTCTCAGACAGACGTGCTACAAGTTTCTTCCAACGTTTAGGGCTTAGTTCTAATTTGAGTGCTGTTAAGAATTAAATTTTAACTGTAATGTCAAAACCTGAAAATCTTGAACTGAAACCCCTATCCAAAATTTGAAACACAATTTTGCTGTGCAGTTTTATCTCCCGTAAAAAAAATAATGTTTTTTTTATTTATTTTGTGTGTGTGTGTGTATGTGTGTGTGTGTGTGTGTGTGTGTGTGTGTGTGTGTGTGTGTGTGTGTTTGTGTTATTTTCTCTATTTATTTTCTCTATTTATTTATTGGGATTTTTTCCGAAAAAAAATAGGTGAAATTAGGGTTTTTCAATTAAGCAATTAAAATTTCTCTGCACTTATACAGATTTCATTACTTTCAATAGCTTAACCCAAGTGACAGAGACTGCAGATAGCTTAACCAACGCCCTATGCCTTGGTATATTTTCATTTGTTTTAATTAAGAATAGACATAAAAGAACACGCTGACATGTATTGTTCAAATTAAGCACTAGATAATTTCGTATTGCCCTCAAATCAGTCCTTGTGGTGCATCGGTACATGTGTTTCGTCGCGGTCCACTCTATCAGCTGTGCATGCAAATTTTTATTTAAAAAAGGACAAACTTATAAAAATCCCTAATCCCTTCGTATGTGTGTATGGCTCTTTTAAAAGTCAATTTTTCTCGTCATCACGACTTAAGGGTATTTTTACCTTACATGACTTGTCAGTCAGCTTCAATATGAAAATGAAGTCTGTCTCTGTTGTTGTCATTGGCATGTAACAGCGCGGTTGTTGGTAGGCATTTTTTCATGACGTCGCGATAGCGATATTCATATTAACATTAATACTAGAATTAAATTTGTCATGAATATAAAAGTTTTGATAGCCACTGCAAAAGACCTTTTGTTTACGAGTGGGAAGAGCTATGGGTGTGGCCAGCCGCTTGTTACGTGGACACTGGCACGTGCTGTGCTGTACATGATGTTACCATCAACTGATGAAAACAAAATTTGTCCCTATTCTTTCAATGCTAACAAAAACTCCGAATGCAAATATTTGCTTATGGTGTCACTCTGCGTCGGACATATGTCACCTGCCGTTTGTCCTCTGTCCATAATTGACATCTGTATCACATCTACAAAAAATCGGTGGTTATTAGTTCCTAAAACTTGGGTAAGTGTCTTGCAAGTTTGCTAAAATCGCCATGCTTCAGTGATGTATGAGTGTGCGTGTGGGTATCGGTAGGTAAGGTACGTAGGTAGCATTAAGAGTTTTCAACTTTTTTTACGAGTTTTGTTTGCTTTTTGTAACTTTCAACTCCTGGAAAAAAACAGTCTGTGTTCTCTTCAAGCATGCTGCCACTATGTTTTGACTTGATCCCCATCAAGTTTGTGTCTCAGGTGTCGATACTGCCATCTTCTGATTCTAAAGCAATTAAATATATATATATATATATATATATATATATATATATATATATATATATATATATATATATATATATATATATATATATATATATATACATATTTAGTGAACATTGTTGACATTTGGATACTAGTTTCAATGCTTGTATATAGCTTTCCTAAAAAGCACTGGTCCAATAGCCATGAAAGGCATTGGGAATGTAAGCTTGGTGTGTCTTTTTGAATTTTGGTCATGAAGTCAGGCTTCAAGTAAATTTGGAGTTTAGACAATAAGGAATCCCGTCCAGAACGTGGCCCCACTACACCATGAAGCTTGCGTTCCGCGTAGCCAAATTCATCATTCTGCATGGTTTCATTTTCTCATCGGCATAGCCTGCTGGTCAGCAAATGGTTGATTTCTCGCTCGCTCGACATCAGTGTGAACTTTTATAAATGATTCGGTGTCATGTCTGTGTAGGGCACTAGAATGTAACTGTAGGACGGTTGGCCATCGTTTGCATATTAATTGCCCAAGGTGCCGAGTAAAACGAATGTACACATTAAACGCCCACATTTATCATTATGCAGTCGCACTGGTGTCAAATCCGAACATAGGTTGCTGGAAGAGATAGATAACATTCGCGGGCCCCTTCTTTTATTCTTACACACACGAGTTTTGCGTCATACCAAATCTGCCTGGGTGCCTTCAAAATGAGAACAGTTTGAAATTCTACACTTTATCATTGTTCAACATAATCGAAATTTCTTATTTTAGCTTAATTTTATTAATTAAAATGGTCAGCTTTGGTTCTTGGTTCAAAGGATGTGGCCATGTCCCAAACTTAAAAAATGACTTTTGAATGAAACTACTATCTATTATAGTTTTGAAGCTTTTCAACATTTTAATTTTGTGTATTTGCCTAATTTGCATGAATTATAAGCCTAGAAGAAGTTTGGTTTATTGTTCATTGGATGGGACTATGCCACAAACCCAATAATAGAAGTACGAATGGCACTTTTATACTAGTTTTGAAGCTATTAAGGATTTACATTTTGCATATTCACCTAATTTGCATAAATTAAAATCCTACAACTTTGGTTCATGGTTCATTGGATGCGGCTTTGCCACAAACCTATAAATTTAAGTTGGAATGGCATCTCGATGTACAATAGTTTTGGATATATTCAACTTTTAAATTTTTTAATGCCCCTTGTTAGCATAATTTGAAATTCTACAACTATACTGACATTATAGTGTCAAGTGTCAGAAAGGTATATATGCACATTGAAATTTTGAGTCCATCTGCAATAGTTTGGAAGATATGGTGCTTTTAAAATTTTTGTTGCCTCTAAAATTTGCATAATTTTAAACATTGTGACTATTCCGAATGAGATGCACAATTTTACTGGACAGGTTAAGTCAGTCACCATGGCAAGTTTGGTGGTTTTTCGGAAAAACAGCAGTCTGAGAAAAACTCTGGACCAACTTGTTCGTAAAGAAAGCAGGAAAGAAAGAGAGAGAGAGAGAGAGAGAGAGAGAGAGAGAGAGAGAGAGAGAGAGAGAGAGAGAGAGACAGAGAGAGAGAGAGAGAGAGAGAGAGAGACATTATCCTTTTATTCATTTGTTAATTTATCTGAGATGAAAGACCACCGGTTCTATGTGACCACTTTCGTCTGGCATTAGGGGTGGTCTTAAATTGCAGGTACCACTGTACAGTAAAACCTCGCTACAGTGGCCACCCTGGCGACCAGAGAAAAGTGCCCGCTCCTGAGAGGGTCAGCCCTTCTGGGCAGTATTGATGAGTATATTTGCATGTACAGTGTACATATATTATAATTCAGAGGGATGTGTGCGCATGCAATACAAAACTGTCTTTGTGGCTTTATTACATAGACAAATTTTAACAGATGCTCTCACAAAACTACATGTACATGTACCTGTGAACTGAGACGTGCACTATACTGACTCAATATTGGCTATGAAGAGAAGGCTTCATCTGACTGGTTACAAGAAAAAATAGACATGAAAGTGTCCAGTGAGATTACACAAATCCACACACTTTTTTAAAATTCACCAAGTTATGAAAACAGTCATTGAGGACTGTAAGTCCACACTTTGATGGGTCTAGCAAACTCAGCTCTGTATGGAGTCTCTTTTAAGAGATGGTACACTCCCGCTTGTTTTGCCTAGAAGTCCAGTCCCTCTGATCTCTTGGGACTGATTAGCCCAGCAGACTCCTAGCCTCAAGCGAAAACAGACCAGCTAGGACACTGGTCAGTCTCAGTGATGGTGCACTTACTGCTCTGGCCAGCATTAGTGTGAACATGGAGGAGATATGTTTCTTGCATGAACAGAAAGAGAGTCTCTGTATTTTATTGAGAACCTCATTACACAGTTGTTCGGAGTCCCCAACCTGCCATTTGCCATAAGATCCAAATCTTTTTAACCATACACCTAGCAGGCATGGCTAGAAGGCTGTCTGTGAGACAGGTTCAAGTATCATGAATGAAAAATGGTTGCCTAGCACCATAAAGGCTTGTAACATGCAGTGCAGCAGAAGCCCTAGTCAAAATGTGGATTGTTGGGAAATTCACTGAATTTAGCATACATCAAAATTTCCCAACTTTTGTTTGCATACTATTGGATTTGCCACATGTCTCAAACCTGTATGTGTAAGTTAGAACTTTGTGTCTATCTATAATATTTTTGAAGATATGAAGCTTTTAAAATTTTAATTGCCCATAATTTGCATAATTTTAAACATCTTGACTATCCCAAGTCAGGTGCATAATTTCACTGGTGGGTCAGTCATAATGGCAACTTTAGTGGTTTTCGGAATAATAGTGTCCGAGAAAAAATGAAAGAAAGAAAGAAAGAAAGAAAGAAAGAAAGAAAGAAAGAAAGAAAAAAGAATTCTTGGAAAAACAAAATGTCTGGGTTCGCACCCAGACATAATAATTGTTAGCATGTTATGGCTTATAGAGCCGTGGGAAAATAAATAAATAAATAAATAAATATATATATATATATATATATATATATGTATATATATATATATATATATATATATATATCAATGACGTTCTCTCTTGCTTGAATATTGTGGGACAAACTGTTGAGCTTATGTCACAAAATACGAGAGAGCGATGTACTATTTTTGAGTGAAATTCCCCACTTTTTTCACAAATGTTTGCTTAGTGAATGAATGGTGTCTATAAATTTGAATGGTGTCTATAAATTTGAGGAATTAAAGTATCTGGGCTACCTTGTCAGCTGACCTTTTATGCGTTCTCAAGATTTTTCCTTACAATTTAAAGATCTAGGAGTGTATTGTAGTCACCAGGATATATCAGGCACATTAGCTCTAAGGTTTTTATACTTGGTGGTCGCATTTATTTTCCGTCGTCCCTCAGGGGTAATACCATTTCAGGAAGGATGGAAATTGGCATATCACTTTTGTATCTACTGTCCAAAGTACCTTCAGTAACTTAATTACTGTTTAAAGTTATCGCATTTATGTGTCGTGAAGAAGTAAATTGCTGATATAACATTTTGTCCCTCGGTAATTTTCTATCGGAAAATTCTCCAAATATAATCAAGTACAAATAGCAGTTCTGTGGGGACTTTGACCAGAGGCAATGTAACAGCATTATTTGGCAACTAATGGGTGTTCCGTTCTAAAATTGTCATTTTGTACGTAAATTCTGAAGATTATTTGATCCAATTTGGTGTCCGTTGCTGCAACGTCTGATTTTCGCGCGAATGTCTTGATGTCGTCTGCTCAAATGATTGTATTTTGTTCACCCTCGACATTGACAGATTACTTTCCTTCTTCGTCTTCTTTTCCATTTCGTTTCAGACCAGTAGCCATTTGTTTATCACCAAATACTCTGGCATTATTACAACCAAATGCGCTGAACACATGTACTTTTAACAGTTGTGCGCATGATGTAGTCAAAAATAAGATTTTGCAAACACATTTCCTTGCTGGCGGCGGAGCGAAAAGTTGTCCACGAGCTTGTACATGGGAATTGTGTCTTTGTTCCACTAATCTAGACATACCTTCTTGTGTCTATCATTTCAAAGAGCACAGTACCCGTTGCATATTAAGATATATTTTCACCTGATGAAATTCTTTTGAACGAATCACTGACAATTGTAAAGCCACGTTTGTCCAATGCTTGAAACTTGAGAAGGTTCTGTAATCTGAACTTTCAGAACGCAACCCACAGCATATTGTGGACAAAAGTAATAAAGGAAAGACACTATCTTGTAATATTTATTTTCAACATAAAGACTGAAGTGGGAATGGAGTTCAAAAAGAAAACAATTGTTCTATGTGCAGCAGTCTGTTCCACAATCCCAAGATGTATATATATATATATATATATATATATAATTTCTGTGTGTGTGACTGAGATGATATTTGTAGTGTCAGTTGCTATGATACACATTGACCGCTATACGAACTCTTTTTTTCTTTCTTACATAGCGCGCAGTTTTATTGTTCCTGCATTCCATCCCAATGATGTGAAAACCTTCATTGCTTAATATCGTCATATTGCTAATAAGTATAGTTGTCAATCCATCTGCAAATTATAGGTTCGTTCTATGGGTGCATAGAATAAACCATGAACGTAAATTATAACATTTGAATTTATGCAAACTAGGCAAATACACAAAATTTAAATCTCGAATATCCTCGAATGTATTATAAATAGAGATGACAATCTTATTTTAATATATAGGTTTGTGCTACAGCTGCATCCGATGAACCAAAAACCAAAGTTGTAGCATTTTGGTTTACGTAAAGTAGTCAAATACAAATTTGAATCTTGAATACCTCCAAAACGGTTACAGATAAAGGTGCCATTCCAATTTCAATTGATAAGTTTGTGCTATAGGCACATTTAATGAGCAGATGTTGTAGCATTTTAACTCATTTAAATATGGGGAGTAAACAAACTTCAAATCTTGAGTATCTTCATAACTGTTGCAAACAGACAGATTTGCTTGCAGAAATATCTTTTCCCTAGTTTCAAACTGCTCTACTCTTCCGTGCGTGTTTGTTTTTCTATCATTAAAAGTCATATATATGCAAAAACTTCTGATATGCGCTGGTTCTTACCTGCATGCAAAAAAAAAGAAGAGAAACGTTGAAACTGTTACATGCGAGGCTAATTTACAGATTTTGTGTGTTGATTGACAAAACAAATCTTGAGATTGGCCCTTTTTTCTTGCAACTGCTCGTCTTAAAAAAATTATTAAAACGTACCAGGACGTAACGTTCTCTGTAGTCATCAGTTAACTCTTTCAGGGCCAAGTTTTGAACTGACTCAACAGTTTTCCTGGGCGCTCTTTGGGTGCAATACGCCCAAAGCGCGCCGACGAAAGCTGTTGACGCTGGTCATTACATTTTCTACAACTATAGGTATGCTGGTGCTTGAATGAAAAGTCTTTTCAAGAGGAATTTAGATCTAGCATCTTTATTATAATTTAGAGCAGTTCGTCTTAAGAAGTCCGACTCTGGTAGCAGTTGGCATTGAAAGAGTTAATTGTATTGTTTACTTACTTCCTGACTCATTCATTTATTTCTAAGTTACACTTCGAATTCGACACTTAGATTGGTGTTAATCGCTTATCTGGTTGCTACAGATGGGGCAACGACTTTTATTTTGCTGTCACTGACACACTGGTTTGATGCGCTATACAAAAAAGAAGCGGTTAAAATAACCTTCTTGCAGAATACCGTAAAGATCAAAGTCTTCGAAGTTCCTTGTGAGATATGTATATGTTAATATTGGCAGTGCATTGTTCCGAGTTTCATTGTTTTTGGCGAAAAACTGAAGGGCAAAAAGACTAAACTGATCAGGCAATTGTGTAGCTAAATGTCGCATCAGACAGAAAACAGGCCAAAGAAGCGGTACGTCTTGTCCGTGACCATCTGCGAAAAAACATATTGCTTCTCGAATGATACAAAGTCTGTGCAATTCTTAGCAGAGGAAAAATGCATTGTTATGTCTATGAACTGTGCTTTCATAGAAGACATTGCTTCGTACTTTCGTTCAACAATAACCGTTCTACTTGATAGGAGAAATAATGATGAATTAGTAATGGATGGATAGAGGTCTGACTTTGCTTGTATTGATCTCTGTGCAGCTCTGTACCAACCCGTCTCAGAGACAGCTTTATCGCATTGGGAAGCTGCGTTTGCTTGGCCTTGACATACTTCCATGTATGCAGACGCGTGTTTGCAGGTGTCGTCTGTCCTGTCTCCAAGTCACCAGCATGGCCGTTGATATGTGGTGATAATCGTATGTGATGACAACATTGTAAACAAGACACAGATTTAGTGATTATGTATTGCTGCATAAACCTTTATTCCTCATACAGATTCTCTCAGATCGATTTATTAGTACTTTAACATGGAGTTGGTCGTATGGATTAATAAAAAGTTTTAAATGGGGAGGTATTTTTAACCCCTAATTTCCCGTACAAAGGCCACAAATGTCCGGTATCAATTAACGTGTGCTTCAGTGTTGCTTCGTGATGCTGCTTCTATTGAAAATACTTTGCATGTGAATTTTTAAAAAAAGTGAGAACAGCATAACGCAACTAGTCAACAATTTTCTTTAACACAAAACACCGTAGAAGGATCAGCACAATGGCTGCCTGAGCGAGCTCAGAGAACACGTAGGTCACTACGCAAACAGCTTTCTAAGGACACATGTTAACTCGACTGTTTAAAATGTGTATTTTGTAAATATAGTGGGAAAGCAAATTTATGTATTGTATAGAATTTCAGAGAAATCCTCAGACAGCAGGTGATGTAAATATCATGCATACAAGATCAATTAAAAGATTTAGTTTCTCCATAGTGTGATACCAAAGTGTAATATTGAAGTTTTATGCAACCGTGCAAAACTACCAGTACCAGCAGAAACTAGATTTTCGTACTACTTTTAAATGCCACGACTTCCTCACGCTTTTCCGTTGAAACCGGTCTGTAGCGACCTGTGTTTTCAAAGGTTGTCTGTTCATCCACTCTATGACATATTGTTCTTTCTCAGAATATTTTTAATGAAAAGATCAGGGAAGACTTACCACGATATAATATGCCAATAGGAAACAGCTTCCCTCGGGTACCCTGGACCCTACAAGGGTGCCCCGAGGAAACCTGTTGACTCAGTCCAATAATATGACCTTTTGGGTGTTGATTTGCGTAGGAAAGGTTAAGAAGAGAACACAGAGGCAACCGAGTTTTGTCAGTTACGGTTAAAAACTGGAAGCTAACTGTTTTAACTCTGCTGACCATAGGTTGCATAGCTTATGTGATCACTCATGGCCATCAGTCCATCAGTCCGTCCGTCAGTAAACAATTGCTTGTCAACACAATAGTGTCTGCAATATCTAAGTTAGCCCCTTGAATTTTTGGGCATATTCTATGAATAAAAATCAAGGTTCGTTTCGTTATTGGTAGTGCCACCTAGTGGATTTATGTAATGCGGAGGGCAAAAAGTAAACAATTTTCAAATGCTCTTTTGTGTTTGATTTTCGATGGATCCATATGAAACTTGACAGATATATTTTGGAGCTGATAATGTCAAACCTAAGGAACATTAATGGCGCCACCTGTAGGTGAACGTGAATATGAGTTACTATTTCGTGAAATTTATGAAATTCATTATCTTCAGAAATTACAAGACTTACTTCATCAATTGTATAACAAATGTGTATCATGTGTGGAAGTTCAGTGGAACATAATATGGGTGACCTTGACCAACATTCTAAGAGTTGCTGTGGCAAAACATTTCTGCAAATGATTTGGAGGGGGTGGGGTTGGGAGGTTTGTAATGGTCGTAACATTTGAATTTGTTTACATGATATCCACATAACCATAACAGGAATATTATACTGACAAAAGTCTATTGCAAGGGGTCCTGGTGGCACCACGTGTGATAATTATTGGCATTCACATCATAGGCATCAAAACACATTAAATTCATTATCGTTGTAATAATTTAAGACAGAATTGCAAAATTTGCACCTATCTACATACTATAACAACTGCAAAATTTGCACCAAATATGACAATGGCCAAAATGTATCAAATTTGGTAGCTTTTACCCGTTTTTTTAAGGTCATTAAGCATTTAATAAAAACCAATACTATCTTAGGTAACAAAAAAAAACACCTTAAATTTATTTTTGTGATTATGAATTGGGATGAGACTACAAAATTTACACTAATTACGCGCTACGTCAAGGGTCAAATTTTGTAAAATTATGAGTGACTTTGACGTATTTTCAAGTTTATTAAGCACTGTAGCAAAGGACATCAAATTCTAAATGTCGAGAAAAATATAAGGCTAACCATACCAGATAAACAACAAATGTTCATTAAAAGGGAAAGTTGATATCGCAAAATATTAATATCGCTGACGTATTTTCTCAAGGTCGAGGGGGGGAATGCATTTCATGAAAGGATTTGTATTTTGATAATGTTCGATACTTCTGAACTTGTGCTTGTACATCTATATACCACTGCAGGAACTTTATACAGACAAAAATCTTTCACACGGAGTTATGTTGGCGCCGCAGATAATAATGATTAGACCTAAATGGCGGGTATCAAAACACATCAAATTTATTGTTATGCTAATATATTGCGATGGAACTGCAAAATTCACTGAATTTTATGTACTTCACGAAATTGTAGCTCTAGACCGGCAGTCAAATCAAGGTCATTAAGCACTTAAGAAAGGGAGACTAAATTCAATATGTTGATAAAGAATAAGGTGAATGATACCAGGTGTACCACAAATGTGTAACATGTGGAAGTTTAATATTGCATAATATGGATGACCTTGATTAATCTACCATGGTCATGAAGGTAAAGCATTTCAAGAAATTATTTTTTGCTGATGGCCATCAGATTATATGGCAGCAGAACAATTGGCCCATGGGCTTGTTGCTTGGCTTGTTAGCTTACTTTCTAAAATTCATTGAGTTATTTGTGTACGCCCAAATGCATTGCTGTATACAATATGCAGTATTCCTGTAAAATTAATGGAATCAGCTTCTGGAAGGGCCACCCATATCTATATATTAATTGATGTGATTATGCTACAATTAGCTAGCAATGAAATGAACAGTCCACATTAGTCATCATGATTGATTTCGAAAGTTTCACTCCTGGACAAATGAAATACACATTGAACTATCACCCTTGAAATATAAATCAGGAAAATGTCTTTTATATATGCCAAGTTTTCTAGGCAGATGAGATCCATTTTCTTCAGCATTTTATATATCACTTTGGAACTCCTGACATATTTGGTAAGAGTACGTTTTTCTTCATCTTTCGAAACAACTCTATCTGTAAATGGAGGATGTGCGCGCTGAATGTTTTTCTTAATGCCTGCAGGACATCGATTGCAATGCATAACACCATGCAGTTTATCCCCCTCAGCTGCTTGAATTAACTCGCTGGCAATGTTAAAATGCACCTACTTTGCTAAATATTTGTTTCCAACAATCTAGAATTACTCTGGTATATTGACATTTCACCTTTGAGACCCTGAGCTGACAGGTGGCTGATATTGAAGCAGTAAGAAATCCATGCAGTCAAAGTATCTAGCCTTGACAAGCAGTTGACCTTTTTAGTTCAGCTGATGTGTCAGTCAGCCCAACGTATGGGATGGTCAGTCGTCCGTCCGTCCATACTTCACATTTTAAACTTTTCCAAAACTGTCCAGCAGATTCACTTCAAATTTTATATGGATGTAACTTAGGTGGGCCTCTACGAAGTTTTCATTCACATGGTCATGCTCTAGTAATTTTTGGATATGACTGTCTTTCGCCTTTTGGCAACGTCGTGGAATATCTTCTCCGAAACCGCTTGGGCAGTTACTTTGAAAATACATGGGGGTACTTCTGGGGAGTCATTTATCTTTATCTGGTAACCAGGTAGCACTGCGCTTTAACTGTTTTTGCCATTTTTCACTTCTCCAAACCCGTCACTCAGAACGGTCTTAAACGTGGTGGAAATATAGCTTATGAAAGGGACAAAGTTGTTCACTATATGTTAATACTCCAGATCCCTGATTTTTAACGAATTTTTATAATTCATGTACTCGTCGGTTAATGCGTGCATTCCTATTGATTACCACGTTAGTCAACGAGGATTGCAATGGTAATTCAGATTATTGACTTCTTCTCCAAAACCGTATAAAAGATTCGGTTCAAACTTGATGGAGATGTACCTTGGGTAGATCCTTGTCAGGTTTGTTCAAATGATCATGCTGCAGTGAGTTTAAGACTTATTTATGAACATGTTTGCGATTTTTGTCAGCAACTCTGACTTATTGATTTACATCTTGGCAATGGCGGATCTCCGGCACATGGTTGCTAATAAATAGTAATAGGGAAGTACCTATGGGGTTTCTTTTGGTATTGTTGCATTTGGCCATGAATGACATTAAAAGGTCAAACTGACATATTAGTTTGTATCTTCGTAATGGTGGATCATAAGCCCATGGTTACTATGTAACAAAAATTGAAACGTAAATACTCGTTTCTCTTGGCATAGTTAACTTTGACTATGAATGAATTTGAAAGGTCAAACTGACATACTGCCTTATATCGTAGTCATATTTTACTTTTCATTACTGATTGGCAAGTTCAAATACAGTATATGCGATGGAGCACTAACGTCTGCACAAGCAGAAGCACCAGATTCCGGTCAGCTGAGCACAAAGTCATCGTGATCCTTTTGTTATTTCATATTTTGCACATTTGTGTCTGTTTTCGCTATTTTAAGTTCTTCTCCAAAAGTGTCACATATTTTGCAGAGACTTTATGGAAATGCAACCTGCCGAAGGGTCATACAAATTTATTCAGTGACTGCTGATACTTTGGATCCGTAATTTTTAATGAATTTTGTCAATTCGGGCATTTGTCGGGATGTATTTGGATGGGTCTCTAACAAATTTATTAAAATTTTCACACTTCGGTGATTTTTCTTTAGGTTTTCTGCGTTTTTTTTTTCTCTTTGGAAATCTTGCCCAAAATACCTGGCCAATTCATTTGAAATTGTATGGAGGCAATTTTGTGCACCTCTAGGCCTTCATGTTTTCAACAGATGTCCCTACAATTCTCTTTCAACCATTAGGAATTTTGTGCGTTTTTGCTGTTTTAGTTTCTTCTGACAAACTGTTTATTAGATTTGCTTCAAACCTGATGAGAATGTACCCGTCTATTTTGCCGTGCAAGCGGCATAGCCACGGTGGATGGACATGGGCTAATAACACCAGTGTGTTTCACACAACTACCAGGAACGAAGAATGATGTTTGGGTCAATTTTTACTTAAAATGAACTCGATATATCTCATGCCATGATGGCAAATCATACACTTGAATTTTTTTGTATGCTGTCAATATAAACGTCTCCCCATAATTCAATTCTCATTATACGACGTATCTGTAAGTTCATATAATAGGAAACAAAAATTATTGCCATTAGCATAATACATTAACGAACTTGGCGTTTCTCATGCATATAAATTCGGCAACAAAATTTTGAATAAACACTGGATATGGTGAATAAAGTTCGTCACAATTAGCAACCATCTTTAATACAGTAATTCTCGGACATGTTGTCTTTGATAAATCCACACTTACAGTTTGGCTCGTCCGAGAGAAGTTATTTGTGCGCGAAAACAGGTGCTTGTGGGCAAACCTACAATCACACCTCAGGTCTTTCTTAAAAGTTGTTTATTCGTAAAAATGCCCGATGATGTTTTCGAACACAACATTTGAGACGAGCTTGCCATGTTGCCGTGTGATAAGGTAACGATTCCTCAGCTGGGTCTTTTTCGTGCACGAACACGCCTCACTAAATTCTTGGCATACTTCTCTGTATTGCAGGACATGCTTCATGCTTCGCTGACACACTGACTATAGATATGTCATGGTGTGAATTTCTCGCCTCCCCCGGGATACTTTGTAGGTTTAAAAATATTTTGTTGATCAAAACCATTGAAAGACACGACATGGCCTTATGGGAGTGAGCTTCTCCGCTGGTAGAGATAGATGGAAATTGCAGATACATGTATATGTCAACGGGACATATAGGTGAGACAGAGAGCGAAAGACGCATATGAAACGTTACTGAGAGGTTTCGACAGACAAACAAAATCAAAGCTTTCAACAGCACAGTACCACGGGAAAAGTAGGGTATGCCTCTCTAAATCCAATTAGCGTCGTACATTGAAATTATGTTTCAATTGGAAATGCTTTCACTTTCCATGGTAACTGTTCCAAGTGACTTGTGACCACTAAACACATTGTGCTTAATAGTTGAATTGCCTGGTTGTTCGACTTTCTATAGACTTTGTAGCCCCCTTTGTCATGAATGCTGAGACTCTGTTCGAGAAACTGTGGCAGTTGGATTTGCTGTAGGAGGATGACGTATGAGAAGTTGCGAGTCCTCGTTTTAAACACTGGCTGGCTGGCGTGAGTGTATTGTGACAGTGGACGGTCCCGCGGTGTGAATCATCGTTTGGCTGCCTTCACCTGTGCTCCGCAGAAAGTTTTAAACACCAACCTCCATCTGACCATAACACAGTTAACCTGAACTCTATTGGTGTTTCACCGCAATATATTAGACCGTTTTGAATCCTAAACTCCATTGGACCACAATGCTTT
Organism: Hermodice carunculata; assembly: GCA_964020975.1. NCBI lineage: Eukaryota > Metazoa > Annelida > Polychaeta > Eunicida > Amphinomidae > Hermodice > Hermodice carunculata. The sequence continues at coordinate 96,982,258 of OZ026617.1, forward strand.
AGACCACTTTGAACACTGAATTCCGTTTGGCCATTACATATTAGACTGTCTTTAATTTAACTTCAATTTGACTACACTGTTGCAGAGCACTTTGAAAGCTGACTTCCATGTGGCCATTATATATTAAACTGTTTTGAATCCTAAATGTAATTTGACCACAATGTTTTAGACCTCCTTGAACACTGAATTACGTTTGGCCATTACATATTAGACTGTTTGGAACTCTAAACTCCATTTGACCGTAACGCATCAGGCAGTTTGAACCTTAAGCTCAATTTTTCCATAAGGCACTGGACAGCTATGATCACGGCACTCAATTTGACCATAACCCAGGAGACAGCTTTGAGCACTAAACTCAATTCGAGTGTAGCACATTAAACAGTTTGGAGCACCAAACTCAATATCATCATAATGCCTAGACAGTTCTGAGTAGCAAAACAAAAACAAACAAACAAACAAAAACCATCTTGACCGTGACACACAAGACAGCTTTGTGTACTGAACTACACCTGACCATAACAGAGTGGACCATGTTGAACAATAAACTACATTCGACCATAACATAGTAATCTTCTTAAAAACTAAACACCTCTTAAGCTTAACGTAGTTATACATTCACAGTAATCTCATTCACCCGGTATTTTGTGGAATTGTATCTAAACCTTATTTTTATAGTTATTGTGAATAGATCTTTGTTCAGTCAATGTGCAAACAGAAGCAACAGTGCCACATCTTCCGTGGACTTCTGATTAAGCAAAATACAATGCAGTCTTTCTATGCTCCATAGCCAATCCAATCACTGTCCATTTCTAGACCTGTAACTTATTCAATCGCTATTGTCAAGTTTCATGTAAATATTTAAAAATCTTTAGCTTCAGCAGCCAAATGTGGGACATTTTGATGCCGGTTGATTACAGGCAGCCAGCAATGGTGTAACGTTTTCTCCAGCTGGTATTAATGGTTGATATAGAAACAATGACTAGTGTTGTGTGTGTGTGTGTATGTGTGCGTGTGTGTGTGTGTCTGTGTGTGTGTGTGTGTCTGTGTGTGTGTGTCTGTGTGTGTGTGTGTACACAGCCATGTACAGCCAAGTGTAATGGTTCTATCAGATTTTCCTTCGCCTGTACATGGCTGACATCATCTTGACGCTTGCACAGACTTTGGTGACTTTTTTTGTTCCACCTCCACAAAGTAAAATATTACCGGTAAAATGATATTCAGCGGGACATATTACTTAGATTTATTTATTGCCCGTTATCTTTTAATGTACTATTACAGTAATGTACTTGGGATTAACATACAGCCAAACGTTTGACCTTATTACATCCTTCCAGACAGTAACATTCCGGTCCTTTTTCAGTGCCAAGATTAAAACAAAAAAACTTGCCCAACATTATCATGGCTTTTGGTCAAGAATTCACTTTCAGTGGATCTAAGGCCAGTGCATTCAATGAACAATTTCACTCAGTATTCAATCACCAAAGCCAGACTCTGAAACCTCCAGTTATACAGATTGACTCAAACACCTGGTGATCCACAGTAATGTTTTGCACCAAGGAGATCACATAAATCTTACAAAATTTAGATCCCAGTACAGACTGAACATAAGCAGCCAGTCCAAGTAGAAGGCTCAGACTCTGACTGGTTGCCAGTAAGTTCCGGTGTAGCCCAGGGTTCCATACTAGGACCCTCCTTATTTCTATTTAATATAAATGATCTACCTGATTCATTATCCCCTGGTACAGCCTTGTTCCTTTTGCTGACGACTCAAAATGCTTTCGGCTGATAAATACCCGAGCCGATGTCCAAATACTACAGGAAGACATCCACAAACATCCTTCTTGGAGCAAATTATGGGGAATGAATCAATGGTTCCCCATGCAGCATGCTTAGCGTCAGTAAAATTAAGAAACCCATTCATTTTAACTATACTATGGGAAACACCAACTTTAACCATATAATGTCTCAAACAGACCTAGGTGTTGAGGCCAACTCAACACTCAGCTGGTCAACCCATGTAAATAAAGCCTACACCAAGTCCTTAGCAAAGTGAAATGGTCTCGCAGCTATCAGGCACCAGTAGAGGTAAAAATTTTACATTTTCTTGGTTAGGAGTCACCTCGAAAATGGCTTTGTTGTATGGAGTGTTACATCAAAACGGAATTTCAGGAAACTAGGATCTGTTAAACGCAGAGCAATAAGTTGTATTCTGCACGCCCCTCAAATTGATTCACACAAAGCCAGACTTCAAAAATGGAAACTGTTGCCTCTTTCTTGCAGGAGAGGAATATCCGACCTCGTCTTCCTCTAAAAAAGTATAAATGGCCACCTTACTCGTGGTCACCAAACACTCTTCCTGGCACGAAACCCAACGCGATCCCGCAAAACGTCTGTTGACAATACCCATTTGAACATCAACCTTTGCAACATAGAAATATTCCATCACTAGTATGTAAACAAAGTGAAGTATTCCTAGAACAACCTGACTCCTAATGCTACAAATTCGGCATCTATAGCAATATTTAAAAAGCAATTGACTTCCCATTACATCAAGCTGTTTATCGAATGTTTTAATGTTGACAATGTGTCCAGCTGGGTGAGTAGGTGTAGGTGTGCATCATGCAGATCTTAATTTTTCCATGTTTATATATTTTTATTTATTTTACCTTGATGTAAACATTCCATCATTACTCTGTCCCATGCATTTAATTCCCTGTGTACTGTTCAACCAATCTCTTCTTTATCATTAGAGGTCATCGGCGTGTTAGCTTGAATAGGTGATGTCACCTGTCCGACTCAGCCTAATCGACAAGATGTATTATATTATTTTGTAGATTATGTATGTATTATGTTCTGTTTTCAATTATGTTATCACTTGATGTACTTTGCTGATTGAAGTTTAATAAATAAATAAAAATAAAATAAATAAGGGTGACTAAACACATAACAGGATCACTATTCTGTGAATCCTGCAAACCCCCCTTGCAAAATGTAACTTGGCTCTGTCGTCATGCAGAAGTAACCAGCTAGATGCACTTCTTGCGTACAATTGTTTACATGGTCACTACAGTGTAGATTTTTACAAGATATTTCACATACAACTAAGCATAAGCACTTTAGATAATTCTGGCAATAGTATCCAATATAAAGTTACACCTTGCAACTCCAAAGCCTTCCATGCATCATTTGTAAATCATGTAATGTACACTTGGAACCTCTTGCCTCCAAGATCCGTGATTCGCCTTCAGTCAATATCTTTAAGCATAGAGCCGATTTATATTACAAGAAAATGCAGTCCAAAAAGTTTGACTCCACGAACACGTGTACTTGGTAGAGTAAATGTTTTTGTCCAAGCTATAGAGAGCATGCTGGTCACTTTCCATTAGAGCTGGGAACAAGTAGCTGTATGTTCAGGCACAGCATGCAATTCAGCTTTATCACTGATAAACAAGTAAGTGGAGAAGCATTTAATTAGTGACCCAGTACCAGATAACAGCGGATGTTAATCATTTGCTTTGTCTACCATGTGGGAATAGTAGGCACCCTGCTGTCCTTATCAGCATAATAAGCATAATGTGCATGCAAAGGAACAGAACAAGTCTTAACCTGCCCCCCCCCCCCCATTGTACTCGACCTGGCCTTTCATCTACAAGGGGTATCGAGCTATCCTGCTTCTAATGCAGAGTTTCCATCATGAGTAGTTTTACGTAATTACACAACGTGGTTCTGGACAGTGTCCTGTTTTACATATGTGAAGTTTACTGTATTTCATACTGCAGAGTATCTGTATATATTCTGCTCTTGTGTGGACAGGGTTTTAATCTATTTCTTTCTATATTTCACAGGCTAATAGAGTGTGCTCTTCTGCCTCTTGTTATCACATCTGGGGAGTTGATTTGTATAGTTGCCGTGACATGTTCAACTCTATTAAATCATCAGTTTCGGTTCTGATGTTATTCGTATTTTTATAATGTCACTACTATGTATCCTGCTGATTGACGCTGAATAAATAAACCAATAAAAAACAAACAAAGAAACAAACGAATAAATAAATACATAAATAATAAACAAACAAGCGAATAAATAAATAATAAAGATAAATAAATAGAGTCTTTGAATGAGGTCAATACATGGTTCTAGAGACGCGGTGAATATTGCTGTTATCAGGTCCTTGGAACCATGTTTTGACGGAATTCAAATACCATAATTGTTTTATTATACGATCTGAGCATGACGAGCGGTCAATGGACTGTCCATTGACTTACTTTATTGACCGCTGAGTGACATACGCATATAATTTGGGTGAATGTACGTATTTACACAATCACACGTGACATAGTTTTAGCCAATTGTGAAAGCCTAAATACCTTGATCATATAATAAATAGATAAGTAAATAAATGAATAAACAAACAAACAAATAAACAAACAAATAAATAAATGGTTTTGTCTGCCCAACTCTTGGTTCCTGATGCATATTTTCATCAATTCCTGGTTTGTTTGGTTTTTTTTTTTGTTTTTTTTGTTTTTTGTTTTTGTTTTGTTTTGTTTTTTTTTTTTTTTTTCGAAATGACTTAAACTCGCAAAACTTGACTGAGAAACAACCAGATGTGTCATTTATCAGTCATTTTTTTCCCAGAGGTTTTAATTGCTTCTCTGGACAATACGAAACATACACAGGGTACTATACATTTTCATTGTCAGGGCTGACACTCCATTACTTTCAACAAGAGGAAAGTGAAACGTTTATATCATACAGATACAGGGTAATATGAAATCATCACTACTACCACCTTCATGTGATCTTGTATGTGTACACTGACAGGGTGTCTGAAATATACAGTATGCACTATGTTATATTCAGTGGCCATAATCAACAAAAGTAAATGGTCCAGCTGTGCTAATGAGGTTGAACGAGGGATCGCCTCAGCGACCTTATTCTCTGTTGTTATGGACGATTGCCTGTCCATGTGAAATGAGCAAATAAAGGAAAAACGTATCAAGGAGATCATGTCCCCATTTTACCCTATGTAGATGATATTGACCTCAGCGCGAGAAGTGAGACTGGGCTGTAAAAATACATTGAACTACCAATACCTGTGCTAATAAATAGTGGATGAATCTTTGTGGTTGCAAATAAAAAATCCATGTTATTGGCGAATGGCTGAACTTAACAAAAAGATGGTACCGCGGAAATATTGCTCTTGAAGAGTGCATTAGATGTAAATATTCAGGCATCATGTTTACTAAATGACTACTTGATTCCCCTCATATTGACACTTAAACCTGAAACCAAGGAGGGTAGAGACCCTGCTTCCTGAAACTGAATTACTTAAGGTAGACTCGATTAGCATTTTGGTGAGCCTTCGCCCCTTTTGGTAAAGCCTAACCGACACCTAAACCAACGTCAACCATGCAAATACAGCGCATGGTTGTCTTCACTTTATAAGAGACTCGATATTCAAGTGCATCCAGGAATGGTTATGTGTGCAGTATCTTACTAACTAACCGCTGAAACTGAATCATTTAAATGGCTATATTAGGCAGTATCTCATATTTATACATAGGTATAACCAGAGTGTCTTTCTATGACAGCCTGTTGAATGGTTTGATTATGCCCTCGCTGTCATCTGGTGATGAGGTGTGGCTTTGACGTGGAGGGAAGAGGAAAGATTGTAAACCGTCTTTCCAATATGCAATACCCCGAACCATCTTACAAATGAAAAGACACCCCTGCAATGATGACAACCACCGGGGGTTTTGGCTGGTTGCCCTTTATTACCATCCGATGCAAACAAAAGGGAATATACTTCTACCATTCTGCATATGATGCTCCAGAGTCTAGATATTGAAAAAAAAGGTATTACAAAAGTTGAAAGAAACCTTTGTTTGGGGTTCTGTAAACAGTTAGCCGTATATCATAAGACTGCAATGAGCGTGGGTTCTATGGTGCTAAGCAGAGCAGCAACGCCAGCTGCAGATATTCGTTTCGTAAATAGAAAACATATCAAAGACGTCTTCAATTAATTCGGTGACAAAATTTTCTCTTTCAGGTAAAAGCTAACTAAATTTGCAACCTAGGCTGAAAGGTATCTTTTTTTTAAGATGAAATGGATTATAAATGGATTAGTTTAAAATTTATTATCCGACCAGAATGTCTGGGAGTAGAGGAAACCGTACAACGTTTATCCGTCGGAATCTGCAGAAAAATGCATAGGGATGGTGCAGAGAGTTTGTTTCATTTCCTATTCATTTGTCCACATTATGCCAATCTAAGAATCGAAATTGGAGAAAAATTACTTAAAACGCTTAGAAAATCCTGTATGTATATAGCGTCATCTAAGGACGTACGGCCCCTAACTGTGGCAAACCGTTAGCGATGTATATCGTGGTGCATGTAAACAATTCTTGAGGGGAGCGTTTCAAATACTTGTGACGTCACGACTCTTGACGGTGCTGGCCAAATAGTTTGAATTAAAAACAGTTAGTCCGGCAATATATCAGATCCTACTCTCTGTTATCTGTGCTAGTGAAGGTAGCGTAATAAAGACATATCACTCCGCCCTATAACCAGTTCGCGTTAACACTCTAATGTGCATTTACGCATGAAAATATTATGACAAATGATAATTATTAATGATTATAATTGTGAATTTATGATACTCATGTTTGTACGGGATTCTACAAAAGAAACTGTAAATGATAGGTAGATACCGAATCAAGAACGATTTTAAACAGAACGTAGAGTCATGTCTGTGAGCGTCAGTCTGAAGATTTATTTTTGGAATTGGATATTTGATTTTTACATCACTTGGACGCATTGTGGAATAAACCCCGTTTTTACTGGTGTCCCCGCTGTAAAGGGATAGTTGCCTTATAGATTCTTCTTCTTCTTCTTCTTCTTCTTCTTCTTCTTCTTCTTCTTCTTCTTCTTCTTCTTCTCCTCCTCCTCCTCCTCCTCCTCCTCCTCCTCATCATCATCATCATCATCATCATCGTCATCATCATCATCATCATCATCATCATTATTATTATTATTATTTTAACACTGCATTAATTACGGGAAATTTACCACGGAAATTTAGGGAATTACAGTATTGGAACATTTTAAGCGACAGTCTATTCATTACCACAGTTCCTCAGACGTATAGTTTTGTACGTGTGTAGAATGAAACATTTTCAATAAAATTTTCTCGGCGCAATTCACCCAGAGCGCGTCCATTGAACCTTTCCTGCTTAGACCCATCAAAATCGGCTGGTGGTCAAATGTTGTGTGCTTCAGTGTTTTAAACTAATTTCAACAGGAATAGAAACCAATTTGAGAATGGTAGGTGACACCAATCAAGGTCACATGCCCCAGGTCAACAGCTTTCTTTGGCTTAGGTTGGGCGCTAAGTGCCCGACCTATGCACAAGAAGCCTAATAAATCAGTCTTGATTCGAGGGGGGGAAAGGTTTATAAAGCTGTGGGCCTGCACCATTCTTATGTTTGCAGCTGTAGGCATGCTGAGACCTGACTAGATGATCAGTTCACAAAGAACATGAATCTGGTATTACATCGTTGTGTCCATTCAGAACATAGCTACTTCCATTGAACCATTCTTTTGTAAGAATGGGGATTTGTTCGAGTGGATATGTGCGTTTCCCATTTCAGCTAGGCGACTGGTGGCTTAGGTTGCAAGTTCGAGTCTCGCTCGTTTCGAACATAAATCCAGATCTGTCGCAGTACACATGGCCATGGTTTCCTGTCTTGGCTTGCATGAGATTACAGATAGGTAACCTTCACTACATTCCCAGGGACACAAACTACTTTGTTATGATTTCGGACTCTTCATAACCCAGGATATCAATATTACAAAATTATGGTTTACGAGCAAAGTCAGCTTATCAAACTGAGGGGACGATAATTGCTACTGAAATATTTATTATAAGAAGTTAACGAAAATATTTAATGCAGCAATGACGCCATGATGTCAATATGTTGGTCCCTTGGAAGGGCTGTGTAAGGGTGTTATACAGGTGACCATGACATGATCACGAAGATCAAAGTGTGTGGAATTAGGTTTCAGATTGCGACTGGAGAACTATTTGACCCCGCATTTTGATGTTCCATATGAACATGGAAACCAACCCCCAACTCCCGCTTTTTTTTTAAGCGCTGTGTAGATAATGTAATTATTTGGTATCCTCCTCCCCTTCCCCCGCTTTTTTGGAAAACCTCTGTGCAGATAATGTAATTAAGAGTCAGTGAAGAAAGAGGAAATGATTACAATCTGTAATAGTGTCCTGTTGACATGATTTTGGTTGGATGTACGTTTATGTCCCCAGAGTGCACAGTAAAAATTGTCACATTCTTAAGTACCGTCTGTGTATTTTTTAAAGCATTCGGCGTACCATAATGCCAAAGCCATTTAAGTATTATCCAAACATTAGAAAACATTTGTCAGTATGTATTGTAAAAATTAAGTCTACAGCACAATTATTTTCAATTATTCCCACGTTTATTACTAGGTCGGACGTCAGATAACCTTTCAAGTATAAGACAACACGCCCTTCTCCTGATTTTGTTGCTTAAACTGATAACCCGAGTCTTTATTCTTTCTGTGTTATTATATTGGCAACATTCAATGGAGCAGACGCACGATATTTGGTTAGCGCACCAAAACGCTTCCCTGAAAGGCATGCAGTTCGCACATGGTGTCATTTTAAAAGTATAACATTGGCATCTTGTGCGCTACCGACATACTATGTAAATATCACCTGTTTGAGACTTTGTTTTACGCGAGGATGTATGTAAGAGAAAATGTGAGAAACTTGTCTTTTTATAATTATATAATATCTTGTGCTCATCTTAATGGCATGATTTCGATTTTGATTCCTCGTGAAAAAGACCTTTCATTCAACTATCAACTTGCCCAGATTTTCAATTGAAAACTAGGTCCAGGCCATAGATTTCATAGGCGCTTGACGCGCACGCTACGAAAGATGTTGACTCAGTCTCAAACGTAGTACTGCGAGGTTTACTGGAATTTTCAGACACTTAGCAGTTCCCCGAGTAAACCAGAGACGCGCAGTTTTAAGATCATTTGCACAATTCATAGCCAAGTGAATTTATAGCACTTTTATGTAACAGCGTTTTCGACGTGTTCTCAAAAACATTCTACCAGATCCTGGGGAATCGGTGAGAATGTATCTTCAATGAGTTTCTGCAATGGCTTTGCCATTGGTCAAGCTGTTGAGGTTTTTAATTATCACTCCCCGTGTAAACGTTATTTTTGTATCTGTTTCTTTGCTTGCTACCACTCTTTCTTTACGTTGTTATTCTTGTTCTTCGAACTTTTGGTTTCTGTGCGATACTCTTGAAATATTTCACACAACTGAATGAAACATGGCAGGATTATGTAACAATATAAGGACGCTTGGGATTGTATTTTGGTAACCTTAAGCTAGATATCAAGGTCACAGAGTCATATATAATAATAAAGTTTCTGCACTATAACTTTGAAGGATTTCACAAAACGTAATGCAACTTGGTAGTATTGTGTAACTAGGTGAAGGCTAGCTTGGGATTGTATTTGGGTAACATTAACCAAATTTTTAAGGTCAAAAGAGCCATATATAGTAGCTTCATTTTTACGCAATAACGTTTGAAGCAGTTCACAAAACTGAATGAAACTTGGTAGGGTTATGCAGTAGGTAAGACTTAGCTTAAGATTATATCTCGGTGACCATGATTTATTTCGTAAAGTCATAGAGGGATTGGTTTCCGCACGATACCTCTTCAAAGATTTCACGACACTTACTGAAACTTCAGTGACCCATTGAAGGAACTGAAATTTATTCAATGAGTCACGGTTGATTTAGAAATCTTCTCTTTAAAATCATAAAAGGTGTGTTCAATCAAATCTCTCGGACAATAGGATGTATTCATATCTAAATGCGGTCCTACTCTAACACTTATTGAGCAAAAGAAGGAGCCACCTGCATCAGGGCAGATCCATGTATTTAGCATGGTCAAAAGTACTTTCTCAACAAAATAAACAACACAAACACACATTAATCTTAAGAAAATGTATTAACATATATTTAAAACATAAAGGATGCCTAAATTGATTAGAAATGGGCTCTCTTTTGGTTGAAAAGGTGTTATTTATGGATGTTGATGTAGTATATAGTACAAATCTGCCCTGATCATGGTGGAAGCATCAGTCTGTTGCCCCGGGCAACACAGGAAGTGAGCAGCACCGCAGTTGAATATGAATTTCTCCTATTGCTTTTGAGTAAACATAGGGCACATACTTATGGGCTACAAATTCTTATTTTGTTTGTTAAATGGCCATGATTTAACTCCCAAGGTCACAGGGCACGGTCTGTCACTGTACTTTTGGTTGATAGCCCAAGAACTGTTTGCAACAGAAACTTCAAATCCAGCCTGATATCATGATGTAATTGTCCCCTACTTCTGTAGGGGGTTACATTTGATTAACCTGGGTTTATTCTCAGTCATAGTGTAACTTGGGGGTGATTTGGGGCAGGATCATAACTACAGAATTATTCAGCTAAGCCGTGGTTGTTATTATGGATGACTATAACCTATTTCTAAAGGTCCGACAAATGCCATAAATGAATCAGTTTTGGGGTGAGAACTCGAGGACACATTATGTTTGCTAGACGTTTGATACTGCATACAATACTTTTAGTACTCTACATGCATGCCGAAGTACTTTAAAATCGAGATGTTTTTACTTGGATCGGACGTGTATTTCGATAGCTCTCCAAGAATAGCAGATTAAGTCATGCAAAGCAACTGCGAATAAAAACGATGTCGAATGAATGCCGCAAGTGGGCCGAGGTAAATGTGAACGTTTAAATCAAGGATGTTAAATTAGTGGAATATTTGTAACGGGCATTTTATATTTCTTCATGTCGACAACGGTATCGCTCGCCCCATACGTTGATTCCTTTCGCAACCAAAATAAAAATGTTCGGTAACAAACTACCGCTTTATCTCGTTGGTGTCAGCTGTAGGGGTTTGGGTTTTTTTGGTTTTTGTTTTTTTGTTTTTGTTTTTGTTTTTTTTTTTTTTTGTTTTGTTTTTTTTTTTTTTTTTTTGTTGTTGTTTTGTTTCTTTTTTTGTTTTTATTTGTGTTTTTTTTTTGTTTCTTTTTTTTTTTGTTTGTTTGTTTGTTTGTTTTTTTTTTATAGTTTTTTTGTTTTTAGCTTGTGACAAGCAAGAAAAGGGGAAAACAGAACTATACAATATCTGTTTCCTGTGTTTTATTCCAAACATGAAATCAACACTTACATGCCTTGGTCCAACTTAAACTTAATCTTGGGATACCTGGTCTAGTGAGCTCACACATATGAGGTGTCGCATCTTGGAAACATTCCCAGTTTTCAGTTTTCCTGAATGTTACTGCTCCTGAAGCTTTGTGAAATTAAAAACCACCATAGGATTTGTGCATATCAGTTCTTTGCAGCGAGGTGATAAATCTAAGATTGCTGTTCATTACAGTTGATGTCTATAGGTGTCATTTTACCATACACACATAGGCCGACTCTCATATATAAAACTCTCATTTATACTAGCCTGTCTCTGTGAATCTTTACGGCTATTCAAGACAATGTCAGGTTAAAACAGGCTGTCCTCGCACCTTTCTTGTCTGCATGTTCTTGTGTAATTTTGCGAGGAGAATGTTCAGGAAGAGACCCACCAGCATAATGCATCCATTTAACATGTGTCATAGTCTTGATACAGCATAGGAAGATTTTGTCAGACAATGATGACAAGCTCACCATTTTTGTAACGCCGACAGCACCTACTATGTCAATCTTATGCTCAAGGAAAGGTTCGAAATAAGACAATCACTTGTGCAAGGAATATGAGTAAAACTCTGTCTACAATGCTACGTCTCTTGATGGAATTTCATATTTTATTTACTTTTTTAAAGCTGAATCTATTAAAATATTAGAAGGAAGATTTTCTTCTGATGCTGCAGTGAAGATATACAGGGTACTTTTGTCTTATAATGCGTTTAATCGGAGCAACGTATGTTCGGATTCTTCTGAATATAGTAAAATTTGCCAGTCCTTTTTTTTCACATTGAATCATCATGGATAAAAGCGTGACCTCTCACTGCTGCCCCTTTTGGAAGCAACGTTGGTTACTTCAGTGTGTTATGTTTCCGAAAGCACATCTTGCTTGTCACAGTCCCCGTAGACCCAGAAATCTAATCAATAAGCCAATACCAGCTGGCCTCCCTTCCTTTTAGTGACATGCTGGTATGACGTCACATTGTGCCTGGGACAGGTCGCCCGGGGAAACCGGTCTTTCTTACCCAGGTCTATTACGTCAGTCCTACCTTAACAATGCTTTGAAGTCTGTTCGGAGTACATATGTTGAAATTAGAACCAAATAAAAGTATTAACACCTTCCTGGTCAATTCGCCTGAGCACATCCGCTGCAAAAATGTCGTTTGCTTCAACGGTTTTACCAAATTATTTCTCTTTAACCCTTCCTGCACAGAATAAGATTATGCACAACCAACCCGCCTGAAGGAAAGCTATTGACCTGGGGCGTACCACCATGAAAATTCCCATGTAACATTCAGGGAAATGTGTTCTATTAACATTTAATAAAAGTAGAACTACAAAGCAGACAACAATTCACACCCGCGGGCTTTTGGGTGACTTGTGTCGCAATGTGGTTATAGAAAATGTTTTGAAGGAGACAAGCAGTCTTGACATACCAGCCAGCAAACCGTAAGCATGCGACTTTGTCAGATGGGTTAAGTCATAATCTGCACCAAAGCAAGCTGGTAATGGAGTCTTCTGAGCAAGAATGGGTTAATTCGTGCAACGATTTACTCCTTGCGATGGATACCTTGTGAAGCCTACGTTTGTGTACATAACCCTATAATTCAAGCCCAGTATTTTTATTTATAGAGATCGATAAAACACAGAATGGAAGCAGTTTTTGTAATATATAGAATTACACTCTCGCACTAACGATTGTTTGTTAAATAAAAATTACGGCGGCAGGTGCACGTGCGCCTAAATTTATATTTCTTTACATTATGTACATGATATAGCCGTCATAAACATCTTTGGATTTGTATGACACGTCAACTCTGTACCACCTTTGTCTACATCCCCCTCCGCCTTGATAAGAGTTGAAAGCGATTGTCATTAAAAACAAAAAACGAAAAAAAAAAAAATGGTGCCAGAGGAAGAGAAAAGAAAAATCAATGAAGTCATGAATTGGATCAGGGACGTACGGTTATAACATTCGTTCTGGTTCGACAAAGGTTCTATACTCAGGATTCCCGCCCTATTGCATTTTTACCATAGTCAACCCGTGTGGAGCTAATTTTATATAATTCCTGAGCAAGTGCTTCTCCTTAAAAATGGCCAAGACATGTTGATCTACCCGACACGTGTTCCTTAAAAAAGTAATCATGTGTTCACAGATTTTCCGTCGAAGTAAAATGAGGGCTGGCAATACTTTGGCGACGGGCCGCATTGCTGCAAAAAGTATTCTTATACATGAAAAGTAATACCCTTGTTAAACGCAATGGTAACATAGGTGCAGCATATGTGCTGGGGGGGGGGGTACACACTTTTGAAGATTTACTAACGCAGCATATTCAATTGTGAAAAGTTTGTCCTGTTTCATAACATGTTGTTATCGCGTTCATCATGGAGAGAGAGAGAGAGAGAGAGAGAGAGAGAGAGAGAGAGAGAGAGAGAGAGAGAGAGAGAGAGAGAGAGAGAGAGAGAGAGAGAGAGAGAGAGAGAGAGAGAGAGAGAGAGAGAGAGAGAGAGAGAGAGAGAGAGAGAGAGAGAGAGAGAGAGAGAATTTTCAAGTGCTCTCATAATTTTTTCAAGGTTTTTTTTTGGGGGGGGGCATATCCGTATCTCAAGCGCGGGTCTGACAATGTATAGTCTGTTGAAGTGTCAGAGTCACATTTTGCTTCACACCAGATCACTTAAATATATAACTTTGCAACGGCAAAGTGGACAGAGATGGACAAAGTGAGCAACACTTTCTCTTTATGTATCTAAAATTTTCCCTTCTGGTCCAAAATACCACGACGATTTAGATTTTATGGTGTACCCCGCATACTACCCCCGTCAACTTCCATTGTTTGGTTGATTTGTGTGTGTGTGTGTGTGTGTGTGTGTGTGTGTGTGTGTGTATGTGTGTGTTTGTGCGCGTGCGTGCGTGCGTGTGTGCGTGTGTGTGTGTGTCTGTCTGTCTGTGTGTGTGTTATAATAAATCAATTCTTCCCGTTTTGACGATCAAGCCTACCCACCATTATGGCTGTCATTACAAAATCATAATATGCTTTTTAGCATTTTGTGATATGATAGGAAGTCAAGCTTTCAGAGGAGCTACGTTTAATTTTTTGGTCTCACAATAGACACTGACGGGGCAGGCAGATTGTAATGGCCCCCTTCCAAAATGACTACCGTGAAGAGGGTAAAGCTACGTTCATGACACTTTGCCATGAAAGTAAAATCACGAGTAAATATTATTCTAACAATTACTTTGCAGGAGATATATCCAAAGTGTTGAAGATAAGTGTCCGAAAAACGAAACCCCTGAAAAAGTAGACACGCGAACATAAATGCATTTACTGTATTCTCTTTCGACCAATGGCATAAAATCCCTCCTTATGACAGTGGTGATACGCCACTGTATTTTTCTATTATTGCACGTCTCTAAAATGCCCTGCTGAATGCTTATCGGATAAAACTCAATGATGATCTATAACATTTATGATTTCAGAAGTGGGGCAATTGATATGTTTCATGGTTGAGAAAAATGTTGACTGATAAAACTGTGAGAGATCCAACTTTCGGCTTCTTGCAATATAATGGATGTAAAAACAATCGTGACTGCGCAACCATCTGAATTAGAATAGAGAAAACTTCGTCGCCAGAATGCTGTACCTCAGGCAGAGCCACCAGCAACAGCTGTAATCTTATGGTGGCCAAGCCGTGCTGAAGAGGACTCTTATTATCATGATTCTTATCTCCAAAATGAAAGATCTTTTTATGCGGCCTGGTTCCTGTTCTATCATCATTGATCATAATTTTAATATGCATGTACAGTGATATCTGTCAGTATATTCGATACATGGAAAAATACGATCAGGAGTAAAGACCTCGAACAGAGCCGCATTCCCCCACTGATATGTTTGCATTCAGAAAGAAATTGGTTTCCTCTCACGCGCAGTTTAAGTTTGATAGTGATTCAAGTCAAGCCGACCAAGTGGAGACAAAATGGGGGGCAAGTTTTCAAAAATTAGTCGCTTACTTTGGAAATAGGGGAGAGCAAGAACAGAAACTGCTGCTGAGGAACTACTATTGCAAGCGAACACAGTGCTAAGTGTTCAACTTGACAATAGACTGAACCTCACTCATCACATCTCTAAAATTATTAAATCAGCTTCTAGGTAATTGAACTGTCTGCTACGCCTCGGTCATTTTCTAGATATTAATACCCGACTTCTTGTCTACAAATCCTTTGTCCATTCAAATTTCAAAACTATTGTCCAGCAGTTTGGCACTTTTGTGAAGCTTCAAACTCTACCAAATTGGACAAAATTCAATTCAGAGCTCTGAAGTTTATTTTTGACCGGTACGATATGGATTATAGTACTCTCCTGAAGATGGCAAATCTTCCTACTTTGGAATTGTGCAAAATGAAGAAAAAAAAAAACAAAGCTACTGAAGTTTATAAAGCTGTCCAGGGCAGCAACCCTGAATACATAAACAGTGTCTTCAAGCCCAATACTCATGGCTATTCTCTGAGAACAAAAAATACTTTCAGAGCATCAATCTGTCACACGACCAAAGGGGGTCTTCATTCTTTTAAGAATTTCGGTACTAAGATTTGGAACTTGCTCCCGAATAAGCACAGAACATCCAACGACTTTCCTACTTATAAAAGACTGCTCAGACACTGGGATGGAGTTTCCTGTAAATGCTCCTTCGGTCGACAATAATCTATCTATCACTTGCACCCCATTTCTACCATTGTTTTATGCTGTACCAAGTCTCTCATGCACGATCCATTTGCGTCGTGCATTTTATTATTAATTTAAAGTTTTTATGAGTACTGTTTTCCATCATGTGGTACATATTATATCTTTTTATCATTGTGAGAGGCTGCTTTCACTTTTATCTGATTATTTATTCACACTCGGTCAAAATAGCTGGGAAGCTAATGTTAATTCGTTGTAAAAAAAACTGAGTATAAAATAAAGCTTGCATGTATGTATGTATGTATGTACGTATGTATGTATGTATGTATGTATGTATGTATGTATGTATGTATGCATGCTGCAGAGGGCATTTCAGTCATTCAGGACTAGAGTTGTATATTCATATTACTTTACATTGTAATTTACAGCTCAATAACTTTAAAACCACTCGTTGCAGAAACAAAAAAAAAGTTTGTGGAAAAATTATGCACATAGCTGAAATGTTTAATAAAATTTCATTCTTGCAGCTTTAAAAAGTAGTCTTTTAATTTAAGGTTAATTTAACATGCAATCCAATGGGAACACACATCTCTAGCCCCAAAGAATTCTGTGTATTGGGTTGTACAATCAGCTGAATACACAGATAATTGGTAATTGTGACCTCTCCTATTGCATAAATGCAAATTGCAAATTGGTTCTTAACCTAGGTTTATATGTGCTTGTATTTCGTGTTGCGCATGTGTAGCTGTTTTGCATACATCGTATACAGCGATGTATGGTGATCAAGTTGAAAATTATAGGTTAGACATTTGTGACTTTTGAACACAGGTATCATCATTTTATATGGGCATTCCGTCCGCTAATTGACCTGCTTTATTCTCGTTATTCGTAAATCGCGGTTATTTTGAAAGCCTTTAGTTGTCAGCTCAGCCAACAGGTATAGCCGGTTTGAAAAAAAAAAAGAATCTGACCAGTTAGCCGGACCTGGCCCATGTAAGCAGTTGAGCTGTTGGTAGGGGCAAGCTGTGTTTACTTCTACTGCTTACCGTCCGTGTAATCATAAAGACCCACTTGTCAGCAGAGTTTTTCCATCTTGAGACTTTCCTCTGCAAATCGGTCGTCAGTTACAAGGTTAATTCTAACATTGCAAAAGCCGTGGGTTTTTTTACATGTTGTGATTTTGCTAAGCTTTTAAACTAAAACTTATGCAGAAGAGGTATTTTATAGCCACTGCCTCTTCTTGACATATTACTTTGTGTTGTACGTTAAAGAATGGGCTGATCAGAAGATGGGTTGTGAGAAGGGGAAAACAATAGAATAACAACAAAATGGGGAGGGGGGCTGTAGACGACATAGCACCTATGGCAAGATCTCAAGGGGACTTACAAGATACATTGAATGTAGGGGTAGAATACGAGAATAAGTGGAGATTTGGATTGAGCACGGATAAGAGTCAAGTATGTCGCTAAGAAAGAAACTATATGAAAATATAAAATGGAACCCAGGGAATTCCGAATTCCAGAGGGTAGGGAACAAGTGATTGAGATAGGAGAGTTTGATGAGTGTGACTAACTGGGGGTAAAAATTGCAGCAACAGGTACAGGCATGTTCAAATATCAGATTAATGAAATAAAGCAGACAGTGAACCATAAAAAGGGTCTCATGAAAGCCATAGCGAAAAACATTTTCGATAGAGCATTCACGGCTCGGGTGCTCTGGTAAGGAGTTGCAGTACCAGGAGTGTTAGATGGTTTAGATGTTATCTTGACAAATGAAGGG
Organism: Hermodice carunculata; assembly: GCA_964020975.1. Lineage (NCBI taxonomy): Eukaryota > Metazoa > Annelida > Polychaeta > Eunicida > Amphinomidae > Hermodice > Hermodice carunculata. Next base: position 97,000,027 of record OZ026617.1, read on the forward strand.
GATGTACAAGGTACGGAGAAAGCACAGTGTGAGGTGGGAAGGTGGATTATAGAAGCACCACCTTGTACAGCAGTAGAAGCTGTACTTGGAGCGTTGGGGTTGTTCAGCAAAGCCAAGTTGAAATACCCAGGATATTTTCAAGGAAGGACAGGTGGTGTAGAAAAGTATATAATGAAGCAGTTAAAGGACAAACAAAGTGCTTCAAAGACAGTAAATATCCAAGCTAAAACAGTGCATGTTAGGAACTCCAAGAGATATTATCCTATAGTATTTATTGACTATGTAGGAAAACTCCCATGGTTAATAATAGAATCATTTGACGGTCCTCAAGATATGCTAGATACATTTATCAAAATGTTCTGTGATGCTGCAGATAAATTTGCACTTATGATACACAAAAGGGTAAAAGGCTTAGATAACCCATGGATGTGCGGACAAATAAGAAAACTGATGACCGACAGAGATATTCTTAAACAGCGTGCATCCAATACTAAATTAGACCCTGACTTACGCAAACAGCTGCATGAGCAATATGAAGAGATGAGAAATCGTGTGACATCAAAATGCAGAGACGCAAGACAAGAATACTATTCAAATTTATTGACTGAAGGTGCAAATAAGCCACAACACTTATGGAAATTACTAAAAAAAGCCCTTCCCACTTCATCGAAACAAAATACGACCACGTTAATGGATGATGAGGGAACCCATACAGAGCCTGACGGCATTGCGCAATCTGTCAATATATTCTTCAGCAGCATAGGTTCAAATATGGCTTCTAAATTTCCACCTGGCGTTTAAGTCCAAAATCCCAATCCAAATTTCTCAGAAACATTTTTCTTCAAAAACATTCATTGTAAATTCACCAGAAATCAACTAAATCGGCTTCAGGCTTCTAAGTCTACAGGTCTTGATAATTCAAATGCCCTTCACTTCTGAAAGATGCTGCTGATGTTGTTGCAGGACCATTGGCACACATTTTGAATGCATCTCTCAAAACAGGCACTGTTCCATCAACTTGGAAAAAAGCCAGAGTAACACCTATCTACAGGCTGCTAAGCCCCTCAAATTATCGGCCATTTTCCATTCTGCCTGTGTGCATGGCAGTTTTTGAAAGAGCAGTCCAAACTCAACTAACACTCTATCTGAAAAAGTATGAAATTCTTTGCCAGGAACAGTCAGGCTTCAGAGAGGTGCATTCAACCCTCACTGCTGCAACAGACATAACAGATCATATTCTGAGAAATATAGACCAGGGCAAGTTGACATACATGGTCTATGTAGACCTAAAAAGAGCATTTGACACGGTGGACTCAGACACACTTCTTTTTAAACTGACATGTCTGGGTATCAAAGGCACTGAACTAACATGGTTTCGATATTTTCTTTAAAAGCGCTCCCAGTGTGTATAATTCCAAAATTCAATATCTGAGCATCTGTCTGTCACGTGTGGGGTACCGCAGGGGTCCATCTTGGGCCCATTGTTGTTTATAGTGTACATAAATGACCTGTGCCACACAATCACCACATGGAAAGTATTTATGTATGCCGACGATACAGTACTATTATACTACTCTAAAGATATCCATGGCATCAAACATAACCTGGAATCTGATCTCAATAAAGCGTCCTCGTGGTTTTATGACAACAAACTCCATCTAAATGTCTCAAAATGTAAATGGATGCTATTTGGCACACATAAAAAAATACGAAAGACCACAAAATTTGACATTCATATAAATGGAGACTCTATCGAAAGGGCAGAGACTTGTAAATACCTTGGTCTCACTATGGACAGTACACTGAGTTGACAGACTCACCTGGATAATGTAGCAAAAAGATTTAACAGCGAATAGGTGTACTCTGTCGGGTCATGAAATACATGGACCAACTGTTGGCCACTCAGTTATACATTGCCCTTGTTTTGCCACTACTTGATTATTGTGACGTTGTGTTTTCAAAATGTAACAACTCGCAGTTGTCCAAATACAAAGATTACAAAACAGAGCTGGTAAGATCATACTATAAGTGCCATTTGATACGCCAACATCTCAAGTGCATATTGAATTAAAATGGTTTTACATTCCCGTAAGATTTTTTTTACCACAGATGCACTCTTGCTTTTAAATGTTTAAATGGACTTGCCCCAGAATACCTATGTAATAAGTTCAGCCACCCAAGTCACTTCCATAACACAAGGTACAGTGCTACAAACATACCATCATTCAAAAGGTGCCTGATCTAGGAAAAACTGATCAAGCGTGATATGTGATTTTAACCTGACCTCTGTATGCTGTGTTTATAGCCCTTATTTATTGGTTTTAGTTTCATGTATGATGTGATGTCCTGTTTGTCAAGTAATAATGTGTTTGTTTCCATGTCTGGGCCTCTTTGGAAATCAGTTTTTACTGTAAGAGCTACCTGGTAAAATAAAAGATTTTTTACTTTTGACTTTCGCCTTTGACTACAGACATGTGTAAACTTAAAGGACATGGCGACGTAGAGGACTGGAAAACTGTGGGAGAACGATGGACAGAAGATTTCAAGAGGATTCAGGGAATAAAGTACACTAAAGAATGAAAAATGTGGGAAAACCAAAAAGGGAAGTATGTGTTCGGATGGAGGGAAGAGATCAAAGCTGGGTTTTTTTAAAAGTAGGACGGGGGTTATCAAATCAAACAAGGGAAAGCAGAAGTGGACCGTAGGTACATGTAGCAGTGAAAATGTGAAATTTGTACACTGGAGGAAGATGAGACTGTAGATTACTGACCTCAATGATATAAATGCCTGCAGAGCAATTCGGCAAAGTACACGGAAAACCCGAAAGCGTCAGAATGAGGACGGAGACTGTAAGGGTTTAGAAGTTCGACATATGGAAGAAGGGGAATGGGCAGCTTGGTTAATATGCCAAACAGGAGGCATTGCAGGATCAAAGACGGGCTTGCAATCTACAGGACAAGCTGGTAGCATGCTGGGGTAAATAAAATGTTAGGTTTACAGGGGAACGGGGTTAACTAGAGTGTCGGGGTGAGGGAGAGGTCGAAGCCCTTGTCAGGACTGAGATATTGGTGCCCCTGGTACCCTGTGTGGCCCACCTTTCTGAACAACATTAAGCACTACAACTTTTCTTCAAGCTAAAGTGAAGCAGGAGAACAAAACTGTGGAATCTTTAGCTGTAAAACTTGTCACGTCGTTGTCAAAAGCATCGAAAAGAAAGACTTGAGATTCAGAAAGAGGCCTGGACAAAACCTACATACACGCTAAGAGGACAAATCATTCCAGTGAACACACTTCTGGAACACGAGTGAATGGTTCCTGTGATAAAAAATCAACCCGTGATAATTCTGTATTACGCAATAGCCTGCCTGGAAGTGGTACTGATCAGCATGGTAATAAACAAGCAGCAAACAATGACAAAAAGCAAGAGAGAGAAAAGTCAAAGCAAGGAGGCTAGAGGAATTGAAAATTTGCCAGAGGAGGTCTTAACAGCAGAACGACTAGACACTGCATGGTCCTTGCTATCCCATATCAAGATTCCTTCTACTGGCAAACCCCAAATACGGTGTTCTGTTAAAAGGCAATGCTTGTAACGTATCATTCAAATGCTGCTGACTGCGAACGCATTGTCAGTATTATAAACAGAACCAAAACCGAATTCAGGCCTTCCCTATCCACCCATAGCCTTATTTGTATCATGACAAGGGCAATGCACGTCAGCTACTAACAATTACTGTTACTTCACTGCACATTTCACGGAACTTCTCAGGAAATCCTTCGATTTGGTTTTTTAGTTTCTTGGACTTTCATACAAAGACTTTAACACTGAGTGCTTATTTATTGAAGAAAAAAAAACCCTGTAAATTCTTCAGTGAAATAAAAGTTTCTCAAATAGAATGTGACTTCTATTTTAAGTGTTTTAATGTGTTTCATTTGGAAAAACCTGTCAGAGTATAAAAAAATGAACATTTTATGCAATTCCCTCCGAATTTGTCTTTGTCCTTAACATGTTAAAATTATGTGGAAAACGAATCCTTTTAAGCATCAACTGTTAACGGAGGTGTGGGCATTAAATATGAGCGCCCATTTATTTACCTGCTAGCTGTTTCAAATGCACCTTCTATATATTCATAATGACCAGTTCAAGATTTTATATTTGCCCCTTGGTTGCCCCTTGGTTGCTCCTTGGTTGTGAATGCTGCACATCCACCTTACTCTACACCAAAACTAAAGGCCAGGTGTTTGAAAATCTTCAGAGAATGCAGGATTTTAGATTTATTTAAAAGATACCTTTGAACACTTTTTTTGGGGGGACATGCCCCCCGGAGGCACCCCCCCCCCCTCCTCCAGCTAGGCATCACCTGCGACTTTCGCCGTCTAACCCTACTTGGCACACATTCTGATGTTGTCTGGCTCATGCTTGGTAGGCATGGGACAGGGCAACGGGGGGGGGGGGGGGGAGAGAGGGGGAGGTATTGTGCATGAAGGGAGTGTTTGGGTATATAACCCAGAAGCAAGCCTCATATTTTCTCGGGGTTTTTTCTCTTTCCTCTCTTTTAATAAAGCACGCCTGCCTGGTACAGGAAAGCGGGGGATAGGTGGAGAGACATAGAATTATTATTATTATTATTATGACTGCTTTAACCTGACGCAACATGGCAAGCTTGCATTGAATAACTCTTCCTGTATCGTCAAATCAGTCAATTGATTTGTCAGGTAAAATAACCCTCTAAATATTTAATTGAATACACCAGATCAATATACTGCACATGTATATCGATATCTGAACACTGTAAGTGTATAATTACGAAAGGTGTTACGGCGGTGAATATGTATGATTATTACTTCCAATGTATGCGCACTCTCGTCACCAGACGACTTGTCAAAAGCTGTTATTTGAGGTGTACACGTATAAAATTACAGCAAAACGAAAGAAACGGACATAAAAGACTCTCATGCCAAACTAAATGAAAGAGAAACCTATTTCAAATGCGCAATTTACTATGGAAGAACTATCAAATGGTGAACTCAGTAAAGGCTGGAAAGCACCTGGGTCTTACTGGCATAAAGGATAAGATTGTAACAAAGGCTGTTCCATTGGTCTTAAAGTCCTTTTAAACAGAATACTGACAAGAAAGACATACCGAAGAGCATGGAAACACTCAAATCTCCCTCTAGTCCAAAAGAAAGCATTAAAAGGCAACCCTGTTAATGATTGGGGTATTTATTTGCAAAATGCCCCTAGTGAAATATTTTTCTTATCAAGGAGCGCATGTACAAATATTTAACGGACACGTCGTTCTTGTACAAAGGCTAGTCCGGGTCAATCGAGGGAAGACAAACGATAGATAATATACTTTTGATGAAAAAATGTGTAGACAAATACTTTGCCCAGAAAGTGAATGTGTTATGTTCACTCATTTGGCCAATGAAAGAACATAGCACATTCATTTTCTGGCCTCAGACGCACGTTTGACAGCATTCAGCGAGAGGAATTATGACACGTTACATACAATGGGGATAGCGATAGACTACAGACAGCTGATACACGATGTGGACAAAGAGTCGACAATGTCCTTAAACTTACCTGCAGGTGAACCTGTGCCATTCGAATGCACAGTTGGACTCAAACAAGGCTCGTCATTGAGGTTTTTTTTTTCTAGTTGTAACGCATACATCATTGATTTAGAGAACATCTTGATTGAAGAAAAAGAGTGTGGTGTCAATATAGGCAATAAGCGACTGAGTACTCTATTTTTGCAGATAATGTTTTAATGTCTGTTACTGCCCTGCAATGCCTGCTTGGCAATCTAGCAAAATATTTCCTGAAATGGGACCTTGAAGTGAATACCGAGAAGACTGAATTGGCTCTTCAACAAGAGAAATGTAAACCTTAAAGATGAGTACGACTTTAAGTACATGGGTAAAAGCTTTGAATTAGTCAAAGAGGCACAATAAATGGGTATTATATTCGAAGCAAGTGGTGCATTTTCAGCCGCTGAGAAACAGCTGTCGGATAAAGCTACGAAGTCATCTTTTAAAATAGCGATTTTGCTGATAGAGATAACCTTTTAACCCCTAACATAGCTCTATTATTATATGACATTCATGTGAAGCCAATATCAATATACGGGTCGGAAATGTGGCTTCGCTAGAAACATGCAAGAACTCTCAGTATAACAGTAACTTCTGTGATCACTATACGCAGATTGTACTAAACATGAACCTCATCCAGTTGGTTTACAGTGATTACTGGGAATTTATTTTAGGGTCTCTGATAAATCTCCTTACGACATCCCTTCATATATCTGTTGACGTGAAGATTAAGGTCATCATGTACTGGTCAAGGCTCGTTCAACTGGAAATGGATAAAATTCTGCGTACGTCATTTTTAGATAGCATCTCGGTTGATGAATGTGTTATGAATGTATGGAAATCTGGTGCACGGGAGATATTAGAATATAATAATTGTCTATACACCTGGAAGCAGAATGGTCTGTGTAATAACACAGATGTTTAGACAGAGGAGCTAAATAAGGGCTTATATGATTAACATGTACAAGTATTTCGCCCATCTTTATTTACTGACGATATTGTCCACGCTAGATGTTCAAAATTACGCACTTCATTGATGTATAAACAACAGTACAAAAACAGAGGGTTATTGAATCTTAGAGTAGAAACTGGCCGCTACAATAACGAAGCAGTACAAGCCAGAATCTGTGTTTTCTGTAACCTAAATTGTATAGAAACAGAACATTATTCGCTACACAGGAACCTGTACAAGAAAGTGACAGTTCATTTCAAAAATCAATTGTATATTTAAAGGATATAACTCTGCATCTATGTGTCTCGCCTCGATTACCTAAGTGACAGTGCCGGTTAGCAAATGTGTTTCAGAAATACTGAAAATGAGAAAAGAGGCTGCTGTACCAAATCTGTAAACATGACATGTAATTTCTATTATACTGTAAATATTCTGTAAGACAACTATAAAGTATAACTTTTGTAATTTGATCAGGTTTTTTGTGTCCGGGATCATCATTAAATATCAAACTTACCGGTCTTTGTATGTGGGAAGACGAGATCATACACTTTTTTAACTTACGGATCACTATTTAATCATCCCTTCAGTGAAAGTGCAAACCTCAATATAACGAAAACGAATCAAAGGATCTGACATTTGGAACATCAGCTTCGCCTGGTTTGACGGGGAATGTATACATTTTTGCCGGAAACAAAATATATCGATTTATATTTGTATCTTGTAACAGGCAATGTCTTCACAATTTTAACTTGACGATAGGAAATCATTTGACTTGTTGGTTCAAATTTGTCTTAATCCCTGTGTAACGTGAGTGCATTTGGCATTGGAAAGAACCATTTGGATTTTCATTCAGAGGCTACACCTTTCTGGTTATCCCAGAGAAAATGTCCGGTAAGGCTCTGGTTTTCAAACTAGTGTACACGTGTTGAACAAAGCATAGTCAATTGATTGCACCGTCATTTTCGGCAGCATAGGATTTTTTTTCAAGAAACTTTTTTTAATAAGGGATCGGAAGAAACTTGCTTTGTTGATTGAATCTATTATACAGTGATCTTTGGATCTCTAAAAAGAAATCTTTGAACCGAATCATCTTTTTCTCCTTTTTTTATCGATCCTGGAAAAATATATTTATCGGCATGGGTTTTAATTAAAATATCCGTAAACTTTGCAACAACGTGTCTTCCAGACAAACCAATTATTAAACAAAACTTGTGGAGACTTGCATTGTACTTTTGATCTTCCACACGGATTAATGGCTAAAACAAATCCTTTTTTGAACCTCTTTTAGTGTCAAGTTTTGAGTGAGTCAACAGTTTTTCTCGGCGCGCTTTGGACGCATTAACGCGCCCAGAAAAGCTGATAACGTGACCCATTAATCTGTGTAACGAACTGTAAGTATGTGGCACAGGAATGAAAGGCTGCTTTACAAATGATAGGAATCTAATAGTGTTATAGCAATTCACAGCACATCAACCTTTATCCAAATTGACGATGAGTTAGAAAATAATCTACCATAATTGTCAGAGATATGTTTAAATAAACTTTTTAATTTGTTGTGGCTCTCCCATGTGTCTTTTCACTGAGATTTACGTCACATTTTGCCTTTGACTACAGTGCCAATATGAAACACATAAAGCCATAAATTATTCACTTGGGTTCATAACTTTCAATGTTCATCTTTTCAGTGGTAATCAGTCGATCATTTCAACATCTGAATATATTATAATAACGATTCCGGATTCAAATTCACTGTAAAAACGCCTTTTGTCTGCGTTTCTGTAAAAAAATCTGAATGGACTAGATCATCTTCAACAGCCTTGCGAAGAAAACTGTTGATTCATCCCGAACAGGGCACTGAAGGAAAGTTAAGATATACTGGAGAGTATAGAGATAGTATATTAGTATTACTAAAGAACAGGACAACATTGTTTTGAATAACTTCCCAAATTAGAAACCCAAAAGCTGCATCAGGCACAAAAGAGTCAGTATCTATTACGATCGGGTATTCGCTTGATCCCCGCATGGTTGTCTTGAGTATAACACAGTGACTCAAGTTATATTATTGTAAGGTTAGACGCGTTCGTACATTATGCCTTCATGGAAGCTAAATCGACATAATTGTACCCGCAAAACACAGAGGAAATGGGTCTGTCGATTGTATCTTCGTGCATGCCAAGTCCAAATGTGTTTGTTGAAAAACATACAATCGTTATCACAAAAGTTCTGATAAAGTTCATTCAGTACGTACACGGTATTGCATAACAACGCTATGGACTGTATGCATTTTTCAAAAATAATCTTTCAAGACGTTTGTCTGGAAAAGCAATCACTATAATTGAGGAACATTTTTTACATCGCGAGAACTAAATTTAAAATTTATTATAACAATTATTTCTTTATGTAGCCTGCACCTGTGACCGAAGGCCATAAATTATATTCAATATTTTCTACAGCTGAAGACCAGAAATACTTTAATTAATTAATTATGCACCCCTTTGTCTTTTATAAGAACCAGGATATTGAAATATGCAATGACACGTTCATAGCTTCATGAGATTTATTATTTAAGTAACGTTTATTCGTGTTTATATTCGCAGAGTCCTTTTTAACGATTTTTAATTATTTCATCTGTACCAGAATTAAAACGTCAAAATGTTAACATGTATAACATAACATGTTTCTGTGCATATTCGAGGCAATCTTAAAAACGACACAATTTCCAATTTGAGTTTGACATTATGTTAACGGCCTCAATGATTTCATAACCTGGGGTATAACAAGTGACATTCAGAGGAATCGATAAGGAATGGGAAATTGTGTCAGGGCCAGACGCACCTATGTATGCAGACATTGGCGCGGTAAGCTCAGGCCCTGAGGACGTGAAGCCAGGAATAAGAAGTGTGCGTTTGACATGCACATTGGTCAAGATGTCAATTTGCATCAATCAGATAAAGCTAATTCTGCCCCATTGATGTAGCCAGAAATATCTTTAGCAACTTATTGAACTTCGCCAAGGATTCTGTCGGGTCTCCTCTAGACACCTTAATGAAATATCTTCCAAAAACCCCGACTGTATCTTTGTCGTTAGTGACAGAACAAAATTGTAGCACACGACATTTTAGCCTCAACCGAAGTCGCTTTAGGAGGAAAATGACTGGAAATAGATCGATTATATTTACCGATACCGAATAGAATAACAACCCAATTTGCTTAGTCAATTTTAGTGGTAAATTAGGCTACCCGCAGTCATTCAGCAGGTTATTGGGGCTTGATATAAATCATTGCTTTAGCTCAGCATGAGTCGATTGCTTTGATTTGCGTGCTTGGACACGGTCCAGAATTAGGTCATGTAAACTGTTATTGTAGGGATGGTCGAGTAAAGCACATTGCTGTTTGATTCCCGATTGAGCACATACAGAAGTTAATACTGCATGTGGTCAATTTTCGGCATATCGATTTTGCATGCTTACCTCATTATGGGGGAAATAGGCAACTATCAGCTCTTTTTCCGTGCAAACGAGTTGAGTCTATCCAAATTTTCTAACATTTTTTATTTGAAAATTTAATGCAAATGCAAAATGTTCGGACGGTGAATGTCAGTAGCCAGCGAAAGAGTCGAAAAGCTACAGGCCAGAAACTAGTGCTTTAAAGTGAGCCCAAAGAAGTTCTGATTTCTTGCAATTTTGTATAAAAAAACAAAAAAGAAAAAAAAAAGAAAAAAAAGAAGTTAAGAAGCCGACAAAATAATACTAGAAATTGTCTAAATATATCAGTCTTTTATTACACCTCCCAACGGCCTGCAATGTTTCTGGATCAATATATATATATATATATATATATATATATATATATATATATATATATATATATATATATATATATATATATATATATGTATGTATGTATGTATGTATGTATGTATGTATGTATGTATGTATGTATGTATGTATGTATGTATGTATGTATGTATACACCAGTTTGTTTGTTTGTTTTTTATTTTTTTTATTTTTTTTTTTATTTTTTTTGTTTTTTGTTTTTTGTTTTTTTTGTTTTGTTTTTTTTTTTTGCTTTTTAATATACAAAATGGATTCAATAGCTGATCATGGTATAATACGAGCCGGCCGTACATATACCGATATTTTTTAGCCTGCCGACTCTTTTAACGGCTGATTAATTCGGCCGGTAAAGTCGAATCTTGGACGGCCGGCATGTCCCAGTTTACCTGCCGATTTCCAACAATTATCACTAGATTTTCAAGGTAATTTTGTTACAGCGCAGCAAGAAGGAAACTACTGCAGGTCATGGCCGCCTGGTGGCATCTCAGACTCAAAAAAAAAAAAAGGCTACAAAAGAGTAGATTCGGCAGGTAGTGAGGGCCCAGCTGGACGGACGACTATGGGTACTGGAGAAATTGATTGGCCAAATACGCGTTGAACATGAATCTTCATCTATGGATTTCCTAAGAATATCTCCTGAGATATTTGATCAGCTGCTGGCAAGCGAACGCCACGATACAAAACGTCATGATACCAGGTTCCGCAAGACCATTCCAACTGGAGTGAGATTTGCAGTGGCTCTACCATTCTTTGTAACAGATATCGAGAAACCCACAGCCTGTGGATGCATTTTTGCCTCCCAAGGACAAAGTTTGCTTTTGGACGCAAGGCGCATTGTTTCAAATGATATTGACAGCAGGTGGCCAACCAAAGCTATAAGTCAAATATGAAAGTAAGAAAGTAGAATATTGGAAAAAATTGTGCAACTGAGGGCCGGGGAAAGAAGAGCTTCACCCCATGTCTTTGGCGTCCTAAAAAGAGCGTCTATGGCAAGCCAACAGGGCCATAACGCATTGGTCTTACGCGTTGCCGAGCCTCCACTACACATAATCGAGCTAACCAATCAGATTTCAGTCTCCACTACGCGTTGCCGAGAATATGTTTTCCCCTACGCGAAGTCGAGCTTCGGCTACGCGTAGTGGAGCAACTTACGGCATCTTTTGGCTGAAGAAAAGCAAACCAATCATTTACGTCCTTACAATCATTACCGATATTAAAACAGCAACGGGTAGTCGAACAGGTCTAATACAGTTTACAAGAGCATCAGTGATTGGATAGTTTGGCTACACGCTATGGGAGGCATAGTTTCTCCACTACACGTCGCCGAGGCTCGGCGACGCGTTCTAGAAGAACATTTTCTCGGCAACGCGTAGTGGAGACTGCAATCTTATTGGTAAGCTCGACTACGCGTTGCCGAGCCTCGACTACGCGTAGTGGAGACTGTGATCTTATTGGTTGGCTCGAGTACGTGTTGCCGAGACTCTACTACGCGTAGTGGAAACTGTAATCTTATTTGTTGGCTCGACTACGCGTTGCCGAGCCTCGACTACGCGTAGTAGAGACTGCAATCTGATTGGTTTAATCGACTACGCGTTGCCGAGCCTCGACTACGCGTAGTGGAGACTGTGATCTTATTGGTTGGCTCGAGTACGCGTTGCCGAGACTCTACTACGTGTAGTGGAAACTGTAATCTTATTTGTTGGCTCGACTACGCGTTGCCGTTGTTGTTGCCTAAGTCGTGGCATTTATACGATGAACCTATGTGTTGAAAATACATAAAGTGTCACTGTGGTGACGACATCAGCAATCTACCATTGTTCAGAAGGGCGCAACTACAGGTATTTTACGATTATACTAAATTTCGACGTTTTTTCATGTATATGGTTGGTTTACGCATATTTGTTTCGAAACAATACATCGAGAAGTACTTACCTCGTGTAAGAACGGTTGTGAGATGGCTAACCCCTATCATAATCCCACTTGCAGAAAGAAAACAACAAATAAACACAACTTAACAGAGCGTATGAACCAATACCTGTTTGTATGAAACCATATGAAAGAATAATGTAATTTTGTGTTGCTTAAAATATTTGAAAGCATTTAACAAAAGCGAACAGTCAGGTGAGCCACAGAGCATGGTTTGCAAAGGAAAAAGTAGCATATTTGGAAGCAAATGTATGGAAGTGGGAGGAACTGCATGCAGCAGACAAACGAAAAAGTAGTGCCATGTATCCTCACATGTTACCCCACACTTGCAGCTTGGACTCGATTTCACATACCACTTACAAAGTATCAGTTCAGCTGCCTGCGCTCCAGGCGCAGACGGGCTTGTAAGATAGACGCCAATCCATTTCCAAAATCATACAACTTTGATATCTTGACTCGACTGGCCATTATGTTTAGATATTTTTTGTTTAAAAATTTACAAAGAGTTGGCGAGTTACGGATATCAAGTGGTAGCTCATTCCAAAGACCTACAGTTAATGGGTAGGAGGAGTTCAGATATAAATATGTTTGGGTTGTGAAGTGGCAAATGCCTGCTGAGTGTTATAATAGGCTGTTTTTGGATTCAATATATTTGGATACTGTTACTGTTTCAAAGACTTTACCAACACAACTGAGTAAAGAAACAGGCCCGTAATTGTAGCACGGAGTTTCGGACCCTTTTTTATGAATTGGAATAACTGAGCGCCTTTATTTAGACGCTTTGTGCTAATACCATCAGGACCAGTGACCTTGGAAACGTCTAAACTGAGTGGTCTCCAAAATTTCCTACTCTGTAATTTAAATCAGGCTTATGGTATTATGTGGATAGAGAATTAGTTCAAGATGAGCAGCCAAAAAAGGGCCTATGGTGCACTGTTTAAGAAAACAATAATTTAAAGACTTTGACCAGGCCTTGGACGGACTATCGGTAATATGTATGTCACCCCCCAGCAAAGATGGAACAATATGCGTATGATTACGCTTGAGGAAGTACTTGACAGTGCATCATCAAGTTTTCTTTTCGGTAAAACTGTTTAAGGAGGCGAGGAGTGTAAGAGGAAAATCAGTTTCAGTAAGTTTGGAATTGTAGTATCTGGTTACATAAATGAACTTTATAAACGTCAATATATTGGATAAAAAAAATGAGACAGAATGGCTATGCCAAATACGTCGTACTTCTGTATGGAGGAAAGCAGTAAGTGCCAAAGCTAGCCTAAACACCGCGGGTATCTGCACAGTAAAACGCCGTAAGGCCCAATACGACTTTCCACCATATACACATTTAGGAAATAAATGGGAATAAATATTTTTGAAACAACTCGTAAAATCCTCATTGGCAGACTATCGACAAGTTTTCGCCATAAGTTATTAATGCCCCCCCCCCCGTTTATTTTTCAATGCCAAAGATAGAAATTAGCACAATAATGGAGACAGACCATTTTGTCATACAACGGCAATACTGCTGTGGACCCCTGATTTCTAACGATTTTCGGAAAATGAGCGCTTGGTGGATGCACGTAATCCTATTGACTTACTGTGCTAGTCAGTCGGAAAGGTAATGAAATATCAGGTTTTTTTAGCTCTGCTGACTTGTCAGTCGGCAGATTTTATAGAATCCGTTTGCGTCCGTCGTCCGTCCATCCGTCTGTCCGTGTGTCTTTAGACTCTTTACATTTTCGTCTTCTCAAAAACCGCTGCATCTAATGTTTTGATTTTCCATATGGATGTTTCCCAGGTGGACCTCTGCGAAGTTTGCGAAGGAGATGATGATGCAATCATTTTTCTATACTTTATATGAATTTTTAAATTTATTTTTCGAGAAAAAAAATCCTCATCTCAAGAACTACCTGGCCAATTGCTTTGATATTGCACATAGGGTCACCGTGGGTCATCTAGTTCTTATTTTGCCCACCAGGTGGCGCTGTGGTTTTTTAAACTATTTCGTAAATAAATTTTTGTGTGTGAAGGCTTTTTTCGACTTTTTCTGCGGAATGGCTGAACAGAATTGTTCAAAATTTTATCAAAATTTAGTTGGCCTTTATACAATAAAAATTTACGAAAATAATGTGGATATGTTAATTTTTGACAAAGTCACGGGATATCAAACTTTGCGACTAGGTGAGTGCTGCCACTGCATATGTATATATAGCAATACAGTGCATATATTACACTATTGTATTTACATTGTCGATTTCTTCTCAAAAACAGCTGCATGGAATGCTTTGATTTTGCACATGGATGTTGCCCAGATAGACCTCTACCAAGTTTGCAAAGGAGATGATGATGCAATAATTTATCTATTTTTTGGTGAATTTTTTATTTATTGTTTGAAAAAAATCCTTGTCTCAAGAAGTTGCTTTGATATTGCACATAGGGTCACCTGGGGTCAATTAATTCTTATTTTGGTCACCAGGTGGCGCTGCAATTTTTTTCCAGTTTTTTCATGAATTCTTGTGTGTTAAGGCTATTTTCGACTTCTTCTCCAGAACGGCTAACAAGAATTGCTTAAAATTTATCGGAATGTAGTTAGACTTTAAACCATGAAAGTTTGCAAAAATAATTTGGATATGTTAATTTGTAACACAGTTATGGGATATCAAACTTTACAAATATAAGTGAGTGCTGCCACTGTATAAATACATATGGCAATACAGTGCATGTATTGCACTATTGTATTTACAGTTTCAACTTCTTTTCAAATACTGATGCTTGAGTGTTACCACTAAAAATGTATATAGCTATACAGACTACAGTGCAGGTATTGCAATATTGTAAAAGAAGATTCTAGTCAGCAGAGCACAGGATGGTCATGATCCTCTTGGTTTTTTTTCTTCTTTGACACCCTTGACGAGATTCACTTCAAAGTTATTGGGGGTGTACCCTTAGCGAGTCACTACTGGCTGTGCAGCCTACAAACGGCCATGGTCTAGTGATTTTTTTGGAATTTTTATTTATTTATTTATTTATTTATTTATTTATTTATTCATTTATTTATTTATTTTCATTTTTGAAGAAATTCACATTTTCCACTTCTCCAAAACTGGCAATCGCATTTGCTTCAAACTTAGATGATATGTACCCTTGGTAGGCTTCTATCAAATTTGTTCGAGTTGTCACGAGTCAGTGATTTTTGGATTTTTTGATGATTTTTCTCTTCAACATTTCTCCCAGGTGGCGCTGCAATTTTTTCTATATTTTGAGAATGAATTTTTGAGACGTTTTGCTATTTTTTACTTCTTCCTAACTGCATCTTGGATGGTGGTGAAAATGGAGGTAATATTCCTTGTGGAAAGGTCAAAAACGTTGTTCTCTAGGCTATCGTGCTCTGGGTCCTTTATTTCGGACCAATATGTCGATTGAAGTACTTATCGGTCACTGAATGCGTTCATATTGATTCCCATGTGAGTTATTGGCGATTATGATGGCACATTTTCGACTTCCTCTCCAAAACCATTATCCAGATTCACTTCAATCTAGACAGGAATCTATCTTCGGTGGATGTCTACAAAGTTTGTTCAACCGGTCATATTCACGTGACTTTCTGGGAGGGAGTGGGAGGGGGGCTCAAAATCTGTGAAAACCTTCGAACCTGCTGGATCCACTTCTTTGGAATTGTATAAGGAGACTTCTGGATACCCGTAGACCTTAATTTATACACCGGGCGGTGCTCCAATATTTAGCTTAAGTGATAACTATCTCATGAGCTTGTTGATTAGTCCTTAATTGGCCGCCCACAAATTTTATATTTTCGACTTTTCCAAAACAGTCAGCCAAATTCACTTCAAGCAGAGAAAGTTTCACCTTTTTTTTTTGCTCTGGGTAAAACAGGTTGGCCTATATTGTTTACAACTTTACCAATGAATGTTTATCATGTTGCCTAACACTTGACAAACGGCAAAAGGATATTGGGCCCCTTAACATACAAGGGACAAAACACCAGTGATCACAAACTATCATTATCTTTAATATATTATACAGGGAAAGGAAAAAAAACATCGTGAATCCTTTTAATATGGCAAAATATACGATATACTAAATAATACCAAAGCTCTTGTCATTAATAGGCTTTAATTTGACAATTTAAGATGCAGTGCATGTATTATGTATGTCGAAATTACTTTGAATGTACGTCACCAACATTATCTCGAGCTGAGCTTAAAGCTGGCCGAGGCACATCACTGAAGAAAGCGTTTTTAATAGTTAATATATTTTTTTAAAACATGCTGTGGACTGTGACTGTTGGAAAGGATGAAGTTATTGGTTTTTATTATTCCATTATTTCAAGCCGAAGCACTCAATCTCCCAGGCGTAGACAGCGTTATTGTGTGTTTGTGTTGTCGATAAGCATATCTTACACCGTGTAACATGATTCAGTTCACGTTGCAATTCTATGTCAGGATAGCCGGTTTTATCCCTTTATGGAAACATGTTCAAAGACGTTTTTGTTGACAGTGCAGCTTCACATTTTTCCCTGCCGGGTAGTTCAAGGTTTTTCTGAATATGTCTTGCCAACTGCATTACCATGTAAACAGTTTCATCCTGATGCCCTCGAGTTGCATGCAGAATTCGTCTTCATGGGCTTGTGCATGGTTACATTACAAACTACAACTCGCCAGATCTATATTAGTACTGCCTGACGGACTCGAAAGCAAGTGTACTTTTCATATCTTAATTCACCGCCTTGTCCAAATTTTTGACGCATGTGCAGTCTGTATTTGTCGTTATCACAGAGCAGCCAGAAATACCAGAAGTGCAGTTGAATGTGCGGGACTAGTGGTTAATAGTTTTCATTCGATGCTTCAAGACTGGCCATTCAAGTGCTAGCATACCTGAAGTTATGTACAATATAATAGTACCCGTCTACAGCTTTCCTGGGCGCGCTTTGGGCGCGCCGAGGAACGCTCAATCCAAAATCTGTCGATCCATGTTCTGGAATTCAAACAAAATCGTAACCAGAACACGTGGAATATAATAAAATGGCTGGCGATTTGGTATCATGGTACCCATGAAGAAGTTAGTGATGGATGGATGGATATACATATGTATATCGTTAGTTTCTTTAAAAGTGTCCATTTAACTATTGGGCTGCGTTCATCTTCCTTCACCAATATGACAATAAAGTACTTCTGTGTTGTGCGGTAGATACAGGCCGTCGCGCATTCTCTTTACCGACCTTTACTGATGTTATCTCTCCGTGTAGTGCTTCCTTGGTCCGGTTTACTCACATAGTGTGAGGATAAAATACCAGAGACGGGTTATGTTCTTCATAAGCAATCAGCAAATAGAAAAATTGGCTTTCATATGTATTCTGGTGGGTAAGATATTCTTTTTCAGTCCTTTTTATTTTGCTATCAGGCCACCTAACTCATACACTAAAATATACCCTGCAGAAAATGTAGTGCTCCACATAATCGTTTACTCACGGGTTTAATGGCTTCATTCGTTGTGATAGTGGACCATGCTAAAAAATGTGGTGTTTTACCCTTTAAATCCCCTTAACGAACAAAGAGCTGTGCGACACCCAGCACAAGACAACCCCCCAATACTGGCTACCTCTCTGGGTTTGATTTGCGTATTCTCAGGTGTCACTGATGTCACCAAAAAATATCAAGCTGAACATGGTTTTGACTTGGCGCACCGTATCTTCACCAGGCGCGAAAGCTATACCTGACTCTAGGCACAGCCAAACACCGCTAGTTAAGCCATCACCATATGACTGGCACATAAACATTAGACAAGTTCGTGTAGATGATTTTCGTATTGAACTGTATATCATCGGCTAAATTTTTTTCTGTCGAGGCAGTATCCACGACTTGTAGAATACCCTTCGTACTCCTGTAAATGTCCACGGAAAGAGTCTTTGCATTTGGTCGTGTATACATAAAGGATATTAGTTGTATAAAAAGATGGGAATTTGGAATATAAGCCCTATTAACAGCAGTGCTAATTTTATCCGGGATAAAGAGATAACACGGCGAACAGATAGCACAGCAAAAAAGACAGGCATATACATGTTTATGTCAATAACGGCAAAGGTTTGACATATTCAACATAACTTGCCTATTTTTATCTTTTGTATGTAACTTCGTAATAGTTTGTTAAAGTGCAAGAGAACTTAACTTATCCTGTTTTGATATGTCTTAACTATCGTCGCAGTTAGGTGACAATCATGTCCGTGCCACATGGACTTAGGTGTGTCCATTTTCAACTGCGTCACTTTTGAACCTCTCATGTGTGTGTGTGTGTGTGTGTGTGTGTCTGTGTGTGTGTGTGTGTGTGTGTGTGTGTGTGTGTGTGTGTGTGTGTGTGTGTGTGTGTGTGTGTGTGTGTGACAATAAGAAAAGCATCTGTACTCCACTTACGGAACAAGGTAATAGGGTAAGTGGAAAAAATTATTGAAGTCAGCACTGTGACGTTCTGACAGCACAAGATAAAATTGACAAAATCTTGTTGAAATACAAAATCTCTTTGGAACATTAAATCATGAGAAGCTTTTTAGAGTTGGGCTCCGTTTGGTGAAGCAATGCAAAAATTCATGCAGACATGTTTTTAGCTAAAAAAAACCACCCAAATTCAAGAATTCAACCAAACTGTTTTATCGGAGAGCTTACTCATAGAGCTACAAATTTAACATTGCCATGTTAAGTGAAGATTAAGGACGTGTTATTCTCATATAAATGTAAATAAACAGACGCCAAACTGACACACATGAAATTTAAAGGTTAAAATGGCAAGAATTCAACCAAACTATTATGTCGGAGAGCTTACTCATAGAGCAATATATTTAACATTGCCATATTAAGTAAAGATCCACCACCACCCACCCCACGTCGACCGACAATGTGACTTTTAAGTTGTTGCCTTATCACAGCAACTTTTGCACTTGTCGACCAGTGCCTTCACAATACGGTTATGTGCTAGTGGTGTGTTAGACCTGCTGCTAAGCATCGATTGGTACAACACTGCCAAATGTCTTCTCAAATGACAGACTTGAAATTGAAGACAGTAGGCGATGTCGGTGAATAAGCAGTCGTCAAAAGGACAATGAGTCGACATTTCACGATGATGAAACGCAGCCTTCAAAATTTCAACACGAACATAGATCTTTTTGTTCACGTGCTTTTGTGTACAAACGATTGGGGAATATGAACGTCTAAATAATAATAACTCTTATGAAACAGAACAATTTTAAAAGGTTAAAACTCTACTGATCATGGGTCAACACGTCGGCGCGAACAACCATGTAGAACTAACACATGAAGATAAATCAGAAAAACATACCTAAAGGAGGCATAAATTATCGTGCCAGTCAGAACAAACAACACCAGTGCTCCAGTCACTGTGGTAGTTCGAACACAAAGGCTTTTGTTACTGGAATGTGGATTAAGGAAATGGGAAATGGGGTTTGTTTCATGGAGGTTCGACGTGATGATTTACAGAAGTGACCATGAATTATTTGTATGGAAAAACAATCGCACTGATCAACACATATTTCAAGTTGCATTATTTATACACACTGAGCTCTCCCAGCTTAGCGATTCGAACATTACGTACGTGCAGCTCAGAAAGGGTTACAGGTTTATGGAATAAAAATTAACAGAAGGGATATGAAGATTCCAGAAATGGATTGTTTTCTATATAAAAATCCACAGAGCAATGAAAGTTATAATTTGGTGCTCCAGTGGCTTTATTCTAAGATGACTGAAGCTGAAGCCTTTTTATTGGTTAAAAAACCACCATTCTGTCAGTTTACTTGTCAAAAATCAAAGGTATGCCTACTATTGAACGTCTGTGCAGTAGCAGTAGTTTTTGTAGCAATAGTAGCAGTAGTAGTAGTAGTAGTAGTAGTAGTAGTAGTAGTAGTAGTAGTAGTAGTAGTAGCACTGCAAGAGTCGTAGCATCACAATTGAAGCAGTATGTTCTGAAATGTTCTTTGATGCCAAACTCAAAATGAAAAGCTTACGAAAACGTTAATGCGGAGCTTGCAACCGGCACTTTATAGTTTTATATAGACTTTATAGCTCCTCAGGGAGAGATCTTAGGCTTGATCGTTCCTCTTTTTTCTTGCTTTATACACATGCCAGTACACACTAGAAAGGTCACTTACAAGGAATATAAATCTGTAGTCATTAAAATCATTCAGGGAAACACAACTTCTATTGCCATTAGCACTGGTAGAGTGAGCTGCCTCATGCAGGAAGCAGACCTATTTCCATAGCTTTACATCGTGCCACATCAATATCTTTCAAATAATTCTGCGCTATTTCTTTAAATGCCAAGTAAGTTTATATTTCAGGGGGGGGGGGGGGGGGCAGATTGGATATGTAACATGTTTAATGTGTCTTTACATCTTTAGGTACTTTCTTATGGTATGCACACCCAGGACTACCCTTAGTTCCATTTCTTCCCTTGAGGGTGGGGTGGGGGGCGGGGGGGGGGTAAGAGGGTTTTTTTCACTGGCACATTGTGCATTTTTACCTAGCCTACTGGACAGGTGTACTTGAGACATCGCACAGCCATATTTCCCGAACTTTGCACCAGCCATTATTTCTAAATTTTCTTATTTTCCTCACAGTGTGCTGCCGCATTATTAATGCGCGCAGCTGGGTACTTACATAGCCACAGCCCCAACCATACCCCCTTCAATTCTATGGGCGGCTGACATCAAGGGATGTATAGATGATCCTAGTAGTGTATATGGAAAGTCAATAAATGTAAATAATGTAGCATTGTACCAGAAAGTGCTTGGGGGGAAACATGAAACAGACAGAAAACGGGGGTATCGGATGCACATCAAATCATTGGTATACACTCGCTTGCTTCCGGCAGTCACCTTCAATGATCTTGCATACAATGGAATAGCTTTTGTGATGACGTTCTCGCGTTTTGTGCTCCTGGGACAGACTAACGCCACTGTCCTTTGCACCTGTGACCCTGGGGATTACGAGTTTTGACGAAGTCACAAGGTCAGAGCCAGTCCATTGTTTAAAAACACGTCCCCTTGCAAAATACTGAAGAACTGGTCGTTAATTAAGAGAAAATGGCGTAGTTTATGCGAAGAAGGTGAATGACAAAAGGAAAAGGGAATGGCGAATGGTCAACTCGTTTATGGCTCTGGATCAGCCGCCAATTCCTACACGTTTGAAGATTGTACAAGTTAACTGGAGTACTTCAAAGGCTACCTAGGGTGAAGATAATATCTTTGTCCTATTTTCTTGTGTTTACGTATGCGAATTAAGCTGATAGAGAGAGTCCTTTTCCCAGCTGGGGGCCTTTTGCTTGCTGTGACACATTTGGTGTACAATTAAACACTTTCTTGCAATCTGTTCTGTGTTTAAATATTGGAATACAATGCTCAGAGGATTCAACAGTTTTAGACAACATGCCCTTCATTGACAGATATACCTCTGGTATTAAATGAGGAAAAAGTGCTGACGCACAGTACTACACACGTCAAAGAGTAATCGCAATAAGTCTGGGAGTATTTTTTACGTAAATGTATCATTCTGCTCATTGAAATCTAGCTGTTGTCTACTTGACTGCCATTGCCAAAGAATGCAACACGGGTTGACCACTATTTATTCTTAATATTTCATATTTGTCCTGAAAGGACCATGTGTTTGGGGACACATAGAAAGAGGGTCATAATGGGCTCAACAACGCGTAGCACAAATAAATAGTTTTCGTAACACGTTCGCGAAGCTTCATTTGAATTGATCGTTTCAGCAACGCACAGCCAAAGTGCTGCAAGGCATTGCAGTGGTAAGACCGCTACTATGGTCCGCTTGGCTTACCCCAGTCACGAACACAGGACGGGAACATATGAAATATATTAATTATGACACAACTTATTCTACCATTGGCACACTATTTCAAAATTCGGGACCTTGCACGAGATTGAGATATTTTATTCATTTTATACAAATATACTTGAAAACAAAACATAACTGAGGCATGCGTGCCATTTTACAGCAATGGTATACAATATTCATTGTTTATTTGCTATCAGGAAATGCAACCTGTCACAATATTAACTATAATGACATAAAATTGTACTTTTTTTCAAGTGCGGGACATCAGCCACTTTGGAGACATCAGTATGCCGTGATGTCAAAGCAAGGACCGTGTGGCAGACACAACAGCGAAAACTCCTATGTGACTCTCTTGATCAGAAAACAGCATCCGGATGTGTAAAATGTCTGCCTCTTCGAGCAAAACAGAAAGTGTTTTTAAAAGCCTTGTAACACAAATGCTGAGGACAAAAATGATTGATTACATAGATATCTTCAAATATATGAAAAGCACAACATTTTTTTTGACTCACTTATAATACCAATTGACCGGTTGAGGTAAGACTGTAGTCATGAATGGGCTAATAGTTTTGGTCGTTTTCAATATCATTGAGATGTTGTAATATTACAGAAGTCGGCTCTCGTTATCAGTAATTCTTAAACATGGTAAGAGGAGAGGCCAAAGCGCCAACAATATCCAACGATGGAGGCATCTTTGTTTCAACGGGATGCATTGACTTTAATAATGCAATAAGTTTTAATCAATGCGGCATTGGTAAAATATTTACCGGACAAAAACAGAGTGTCACGCCATAATGTGCCATTATTTATTGATTCATAAATATGAGCGCCGTTCTCCTAATCATACGTGAGAATGAAATAATTACTTTGTTGTATCAAATGGGCGATACCGCAAGGTGCAGTTCAAAAATGTTTTGGTTGAAGTTATTTTGGGTCATTTTATAGCGTTATTCTGAGCATAGCTTAATCAGACGTTGATTTATTTCAATATCTTCCAGCTGCATTTTTGGGCTTTTTCATCTTGGGAAATGACGCGCAAGCTTCGATCATGTACATCAGGGAGTAATCCATGTGTTGACAAGTGCTTTGTCAACACATGGATTACTTGGGGGGGGGGGGGTAACATGGATTACTTGGTTCTATTCGCAACGATTACTTTGTTCTATTCAAGTGCAACATTACCAACCTTTCGTTGAGCTTCTAATTCCCACCAGTTTACTACTCAAACATGTGAAATAATTTGCAAAACGACTTTTAGGCTCTTTCTATGTGAACAGTTGCATTGATGTCAGTTGGATGGAGAAAGTCAAAAACATTAAATTAAATGCAATGGCTTGCTCTGGGTACATTTTAATTTCTTGTGATTGTTCTCGATTTTTTTTATACCAGAGTAAAATTTTTAAAAAATAATAAATCACATCTGTTTAGCTGTGACCATCGAGTTAGGGTTGGGACATCCGAGCCAACTTTAATCATGCCTGAAAACTTCCAGTCGAATTGTATTTGTGTCTTTTTGCCCAGCACCACTTGCTTGTAGTCATTACCCTATTCCGCAGTCCGAACTCTTTACTCTCCATAAGCTAACCTGTCCCTGTCTAACCTATATACATGTGGAAGCCTGTTGTCCATATTGCACACGTTCCTCTTGTAAAATTTTTACATAGGCTGTATTATCCCGAATAAAGTAAAGGGTCTTCAGCGGGTAACTACTAAGAAAATGTATCGGAGCCTATTACCCGTACATGTCTCTCTGAGTAGCGGCTCCTTGTTTTTGACTCTGACTCCGAAATACTTGTAGTGGCTTCTGGAATGAACTTATTGGGCCTCGCACACGCTGGTTCCCTCTCATGGTTTAGTTTAGTTTCAACATATTTATTTTTACTGGATTACCCAATAGTACAGAATAGTAACTAATCTACGGATTCCCCAGTCACGGAGATGCACAAAGTGATATATACAAGACGCATAGAACAACACAATGCACAATCATGTGACCATGCACTTAGGTAGACATGCATTAATACAATCAAACAACAAACACAATATCTAACACTCTTATCCAATCAAAGACATGCATACATACACAATAGACTTAGAAACAAGCATATGCATCCTCGACACAGGGAGCGACTGTAGGGGAGGTTATAGCCCGACTATATAGACAGATGCAAGGTGCACACTGCTGGGCATGGCCGAAGCACCCTGGCTGCATACTGGCACTGCCACGCTGGAGCTGCCAGTGCCCCTAAAAGCTCGGGTGTTCCTTCGCCCCCTCGTTATTGTCGACACAGTTGGGGAGTGTTGACCCATATGTAGGAGCATTTTACATAATATATTCTTATAGACCTATTGGATAAACCAATGATCTGAGGTTTAAACATGCAAATGAAGCACTGTGGAGAACATGGTATTAAGGTATATACGTCCAACACGCTGGCTGGCTGGCTTTGTTTGTGATGCGTGTGACATGCGCACGCTAAGAAAGATCGTTGGCTAAGGTAATTCCAAGGTGGGTATGGGTGTCTTCCTCTGGTATGGCGGTACCACCTTAAAGGACAGGGGGTGATGAGGTTTACAGATTTTGACCGAGAAAATAACTGAAATGGATTTTATAGCATTAAAAACCATGCGCCATAATTTACCCCAGTGGTAGAAGATTGAAATATTTGTGTCCAAGTGGTGTGCTGAGTCTATTGGGTTTTGAACTATCTCAATTAAGCTAGTGTCGTCGGCGACTCATTGCTCACATCCGTCTTGTTTTCTCCCATTTACATGCTACTTTTGGCTGAAATAATGATGTACTTGTTTCAATGCTCGTCGGCTGTTTACCTTTGACGTCAACACGATAATTCAGTGAAATGTGCATTCTGTCACTCCAACCTCCGTAAGGTGACACCAGAGGTCTCTGATTGACGTCCCCGCGTTTCAGGTTGTCATCCCCAGCCTCGTATCTTGGCAGCACACTGCCTTCCCCTACCTACCTCCATCCCACCCCGCAGCGGGAATTGAGAATAGATCTGCACAAATTGCACATCCACCAGGAACTAAAACTTTAAGCTTTAAAGCCCATGTGTCAGATATCGAACAGGTTAAAGCATATCAAGGCTGTAAACAAATTACTATGTTGACAGACAGACAACAAAGCAGAACCTCCAGTAGGTCACGCAGGTTTGTTAATGTTTGTCAAGGTAATAATTTTTCAATTCCAAGAATGAAAATGTGGCATAAGCAATCGATCACATTCACTGAATGCAGCTTCATTGATTAAGGTCCTTGTCAGTGAAGGCCGATAGAGATTAACCCATTCTTGCCAGGAATATGACAGAACCCACAGATGTCTGAAGCGAGTTGAGCGACATTGGCGTAATGACCTCCTGGGAACGACTTGGCGTCAAATATGCCATTATACGGTCCTATCCACAACTTTCACCAATATTTTGGGATTTAACATATTTCATTCAATAATAAGGGAAAAATTGGCTCCTATAATGACTTATGGTTTGATGTCAGATGACTGTGAATGTGCATAGCTGTACATATTTAATACCTGTGTAATTATACTCCAGCAATGGAGCTCTGTAGGATTGACGACTAGTTTTACTTATGTTTTTTATTCACCTATTACCTTTCAATTGTATGTTCTATTTTTTCTGTATCACTTTTATTTTATTTTCTCGATCTTGTCAGTTGAATTAATGGTTTTATCTCGCCCAAATATGGGACGAGTTAAACCTATTCGCTTCAATCTATAACAGTATTTTCAGGCAATGTTTATTTGCACAGAGGTAAGTCTCAGGTGCTGTATTCCAAGATGATTTCAGTCATTCCTATATGGATATCTGATTCTTACAGTCTTACATTTAGTATACGTTTGTTTCAAATGTCCCCAGCTTGAATTATGGCTAGTTCCATTTTAGACTGTCTTGGCGGAGTTGATGTAAATTCGCTTTCTTCAATGTTAGAATTGCGTTCAGTTCTCAGTAAAAATTATCGTAATTCGTTTGAACCTAAACTTATAAAGCAGTCGCCTTATTGTGATGCTGATCAGCTTATTGCTCATTTTTAAAAATGGCAACATGTTTTCAATACTTAGTTTCAACTGTGAGTCACTATATGCCAACTGTGAGTCACTATATGCCAACTGTCAGTCACTATATGCCAACTTCGATCAAATGCCAATAGTGTTGTTAAATTTAGAAATGCGTGAGTGCTTGCCTGTTGCACTTTTCTTTAAGAAACGGCTCAATAGGGATTCAGACTTGTCCCTTTTACAATTAGTAGGATATACGTTAACATCTCAAGGACAGAATTGTACTAGTACAAGCGGAGGCTTAGCCATTTGTCTTATGAATGGTTATAACTATAAGTTAATAGGTGTTTATCTACAATCTGATATTTACGAAGGACTGTTTATCGAAGCACAGCTAATTAATCATTTAAATAATGACTTGAATACTGATCCTAATGTCTCGTATGAATTTTTGAAAAGTACCATCAAAACGACTCATAAAATCATTTTCCCTTAACCGGGTGAAATACTGTAAACATAAACATAAAAAGACACCTTGGATTACCCAAGGAATTATTTGATCCATTGCGACTACAGATCGTTTATATAACTTTTGAAAGAAATTCTTCATGATAATGAAGAATACGAGTCACGGTTTATAAATTTTAAAACATATCATAGAATTTTGAAAAACAATATCCGTGTAGCTAAGAAAGATTATTTCAAGTCTTGCTCCGACAGGTATATAATGATAGTAAGAACACATGCATTACTATAAATGATGTCCTCAACAGAGAGAAAATGGAGAATAAATTTCCTGGGTCTTTAATGATAAATGGTGAAATTGATCAATTAGGTATAGCAAATAATATTAAAGATATTTTGCAAACATTGGCGTCATTCTGGCCTGTAAAATAATTTCTCTTCCAGATCATTCTTATACAAATTTCTTTTAAAGCCTGTCCTGCATAATGTTGTCTTTAATCTTGTCACAGAAGAAACAGTAAATGACATTTCTGGCTTATTTAAAGGGGAGCATAGTTACGGTCATAATAAGCCCTTAGATGAATATATTAAAACTGGTTAAAACAGAAGTGCCACGATCACTTACCTTAATAATAAATTAACCGCTCTCCACTGGCATCTTTCCTGACACATTGAAACTAGCTAAAGTTGTACCCGTTTTCGAGAAGGATAATCCCTCTGTGATGGAGAATTATAGACCTATATCAATCTTGCCTGCAATATTTATATATATATATATATATATATATATATATATATATATATATATATATATATATATATATATATAAGTCGTCCAATCAGTTTTACCAGTATTTTTAACATCATAACTTTTTGTTTGCTAGTCAATTTGGCTTCCGTAAAACCACCTAACAGAGTTGGCAGCCATGGGATTTATAGATAGACTAATTTTAGATATGCATAATGACAGATCTCGTTTTTTATTGATTTATCTAAAGCATTTCACACCTTAGCCCACAAAATATCATTGAATAAGTTATGTTATGTTATGTTATGTTATTACGGTGTCAATGGTACAGCTTTAAATCCATTCAAAAGCTACCTGAGTAATTGAAAGCAATAGGTTGTTTGCGATGAAAATAAATCTGACTCTTGAGTTATTTCCTTTGGAGTTCACCGGGGTTAAGTTATAGGTCCTGTGCTCTTTTCAATCTCCATAAATGATTTAACATTAGCCTCCAATCTTTTGAAATTTATCATTTATGCTATTTATACAATTATATTTATTTCTGTGCGACCAGTTGATGTCCTTGGAGCAAACTGTAGTCTCTCACATCAGAAACTCTAGTAATTGATCGTAAATATTATGCACATACTGATCCCATTTTAAGTCGATAAATTTATTAAAATGAAAAGATATATACAAAATTACAACTCCTTTAATTTTATCTTAAATTACAAAACGATCGACTTTCAGCGTACTTCTATCTTTTACCGATTACACCAACTCCGCAAGTACAAGAAGGAAACAACTTTATTTTTACAACGTATATTTCTCATACATTTACCGAAAAATGATTGAGACATGTAATCGTTCGTATTTTGAATACAATACCTGAACTTATTTTGGAGAAGGTACATACTCATAGTTATTTCGAATTCTCGCTCTATATCAAAAGAAAAGTTATACAAAGTTATGAACTGTGTACAATTTTGAACTGCTATATTTGAAATCGTAATTAGTGTTGTATATGAATTTTTGCTGTGAACAATTTGCGTCTCTATGATCACATTATTATTATTGCTATACTCTTATGTAGGGTGGCCTACATGATAGCGGTCTGTTAAGGCCTGTATGTGTGTCTCCCTGACCTACTCATTCTGTCCGATCTTCATTTTTGTTATATTGTGTGTGTCAGCACATATTTTTCTGTTTTTGCTCGAGTTCTGTATCTCTTTCCCAGTGTATTTTTCCGACACTTTTCTCTGACACTATTATACATAGAAACTCCAAACTTGGCATGATTGTACCTCCATACAAGGAGTTTGGTCTCTTCTTCATGCAAAAGAGTTTAGATGTTTAAAATTATGCAAATTAGGGGCATGTGAATTTTTTAAAAAAGTTGTAGCAATTTACATTATGCTAATTGGAAGCATTTGACATTTTAAACCGTGAATATCAACAAAACTATTACAGATAGAGATGTCATTTCAACTTCTACTAGGGGGTTATTGACCATTGTGCATGTAATGAATCTAAAACAAAAGTTGTAGCAATTTAAATTCTGCTAAGTAGCACCATTGGGAATTTCAAATCTTGAATAACATCAAAGCTATAATAGATATACTTGTCATTCCAGCTTCTGCTCTTATGTTATGGATTAATACGCATCTGATGAATTGGTAATGAAGGCTGCACAAATTTCAATTATGCAAATTAAGGGCATTTGAAATTTTAAATCTTGAATATCTTCAAAAGATGCACACAGGACAGATTTTTTTCAGCTCTCTGATAGGTGGTGACACATAGTGAGAGAAATTTAAAATGCAATAGAGTCTGCAGGTTTTACTCTGTGATTAAAAGGTTAATGGTTGCACCACCACCCCCTCCCCCCCCCCCCCCCCCCCCATTAACTTCCATTTATATCTTCTATGACTGTGTAGGTGAATGACCCAGTTAAAGAAAGTGACATGAAGCAAATTCAGTTTCTGGGCGTATGTATACATGCATTGGATCTGGTTTGGAGCTGAGACTGGAAATTCCTAGTCTCAGATTGGGGCAAGTACAGTTGCCTAGCAACAGACAGGGCATGTAGGTGAAAGTGGAACCATAGAGTAGGGATGGAAGATGTAGTGTGGCTTTGAGTAATATGTTGTCTACCTCAGCTGTAACAGAGCTCTATTTTCAGATGTTGCCAATTACTATGCATAAAAGTTGCATAACTTCTGTATGCGCACTGGCAGGTTGTGCCTGTATCACATACGGAGACAGGTTTGCACACAAGCTTGGCTGGGCTGTATAAGATATACATCTGGGGTTACACAGACGTATATGTAGTAAAATTGAACTTAGTTGAGTTAGAGTACTTTGAGGCAATTTGACAAAGTATTTTCCATCATACAAGAGATAAGTTGGGTGCATCGAAATAAGACTTTGAGTTTGTTACACTGACGCTGCTTTGCGTCAAGTGTGGCTTTCCGACATTGTTCCTGAAAACCAGTTGATTACACTAACTGGTTGTATCTGTTGTATACTGTAGTACTGAAGTACCCATTGTACACTGTCGTAACATTGTCGTACCGATCATACACTGCAGTACTGAAGCACCCATTGTCCACTGTTATAACATTGTCGTACAGATCAAACACTGTTGTACTTGAAACACCCATTGTGCATTGTCGTACCAATGATACACTGTAGTATTGAAATACTAATTGTACATTGTCATACCAATAAGCTTTGCAAAACACACACACTGATTTGCTATGCAGCAAATCATCTTTTCTAGTTTGAACTTTTTCTCCTGTTCATATTCATCTTTTTTTTGGCTTGTAAGGCTGTTTGAAGTGTCAAATAAACATTCCTGAATCTTGAATCTATATAACCAATCTAGATGAATAGAGGGACACCATTTAAAATGAAAACGCTGATGTAAAGAAATACCGTATGTGAACATAAATTGAATTTGAATTGATTTCAGTCTTTATTTTCTTAATCACACACATGCAATCAACGACATTACACAGGTGATATGGCGGTCTAGCTGGGCACCTATTAATAACACGCATTGAAAACTACTTGATCTCACTAATGAGACAAAGAAACGAAGAAAGAAAGGCGGATATATGCACACAAATAAGATTTAAATGTAAACCGGCAATACAGTTAGGGGGCGCTGTGTTTATCGCCCTTCAGTTACGTGTCAAAGTACAGTAATTAATCAGTATCTAGGATTGCTCAAACCGTCTTGATATGACAATCAACAGCTTTCTTTGACGTGGGCTGGGCATAAATGGCGAAATGACCACCAAGGAAAGCGTTGGCTTTGAATACGCTATCACGACAGGTTCTATTCACAATTCTCGCCCGAATAATTTCTGTTCCCGGCAATATAAACATTAAAACAGACGACAGTTCGCAGGATAATAGTTTCGGGTGATTTGAGCGTGACAGGATTGCCTTCCCGGCGCTCCATGTAATTTCCCCCTAAATAACAAGGCTGTCTGTGTCGGTGCGCAGGATGTGAAGAACAGCTGAAACCAAAACGTGTCCGAACTTCAGCACATCGACAGAACTTTGAACTTGGAACTTTGAGGCACTCGTTTGTATGGCAAGTGGCACTGTCTTTAGCCCTCGAAGGGACGCCACCCCAAGGAGCCTGCGAGGGAGAGGATAAAATGCCGGCTGTAATGAATTTTTTCTCTCTTGGTTTCAGAGTACAAGGAGGCGTTTCTTCAGTTTGATAAAGACGGCGATGGGTTCATAACGACCAAGGAACTGGGCACCGTGATGCGTTCATTAGGGCAAAATCCTTCCGAAGCAGAATTACAATCTATAATCAACGAGGTTGACGCTGATGGTGTGTATTTGTTTTAGATTTATATAAAAATGGCCATATATATTGATACTATTTCTTTCAGTGCCAATCACGTCTAAAGTCGGTCTACTTAAGTCAAACTAGTCTGAATTGTCATTAGGATCCCAGATTCGTATTCATAGTAAAAAGACCTTTCATGTAAGTACCAGCATGGCTATAGTTCCAGAGAGAATACCCCCAGATCATTGCGCCCATTGGGCGCCGAGAAAAGCTGTTGACTCAGTCTAAACTTTGGTACTGAAAGAGCAAAAATGCCATCAGGAAAAACAAAAGTTGTTCAAAAAATTTTTTTTCGAGTTAGGTACTAAGATTATCCCAGTTATTTAGCTTGGTCAAGATAAGCTACGTCCAAACCATTTAGTGTTCCATGAACAGTTTTCTTGGCTGAGCGCAATTATAAAGGTTTGACCAGCGGCGTGCCGTCAGTATTTATCTCATCCATAATTCTCAGGAAATAGGTTCTGTTAAGATTATATTGGGTAAAAACACTGAAACAGGCACATTCCAGCGCTTTTGGACCATTTAAGGGGAGCATGTGTTAAAACGTGTAAATGAAAATATGGGAATATCATTAACGTGTATCTATAGGGAAGATATTGCGTTTGTTCCCATGAGCTGGGGCTTCTTTCTCATTGGTAATACTAGTTTCCTTGACAGTGCCGTGTTGCCAGCTTTCTTGGCTTAAAACTTTTTGGGTCAAACCGCTCCACAACGATTCTTGTTTCCAAACATTATCTGCTTTGACCTCTACGTTCAGGTTGTGCTTTCGTAGAAAAGGCAAATAAAAACATGAGAGCAAACTGTGGTGGATCTACCAGCGCCTGTACACGGCGCACGCCTCAAGTCTAAACCCCAGACACACAGACGTGTTTCGAACTTTTTCTTGTTCACACCCCTTCCTACGGAAGCCTATAAGAACCACATAAAAATAAAATAAAACTCAGAAATTTTTATTTTTCTTCTCGAAATTTCTTTATCTCATATATTGCGACTTGAAAAAGTCGAAATTCCGACTTTTTTACGCCTTTTTATGCTTTTTATAGTCCAAATTTCAGCCTCCAAAGGTCGAAATTTTGAGGGAAAAAAATGAAATTACACTTTATAAACTGCAAGTCGTCATTTCAGAAAAAAGTCGAGATTTAGACTTTTCTACAGTGGTAATTTCGAGATTAAAGTCGAAATTTGGAGAAAAATCCCGAAATAACGAGATTTAAACCTCGAAAATTCGAGAAAAAACTCGTAGTTTCAAGATTTTAAAGTCGAAATTTTGAGGGTTTTTTTTTTTTTTTTTTTTGGTGGTGGTCCTTATAGGCTTCCGTACCTCCAATCCCAAATCATGTATTCTCCATTCCTCCTGAAAGCCCACTTTTAGTACTATTGCTTACATTAACTTTTTCATCGCCAATGTCTACAAAAGTCGATCTGCGATGAATTAGCATAACAATACCAGATCCATGTTCCTTTTTTAAACGACCATTCATTCAAGTACCAGCCTCTGGATACACAGAACTTTAGAATGGTTCGAGTCAACAGCTTTCCACAGCGCGTTTTGGGCCCAAATCGCTACGGGGAAAGCTGTTCAATCAGGCACTGAAAGAGTTAAACAGCTTTATCAGGTATTCAGCGCTCAGAACATGCAGGATGAAGCTGCAGGTTCGGTCTTACGAGGGCTCGTGAACAGATCTCCAGCATCAGAATGGCTTCAGCTCTTATAGCGTGCAGTCGGCTGTATCGACAAAAAGCAAAATGTAGGGTGCAATATAAAAGGGCGCGGTATGCTCCTGGGGGTAACTTCCCTCGTGCCGCATTATTTTCCTTCGATCATATCAGATTAATGTTTTAATTCGAAGCTGCCAATCTTCTCCAAACATAACAATATGGTGGTACATAACTCAACAAACAAACAAACAAACAAACAAACAAACAAAAAACCACAGTGCGGGGAGGAGTATTCTATGGGTGGTGTGTACTTGATCCTGATTGGCAATGGCTACTTCTATTGACATGTCCTTGTTAACTAGTAAAAGACTTAGCCTTAGTACAGAATATTCTGCTACAATGCAAGGTGGGTCCGTCCACATGGAGAAGTATTGTGGATTGGCGGCTCACAAGATTCATGTGGGTGACGCATATATAGAGACTAACTTTTAAGATCTAAATAATGCAGTGTCCAGTGTTTTTTATTGTATGGACAGTAAACTTTCGGAGTTGGAAACCAGGTAAAATAATATATTCAGTCTTATAATGTTGAAAATTGGGCGCAAAATTGTAAGAAAACAAAGAAATAGCAAGGCCATGGCTTGACTATGTTTTAGGATGAGTAAGTCTGTTTCGTAGTTAATTATTCTGGTTTTGGGTTGGCCTTAGTTGTAAGAAGATGTGCTTGCGTCCGTATTTGGCCGGCTAAGCAAGGGTATTATGTATTTATGAATAAAACATTTTTGCTGCCTGAGAATCTTCAGACAGCACAGGGTCCCAGGCTAGATAGTTGTTGTATTGCTTTGGAACAATAGAGTAGTTATGGTGAGTGTCAGATTCTGTGTTGTTTCATCCTTGAGACTTTTGTGGTTTTGCCAGGTGAGTGCAAGTCGATTTGGGGAATGTTTGCATGTGTGAATGTCATATTTTCTTCCTCATCTATCTTTCTGTTCATTAAGAGTGAGTGTTCTGTGTGCTGGCCTTCGGTGTAAGGTTGTGAAGTAGCTCAGTGTTCAATATCCAACCTACCATACACAATTACTTTGTGGTGATAATTTTCTATGGTGAATAAGTTTCTGTCCTGATTAATGAAATCGTCACTTTCCCGGCCTGCACTGAATAACTAAACAAGTCAGCTGAGCTATAAGTTCCCTCAGTGAAAAGGGTGGCGAGACAATACCAAGCAATGCAAGACAGAGATTTTTGGAATCCGCAGCAGCCATATGCCCATATGTTCTTAGATTATATAAGACTTTCATTGTTGCAAAGGGAGAGGGGGCAGTCACAGAGCGTTGTGTGGTTTTTCTGTGTGATAAGTATAAAAAGCTGACACTAATATTCCATAAGGATAATGAGGTACAACCTTGCAGTACACAATGATTTCAGTGAATAAAGGTGCAGAGATTTTGGTATTTTCCACGTAGAAGAATAAGGACACCCCTACATGCCATTATACAGCTCACACGGGCAAATCATACAACGATGGTTTGTGTGTATCTTGAGGTTGTAGAAAAGAGTTTTATTTTGTGATGGTTTATATCTTCAGATTTTGCAAAACATGGGAAAATATTCATCTGACATGTGTTTCATGTGTGTCTGATAAATAGATTGTGTTCCTGAAAATGTAGTATGTACTAAATTATTTGAGCTGTTGAACTATTCCTTGGGTCCCTATATGTCTCAGCTTGGTGTCCGCCTGCTGAAAAATTGGGAGTGGCCAAAGGGGTCTCGCTCAATAGAAAAGAATGTTACATACATTATTGGCATATACTAATGAGACTGTGATGAGATGTTCGCCAAACAGAGACTGTGTTGCATTGTGAAAGTATCTTCTTGAATGAATGAATTCTATTTTTTTGCACCAATTAGTCATGGCATTATGAAGTTCTTTACGTACACATAAGGTACACAACAAGAGAGAGAGAAAAAATCACACAAGTACAATCAGCATCACAATAAGAAGGTAAATAACCAGAGAGAGAAAACAATTCACACAAGTACAGTCAGCATCACAATAATGTGATGCTGCAAATATCGCATTAAAAATAAGCTGTCATAAAATTAGAAGTCATATGGTGTTACAGTGGGCTATATATCATCTTGTACTTACAACTCACCCCTAATTTTTACCGTTTCTTCAATAAATTTTGCCATTTCCATACACGTTTCCGGATCATCACCAATCATCAACATTATAAATTTATCTTCGTGATTCAACGTTTCAAATTTCTCACATTCCATAATATAATGATACTCTTTTTCGATTTTTGTACATTTATGGCATATTCTTTTCTCTTCAGGTATTTTCTTCGGTCTTTTATGCCGTCCAATCTCATTTGCCAAATTGTGTGCATTTATTCCCAATTTTGTGAATTTTTTTCTCGCAAATTTGCGTCTTTTAGACCATTCAAATATTTTTCTAATTGAAATGATGCTTTGAATTTGGGGTAAGTTCTGTCCGGATTAGACTGGAAAGGAAAATCTTTATGCCACAGAATCAAAAAATTTTCTTTTAATAAGTCCTGAATAAAATTTATAGGAAAGTCACCAAATTCATCAACGTTATTCAACCAAATATCTTCGCAACCAATTTTACGCAATGTTATCTTAACGGTTCGTAACCAAGCAGATTTATCTAATGGCATTTCACAAATACATCTGTATGAATCAAATAAGAGAGTGTTGGGGCTATGATTTGCAATCCTGTACCAATTTTTGCAGACACTTTTTAAAATTTTTAGTGCATATGGGAATGCCCCGACTTCACTAAGTACTGCAATATTGCAGGCTTTCGAATTGACTCCCAAAATGTATTTTAAAAACTGTAGATAAGGTTTATCAAATTTTGTTTTGCTACTTTTAAGACTCATCATAAGACTACGTACATCGTCCGAATGCTGTGTATAGACTGCGTATGTCCTTCTGATGCCGTGTGTCGCAGAAGTAAATGTTGCCATAAACGGAATGAACCCTGCTATACGTCAAGCGCTTGCGCAAAGACGACTGACGGGGCAGGGGTCTTTAAGGGGTTTTGCATATCAACATAACAAGGTCCAAAATGAGGTAAATTTCACATAACATGACTTTCTTAAATAAGGGCCTCACTTTTATGCAGAACGATGACGTCTTTTCACTCGCGTATGAATGTATGTGGCTGCCAGAGTACTCTAAATCACATGGGCTATCACGAGTGTGCACAGCCATACAGGCATGCTTCCGGGCGTGATTTTCCGCTGTTTTTCCGCCCTTGGATCATGAATTTCATTCCTATCTTGTTCTTTCACACACATCTGTTCCATTCAAACATTTTAATGAAATTAAAACAACAACATTTTGTTAAAAGCATCAACAACGACGTGACGCATCGGAGACAGCGTTCAACAACACATCGTGTTGACACAAATCTTCTGTACTAGACTAGCTCTGCTGTCATCTGCCCCGGTCACCGTGCCTGGCTCATGTGCGTATTTTTCTTGCCTTTCTTCCATAAGGAATTTTCACTCCTGTCTTTATCTGTGTCCAGATTTGTGCGACCGAAGTCTTTTTGTGAAAATGTAGCATCTTGGTCCAATAATTTTTTGCGTTAATACAACTTATTTTCCAACATTGCGGACGTCAGACCTGCCACATGGCTCGAGACGAACGAATTTGATTGAAGAAAGAAAGAGTCAGAGTCAGAAAGAGTCAGAAAACGTTTATTCGACAAAATATAATTGATATCGATACAAACAGTATGTAATATTGCAACTCAAGAGTACATGACAGTTAGACGAGTTAGAATA
Organism: Hermodice carunculata; assembly: GCA_964020975.1. NCBI lineage: Eukaryota > Metazoa > Annelida > Polychaeta > Eunicida > Amphinomidae > Hermodice > Hermodice carunculata. Next base: position 97,036,778 of record OZ026617.1, read on the forward strand.
CAAAACTCGATGAGAGTCTGGATGACCTTAATTAACGACTAGAGTCCGCTATCACACGGGCCACCAGAAAGGAGGTAACTTAATAAACAAACTGATTACTCACAAAATTACCATGAAATCCATAAAGATACTAAGGATGACTAAAACATGTACACAAAAATTGTTATTAGACAGGACTAGAATCAATTATTACATACATAACAGTTTGGCACAGTGCATATATCTTAGTACCTGTTAATATATATATATATATATATATATATATACACAGCTGGATAAACCAGAGTATGAGTGTGTCTCAAACTTCTCAGTAATACAAGATGGAAAGGTTTCGATAGGGATGGGACATAGTATCTTATACATTTTTCAAAGGTAATATTGGTGTGCCTAGCAGGAGTAATATTTTCTCTATTTCTGGTAAAGGGAGAATGAATCTGTACAGGAGTTGTATATAAATTGCTAAAGTATTGCGGTAATTCACTTTTAACATGTCTATAATAAAAGTTAATTGATCTCAACTGAAAAACCTCAGTCACTTTTAAGATGTTTAATCACGTGTCCTCACTCTCCTTTAAAGAGGGTGAGGGGCACGTGATCAAAGCGTATTTATAATGAGGTAAAATGGTGTATCTATGCCCATTCTGGATTATTTTTGGAGGGATACCCCAGGAACGTTTTTTTCTTCTTAGCCAATAAGAGAGCTTGTTACACAGAAAGACGAAAACCTGAAGATTCCAGCAATATAAAACATAATGTCGGACGACGCGAAACATTGCGACGGCAAAGGTGCAAAGTTACTAAGTTTTGTGGTAAAGTTTGTCTCTGTATCATTTAAAATGTCACGAAAAAACGGCCAGTTGTTTGATTTTCAGCCATTTAACAAGCCACAAAATCGAAATAGACATAGCCGTCCGCATGTATTTAAGCTTGTCTACGATAAAATGCACACGCTTGCAGTTAAATAAACATTGTCATTCCAGGCCAGAGTGAGGGAAGCTGCTCAAGGTTGACTTGCGTTGCGCGGCTCGAATCGACAACGGTGGCAAACGATGTTCAGATACGTACATGTCGGGTGTGCCCGACAATGGCGTGCCAGGGGTGTGTTGTTTATTACTATGCTCACATCAATAAGAAATGTTAAGATGTGTTTCGGGAATGGAGCCAAAATTGTTGTCCTTACAATTTTTGTTCAGTGATGAAGGATAGTGTACGATATGTTGGGGTATTTTATTGTTTATCTCATTTTGCTTGCATGCTTCAGTTAGTGAGCAAATGGTGTATCGACCATGTGTGATAGAGTTGACTGAACTTTAGGCATTGGGTGTTTTACCTCCGTTTTGTCTTTTTGTTCAATTTGGCATATGACATCAAATGTACTTTACCAGACTCAGCAAGTGCCGGTTCCATAGAGCTTAGTCCTTGTTACAGATTGTGTCGAACGGCGGGCGATTTTGAAATATGTATATTGTGAATATGAGTGAAAAGAGATTCCGATGGATGACACTTATAGACCGGTGTGGAGGTGCACGGGTAAAGTGGCATTGCTGCAAAAACATATTGTTAAACAGAGTTCATAAACAGGGTTCACAATGTTCACAGTTCAAATGCAAATCAAAATGTCGTTCTTTGCCAGCTAATGGCAAATCAAGAAGCTGGATCTTGAAAGTACCCTGACCATCTCCGATCATAAATATAACCCTTACTTTCAGACTTTTTTTGTGGCGTGATCTGGACATTTTTGCCACAATGACGAGTAGGCTAGGAAGATATAAGTAGAAGCAAGCGACCGCTGATAACAGGTGATGATGCGCATTTTCAAATTGGATATAAAGTTCCCCGCTGTATCACAACACACCCTTGCATTTTATGACTAGTGTGTTTGGTAATAATGCATGTCAAAGGTTATGAGGAATTAATTACACCAGCCTTTCTTACATGCATGTGTTGGATCAAAAATAATACAACTCTCGTGTGTGCTAACAGAAACTTTTCTTTGCACTGTTTACATCCGTAATATAAAACTTCGTAGTTGACCGAACACGATCTGCCACAATAACTTTAAAACTTTGTAGCTGACCGAACACGATCTGCCACAATAACTTTACAACCGTATTCATCAATGTGATTTTAAAGCAGTGTCAAATTGAGATTACTTAAGAACATTTTTATGCTGGGACGTTATCTTTTTAAAATTCTACGAAGTAAGGTTTACACCGAGAAATTGTATTTGATGTGCATTTTACAGTCGCGGAGAATTGATCGGTGCTGGCTGTCGGAGTATCGGCTGCAGCGGTGATGGTTATCTTCACGAGATTGAATTAATGAAAGCGAATTGAGGCAATTTATGTGCAGCATTACCCTAGATTTGTTAAATAAGATTTTTTTTTCTAATCAAATTTGAATATTTCGCTTAACCGACATGCCTTCTTTGTAGCGAAAGTGGACGTAAAACGATCAGTATTCAAAAGTGGACAATACTGGGGCGTACCAATTTTTGGCCCGCAATTCATACTTTAGCGCCAATAAATGGAAATTTATGATCCATAATGATGGATATTATGAGTTGATTATCACATGAACTGCTGTTATAAAGTTTCCTACTATTTTGATGCCAACATGCACAGCATTTTTGTGTGGTGATGTTGACTGATGAAATGCTGTTGACACCAGAGGGCGGTCACTGCGGTGTGTAAGCAACCATTCTGTGTAGATAATACGTTTTGTGGCATCAATCCAAGGAAAGCAACTCGGAGAGTGGACTGACTAAAAGTAAAGGAAGTTCGTATTGATTTTGTACAGTTAGTAGTATGTCTATAAGCACGTGTGCTGAAAATCAAAGTTGAAACAGATTATGGACTGCAAAGTAGCGATATAAAGTGGGCTGTGTATGTTCACACTGGATGCAAAGAAAGTGGCCCATGTGAAGTACTGGTTTTATTTTTTCTGATGACTACGGCAGGTAGGCCTAGTCGGGTCTGTTCTAAGACCAAGCGTTGCAGGTAAGTGAGGGGTTTATTATACTTAATTGATTTTATGATTCAATTTTGGGAGGCCTAATCGTGGATGTTAGGTGTAGACGTATTCCTTATAAAAGTAGTTTCATTATATTTATGTGATGTGGGCCACAGTTTTAGGTAGGCCTATTAACAAAGGAGCATCATATTCGCTTTATTCCGTAACACGTCAGCTCGGGATGTTTGTATTGGAAATGCAGACATGGTGCCGCCAGTCAGCAGAATGACTTGTCCGGGGATTAATGAAACCGAAACAAGTGTTGTGCTCGTTCCCCGCTAATGACCCGATTATATAAAGGCTAATAATGGCTTAAACTTTCTTCTAAATTTCAACTTTTATGAATATGATATATTCCTTTTATAAATTAATTTGCTCTGATGATTTAGAACTATGCAGTTTTTCAGGGAATGGTGCGAAATATGATTTTGCTCTTAGAATATCGGACTTGATAGTGTTCAAACGGTACATGGGCTTACAGATTTAGGTTTGTTAAGTTTCTCTTTGTATTAAACACACATGAACAGGTGAAGTTCTAAACGATAACCTTGACAAATGTGAAGTGACATAATCACTGATGGTAGCGACAGACGCTCAGAGCCACAGAGCGCTACGACGAGCGCACTGACACACACCTGAAGAAGGGGTACATGTATTGTATAAGATACAAGGTATGAAGGATTGGGACCCTCGGACTGACCTGCCCTTTAGAAATGTGGTCAGAAAACTTGATTCCCCAAATTTTCGGCAAAATAAAAGCCTAAAGCTCAAACCCCAAGTTGGATTGTCTTAGAAATGTACTTTGACTCCATGTTCACCAAAGTTGCTCACCAAGGGGGAACCTTTGAGTACATTTTGTATACTGATTTTGAAAAAATGAAACTACGGAAAGGGGTAGTGTCAGTACTCAAGGGCACACAAATTGAGTCTTGGGGAGTTAAAATTAAGAAGTGCATGTCTGGTCGTACAACCGTTTTTGATCAGGGGTTGGGGGTGATGCCAAAGATTCCAATAATGTGTGGCAAACACAGTGGTATTGTTGAAGGTACAAAATGCACGAAATCTAACGTAGAAATTCCAAACGTTCCGTGACTTTTATGCTGTAGCTGCTGGTATCGTCCAGGTAGACTTTTGGCAGCAACGTCAATGACGCTTGCCTACGTAGATAGACTGCAGCTCCTTTTCATTGTTACACACAGCCACAGTAGAGCGCCAACATCACTTTCACTTCAGAATAGCGATACTGAGTCTGTCAGCCCTGGCAACAATGACGCACTGTCAAGCCTGAAAGGTTTGCCATGCGGACGGGGGAAACCCGCACTAAAGTCCTTTCAAAAGGTCTCAAAACTCGCGCATTATACATTCAATTTTGATAAATTCAGGAATCAATCAGTGAATGACCAAAGCAGAGCAATAAGCAATAAAATCCTGAAAAAAAAACTGAAAGCAACTCCTAAAATTTGACCACTGGTTTTACATGTTCTCAGCTGAATAAGGTACGCGAAATGACCACTAAATACTACCCTGGTGCCACTTCGTTGTAACTGTAGTCATTGGACACATCAATTCCAAGCAGCTACGTGGACTACATGTTTCAGATATATAATTTGTGACTTCAAATATCATTTTTCGAAGACGATTTTTTTTAATATTCGGAAAACATTATTGTTTAGATAGAGACATTTTTGGCCCTCGTCAACGACTAGTTTGATTCAAAATCATGCCTTGCTTCATACCGGATCTTGCAAACAGACTTTTTTGTTGTGTTTACTTAGGTAAATGAGATGATAAGGTTATTCTCTTCAGTAATTGACCAATATAAATTAAATATTCCTTGACATCGTGTCACCAGCCAAAATGATTTTTAAGTACCTACATGAAAATACAAAAAAGTACCAGCTATACATTGAAACAGTGGAACATAATGTAAAAGAGGCAGTGAAGGGAGAGAGACCCGTCTTCTTATAAGCTCCCTTGAAGACTTATTTATAGGTGGAAAATAAAAAAATGTTAATTTGCTCTAACTAAGCGTAACTATTTCTTTCAAAATGCATTATATTGGCACTCAAGGCCAGATCTATAGAAGTATTATCATAAAGCACCAGTCCAACTCTCGTAAATACAAAACAAAACATTTATCAGACAATCGGATGTTGCAAATGTGCAGTACTGTGATAATACTTTCAGGCTATCGGTTCTCGTTGATAAATTTGAAGACTACCCCAACAAAAAGCTCTCAAACTGTGCTGTTTACGGTATGTCTGAACGATTATGCTGAACCCGTCTGATGTATAACATATATAACACACCCGATATGAATTCTGGACCCTAGATATTTAAGATAATAAAAGTCCCAGCTTTTAAGACCATCGTCTTGTTACATATGAATGGACGACGACGACGAAGGACAGCGGGCGGACGCAGTATGACTGACCATTCTATACGCTCAGCTGACTAACAAGTCAGCTCAGCTAAATATGAAAAAATAATGTGGTTAAACCCTAAAAGTTTCTTTGATCCTTTCCCGCCTAAAGCGATTAAAATGCGATGACTCGAAACTGATTTTGTACTACCATGGCTCAAATCTGATTTTCTTTACGATTTGTTAAAACGCCGAAGGTGAGACATCTGAAGGAGGTAGGGTTCATTCTCTGATATGGCTCTTAAGTATCATGTGATCTATGATTTATCTGAGTAGATTCAGAGTTACGCGCGAATGGATATTTAATTTTAGGTCAGTTGATGGGCCATTTCCCTTATTCTTGTAATTTTGACCGTTAGTGCCATTCAAAGCTAAAACTGACATATCACCTTGCAGCTTGGTAATAGCGAATGCTGTCATTTTTTTCGTTGAGTCTTAAAAACAAGTAACCTCGATACTATTCCGTGGGTCCACAGGACCACGTCAGTCTGCCACAATCCTCTATTTATAATTTATCTATGTTCTCCCGAGAACACATCTCAAATGGATCCAATTCCATAGAATTTTGACAAACTGTTCGACACTTCCTTACCAATAACTGTGTACCAGGTGGGGAGGTCATTGCATTGTGTGAGGAATGAAATATTAAAACAAACCAGAAAGATGCATCTGAAATTTTTACTTGATACTTTGTAAACATTTCAAATGACATTGGGAAAAAAAACAACCCTTCAACCTTGCTCAGCATGATCACCCAAGCATAAAACTGATTAAGGAACACCTCTTCTGCACAAACCCAGGCTTCACAGTTACATTCATATGTGAAGATGAGGTTGGCAAATAACTGGACAAAATTGGCAGCTGAAAAGCAACAGGGCTTGATAACATATCAGTCAAGATGCTAAAACTGATAAAACCTGTTATCCTAAACCCAATCACAAACCTAATTAATGGGATGTTTGAAAGATCTGTTTTCCCCAATCAACTTAAGGTTCCCAAAGTTACACCCGTGTGCAAGAATAAAGGCCCCTTGACAAGAAAAATGACCGCCAGCTAAGCACACTACATATAGTTTCCAAAGTGTTTGAGAGATCAATGACCACACAATTAGATGAGTATTTTCGTCCATTGTTCCACCGATACCTATCAGCTCTCCGTCCTGGTTATAGGTACCAAACATTGCTACTTGTACCGGGAGAATAGTGGAGGCGTGCCTTGGATGAAAATAGGTTTGTGGGAGCTACACTCATGGACCTTTCGAAAGCTTCCGATTGTTTGTCCCACACCCTTATTCTAAAAAAACTGAGGACTTATGGACTCACATACAGTGCAATAGATATGCTGGACGGCTCTCTAAAGGATAGAAAACAGTTGTTGTCTTTGGAAACCATACCAGTGTTTACAGACATGTGCTCAAGGGTTTACCCCAAGGCTCAATCTTGGGGCCTCTTCTTTTTCAAAAAGGTTTTTATAAATGACATATTTTATTCCATCAAGGGCACCAAATTGTACAATTATGCAGATGACAATACAATTAACCGTTCTACTGACTCCTTTACCGAAGTGGTGCATGCCCTGGAGACTGAAGGTGGTGCCATAATTGATTGGTTTGAAGCCAAGGACATGGAGGCGAACCCAGATAAATTTCAGGGGCTTGCAGTAGGCAAGAAAACCTATGAAATGGGACCAACCTTCAGTGTCCATGGCATCCACATCTGATGTGCGGAACATGTCAAACTCCATTAAGTAGACATTGACCATATGCTCAAACTTGATTTTCATGTGTCCAACATGTGCAAAAGGTCGTCGAACCAGATCAACGTTATCAAACGTATCGGTATCCACCTGTCCTTTCAATGCAAAAAAGCAATATACCATGCCTTTATAACGTCAATTTTTTAACTTCTGTCCACTTGTGTGGATACATTGTTTTCCTACGAGGACAACAAAACTTGAGGCATTACAATATACTAAAATTTGTTCATCAAGATTTTGACAGCGTATGTGAAGACATCCCAAGCATAGGGACACGTGCTCACTGCAACTGAGATGGATGAGGCTGACTGCAATTGAAACCTTTAAAATTTTGAATGGAGACAAACCAACCTTTATGACTGAGCTGGTAAAACGCAAAAATTCAACATATAGTTTTAGGTGCACAAATATCATGGAAGTAGCAAGCGTAAGAACAGAAACATATGGCAAACACAGTTTTAGATATGCCTGTTCAAAAATTAGGAATGAGTTCCCAGAAAATATAAGTGTTGCCTCAACATCAATGTATAGTGATTTTAAAAACTGATTAGAATATGGACTGGCAATAAATGTAAATGCTAGCCATAATAGTCTTCAAGGCCCCATATGTAGGTGTTTTTAAAGTATTTTCTCGATGTATATTTTACCTGTATAGTCGAATGTCAAAGCTCAATGAGCTTATGTTATTATTGTAAAGGGGGGGGGGGGGGGTCTTGTAAAGACCCGACCTTTAATAATGCTTATTCACTTACTTACTGAACAATATTCCGTGGATACCATATTGGACAGATTTCAGAGATAAGCCGCGAACCAAATTTGGTCCAACGTAGGAGGAAAGATGGATGCATTTACTACAACTACTGTTTTGCAGTTTGATGAATTTAGCTATGGTAGCTGCAACGGTTGCCTGCAAAGCAGACCAAGTTCCGTATTACTACACTTGTAGACAAAATACGCAGCTTGGGTCTGCCTTGGAGGCAACTGCAACGGTTGCGGATGGTAGATCCTCAGTTGGGGCCATAATGACGTTTATGTTTCTCTGTGGTTGTTTGTTATGTCTGTGCCTTGTGTTTTTCATGTTTTCAAGTGTAATCCACACTAAGTTCTGTAACTCATTCGCATGTAATGGCGGGAGATTGTTGCTGTCATTATTGACCTCGACCTGGCCCAAACTATCTCGGCATTCAAAGTCTTCAAAATGTTACATTGCGTTTCATAATAGTGTTTGTGGCAACAGAACTGTAACATCAGATCGTTTCTTTACAGAAAGCTTTATTTCATATATTTTACCATTATGAAGAGCATTTAGATATAAAATGCAGCCAAAATGCTTTCTCTGTATGAACCTTCAAGTTTCAATGTGAGGTGCCACTTCAGTGCAGTCAACGTTGATCATGCAGCGAAAAATTGCCAATGAAGACTTTTTTGTCAAGCTCAGTGGGAATTGCCTGCTCACCACAGCAACCTTTGTATTTTATACACGTGCAGCCAAGAATGTAATGTCCATGTGTGAGCGTTAAGATACGCTGCTCACTGTGGCAATATATGGTCTCGCCAAGAATCTTCCCTGAGCAAACAAAACTTGTTATACATGTACCATATTTAGAACCAAGAGCCATTCCAACTTTCTAAATCTGTAGCAAATGATATCAGGTGGTAAATTTGTCATAATTTTATCGTAATTCTGTTTGACAACAGAATTTCCTTGAATGTGTACCCATCGCTTAACAAGGGCAAACTCATTTAGGGGAGGCACGGCCCGTTAACCTAAGGTCATAACAGTCTTGATGTACAAATCAAATTGATCGACTGAACATGGGGCTTGTCCACTCTTATAAGAAATTCTATTTGTGCGTTTTCTTCGATTTTCGTTAATGACAGGTTTTGCATTCAATAGAGTCACCGTGTATAAAGGAAGTAACAGTTATCCCAACTTCAATCTGATTGGCCAAATTTAAAACGGGGCACCCACAGGGCAATATCCTCGTGGCGAGACACAGGCATAATGGAGGCCATGGACAGAGTGCATGCGCTTGTCTGTGGGCAGGACTGGGAAAGGTCATTAAATGCATTGATGGATTGCACTACCTTTTAACGTGCTGAACTATATGTTGCAGTGATGGCGGAGGCTTCCAAAGATTTTATCTCGTCTTCCAACTGTTCCGGATAATACCAGCGCTCCCCCCCTCCCTGCTTAAAGACCTTAAAGTATTTTCTGCACCCAATACGTTATTAAATAGATCATCTGCCATATTCTGTAGCACCCGGTAAAATTGCCTACCCTGGCTTTAATAGCCTATCGGGTAATTCTTTCAATGCCTGGTTTGACTGAGTGAACAGCTTTCCTCGGAGCACTTTGGATGCATTGAGCCGAAAGCGCACCGGGTACAGCTGTTGCCATGGGCCACTCTCATGGTCTCTGGCTGGTACTGGAATGAAAGGCCAGTTTTGAACGACTATGACTCGTGTCGTTATGTCCATTGAGAGAACATTGACTCGTGTCGTTATGTCCATTGAGAGAACATTGACTCGTGTCGTTATGTCCATTGAGAGAACATTGACTCGTGTCGTTATGTCCATTGAGAGAACATTGACTCGTGTCGTTATGTCCATTGAGAGAACATTGACTCGTGTCGTTATGTCCATTGAGAGAACATTGACTCGTGTCGTTATGTCCATTCAGAAAACATTGACTCGTGTCGTTATGCCCATTGAGAGAACATTGACTCGTGTCGTTATGTCCATTCAGAGAACATTGACTCTTGTCAAAACTGTCAATGAAAGAGATAAATGCTCAGCATTTCAGACCAGCTTCCCAAAATGGCCGAGCAACAGATACAGACCCCGCGCCCACTCATGCCCTAAGACCACCTGGTATGGACCATGTATGCATGGTTCAGCTTCTTCCAAACAAATTCGTTTTTGATGTTTCGATCTTTCGAGTTTAGTCAATCAGAGTTCACGAATATATATATCTGTAGGTCTTTGGTTCAAAGTCCATCAACAAATCAATAGCATTTTATTTCCAAAAACACCCATATCCTCACTTTCTCAGTAAAATAGCATCAAATTCGGGGAGATTGTAATAGAAAACATAAATGGGCTGAAACATTTTCAATGCATTTTACTTTACAGAATACCGTGGTAAATACTCACTTAATTGCTTTTTTGTTTGCCGTTGAGGACAGATAAAAGACAACAAAGACATTTTCCACGCAGTGCAAGCGATGTCAATTCAATGTGTCTCAGAAAGCATATGAATTTTTATTTGGAATCTTAGATTTGTAATGATTGGGGAAGTGTCTATTTCTATTTTTAGAACATAAAATACTGCAGTTACAACTTTTCAAGACAAAGTACGTCATTTGATGCGGATGAATAGATTCATCCATTAATGGATCTACTTTGTATTATATGAAAAAGTTTAGCCAGATTTCATCTGAATCATAATTATCACGAAAATTTATGATCTTGATAGAAATGGCTAGATTATGTGTGGTCACTTATGGTCCTGTCCTGGCACCAACCGGCCCAAGCAAACATTAAAAATATCTCCAGAGTCAGAGGTAAAATCTATCCAATTCTAAATGTATATATTCGACAGTTTTTTAAGTATAGGAAAGGTCATGCGACTTTTCAACAGGTAGTTTATCCTCGCCACCCTACCTTCCAATAGGATGGCCGACTTCGCTGACCAAATGAGTGATGAGTTTCATAATTTTGCCTTCAAATTTCCCACATTTTTCTAAATTTGGTGAAATTTCTTATTTTCATATTTATTAATCAAAGACAGAGCAATCTAGATTTATTGACATCAATCCCATGAGTACAAGGTAAATAAACATGATAAATAGTGGCACAATAGACGGCTTACCCATTTGGAACGTACCTGTATGCATTTTCCCCGTTAAAATTACAACAGATCATACAGTGTCGCAATTGACGTCTGCTTCGTCTCGTTGTTACTCTTATGACGAGTGATAGGCGAGTAGTCAGGTCAACAGGCTTCCTCGACGAACTCTATACCTGACCGTAATGTACGCTAAGGAAAGCTGTTGACGGAGTCCCCAGAGGGTTTTTTAATTAAACGTTTGCCAATTCAGTGTGAGGAAAACAACAATGATACCTACGTAAGCAGCGTGGGTCAATCCAAAAACCTAGAGAAGCAGAAATCTGGCAGTTTAAACTTGGCGTGTTGGGGAGGGGGGGGGCGGGAGGGGCGGGCATGAACAGGGTACAGAAAAGTTTGAAGACGTAGGTGTTGAATCAACTTGTGGATTGCGATACATTTTGAGCTTTTCACGTAACATACAAGTGATTCTAAGGCAAATTCTAAGTATTTTTGTTTGCATTTGTGTAGATTTTAAATGACCTCGCACCTATAAGGTAATCCTTAAACCAAATACCGTAATGTGTTTCAGTATAGGATGTTCAGTGGCTCAGATTTGTGGTCAAGTGAGCACTCCTGATAATAACCTAGCTAATAGCTCCTTTCATGTACATGCACACGTTTTGTCTTCTGAAATTTCTGGAACTGATTTAATACTGAAACAAACGAACCATTATGTGCATTATAATGTTTTAGCATATCTTTGCTTTTTGCAGGTAATGGCACAATAGACTTCAAAGAGTTTGTCCAAATGATGGCAAAGCAACAAATGCTGGGACCGCAAGAACTTCAACAAGCGTTTCGCACCTTTGACAAAAACGGCGACGGATACATTAGTGCTTCAGAATTACGACATTTACTGACAAATTTAGGAGAAAAATTAACAGACGAGGAAGTCGATGAAATGATAGAAGAAATCGACATGGACGGTGATGGAAGGGTGAATTATGATGGTGAGTCCTTATGAGTCATCGGTTGCATCATGGCGTTTGCCCCAATTAAAAAAGTATGCACGTAAAAGTTGACAGTATACTGACGCAGCGTTTGTCCCACGTGATGGTAAGAGCCAATCCTTATGTCCCTTACCAGTTTATTTTTCTCGTATTGTGTTACGTACATGATGCACGCATAAACACGATCTAGTATCAAATGTACGTTTCAAAACTGAAAGCGACAACCCAGAGTAAGGAAAAAGGAAAATGAAAGAAAATGAGGGAGGCATAATGTTTTATGCACCTTACTCTTTTACTTTTTGCTTAACATTATTTGTATGTATATTATCTTTATCTTTAAATAGAAAACCAGACACACGCAGGTTACCCACTTTGCACATCACCCAAAACAGCAACAATATATCTTTTACCATTGCCCTTCTTTTAAATTTGTCATATGCTCTTTGAAAGATGGTGCCCCCCATCTGACCAGAGAGGTAATATCAGCTTTGCTGATTATATGTTAATCATAAACACTTAGTTGTGAGATCAGAATACAACACTATCCTAACAGCATGTAAACAGAATACTAGATAAGGCAGCACGTGAAGCCTTAATCGGCTTTAACCCTTTCCTGGCTCGAAGAAGACGAAAAAAAATGTTTTCCACGACGCAGATTGAGCGCAATGCACTCATCCGTGCAAAGAAAATTTATTGACCTGGGACCTGGTTTCATTTAGCTACAGTTCTCAACACACTATTCTCTATCAACATGGCATTCGTTTAAACTATTAACATCAAAACATACCACAATTTATATCCCGGCGCTTTTCTGCGATTTGAGTTAGAAAGAGTTAATTTTTGATTCAGCGACTACTTGGAGCGTGTGGATCAGTAGAGGATAATACATGGCCTATTGACGCTCTTACACACTAAAGTATCTTACCGACATTCCTCCAGGTGGTGTTATGGCGCGGGATGGTCACGTGCGCGGCATCTCTCTCTCTCTCTCTCTCTCTCTCTCTCTCTCTCTCTCTCTCTCTCTCTCTCTCTCTCTCTCTCTCTCTCTCTCTCTCTCTCTCTCTCTCTCTCTCTCTCTCTCTCTCTCTCTCTCTCTCTCTCTCTCTCTCTCTCTCTCTCTCTCTCTTTCTCTCCCTTTTAAGTAACATTAATATTAGCCTGCTTCTGTAGTGTCATTCAAAATAGATTAAGGCAATAAGTTACAAAATAATGCTAGGCTTAGTTTCTTAAACGTTTTTCTTTCAAAACCGGATGTTGATGACAATGACGTGTAATTTGAAATGTTTTCTACTTTATGTTGTTTTCTCCGTGTGGCGCTTTCTTAAAGGGAGGGGGTGGGCGGGGTGGGTTGGTGGGTAGATGTTCGGAGGATGGCTTACCAAAGCAGGAAATACTTCGAGCTACTTCTTTAGTTTAACCTGATTTTTCCTAAATGATTAATGACTTGTTAGCTTATAGTCACATATGGATAAACAGTGAAACTTAAGAAACCCAAAATCTGTAAGCCCAACTACCGTTTGAACATATGAAGTATTATATCGCAACGTCCGGATAATTGTCGAGTCCTAAATTCTTTACTGATAGTATAGTGACACTTGGTGCCCAAAGCCTCACGAGACATCAAGTTGTTAAACCGTTCCAACTCAGTATAAGATTGAGTCATCAGATTCCCTTCGCGAGAGTCGGACGCCAAAAAAATTCTTATGGCCCGATCCACGCAAAGGGAACTGTTGATCTTCATCATATTCTACAGGTATGTATCATCTACTGTTTATTGCTTGAATTTCGCTGCACTCTTATTTTCGCTTATTTCGATGATGGCACAAAACCGCGAAAATAAAAACATAGTGAAATAGTACTTTAACATTGTTTGAATAGGAACTATATCTAAAACAGTGAAAATAAAATTACAGTGAAATGTCAAAAACACAAAAACCGTGAAACTTTATACACGCAAAAATAAAGCAATTTTACAATTTCCCTTCCAATAATTTCAAAAGATAAGAACATTGCATCAGACGACATCCACATCCCGGTGCTTCTAATATGTTTGAGTGGGAAAGGATTAATGGTCAGATATAGGGCTTCCAGAATGCAACAAAATATTATAATTTATAATATTTGCCAGAAAATGATAGAGTCAAACTCCCATCGGCTTCGTTTTCCCCACTCCTCGTTTCCTATTTCTTATTTTCATATGACTACAAAGCCCTAAACAAGATAGCAGTAAATGCAACGGACATGTACAAAATTCAAAGAGGGCCATGAACCTGATTGCCAGTTTCTGTTGCATTGTCCAACCAAGGACTGTGAATAATTCGCCTTGCTTCTTGAAAATGTCGCTGATAATTCAATTCCGTGCTCGCTTTTTCTTTTTTACAGAATTCTGTGCCATGATGAGATCTATGGCCGCTGTGATCATTTCACCCAATCAGTGATGGGTCATCACACTCTCATGCGCATTAGAACACACTTGTTCTTAGTGTCTTGGCTTGAGATCCTGTAGGTCATGTTTGGGCGTACATTGTACAAGGACAGCTCGATGGAACCACTACAAGAAAGAACAGATGAAAAAAGGAAAAGGGTGTTAAAAGGATTTTAATTGCAGAGCAGTACACCAAAACTTTATTTCACATGGTGCCTTCTAAAACAAGGAACTTGCCAATGAACCTGGAAGAGTTCATGAATAGACATAGCAAGAAGCTTAAAAATTGTGGCTTCTCAATGCGGGATTTGAAGTGAAAAGGAGGAAACGACACCGACGTTTGTGTAATTCATATTCAATGATACATCATTTTAGAAACATACTTTTAAGTCAGTGGCATCATCATGTAAATATTCTAAGAACATAGACCCAATATGCACGAGTTAGTTAACATTATTTCTTGGAACATTCTTGGTGTTTAGCGGCGACTTTGTGTCAAAGAAAGTTGCTGCCAGAAGCATATTATTGCAATTAGTCAACATCTTTCAGATTTTTACTCGGCGTACTTCTGGAGAGCCCAAAGGAACAGAATTCTGCGAAGATATTCGATATTTGGAACAAAACTTTGAGTGGAAAAGTGTCAAAATGCATCGCATTGAATCGATGTCTAAAAATGACGTTGACAGCACTTGGTGCGAAAAGATGGGCTTGATCTTAAAGTCGTGTTTTACTTTTTTTTCACAAGATGGATAAAAATACACCATCCAATGAACAGTACGAATTGGTTTTGCCTTCGGGTGATAGCATTTCGATCATTCCAAAGTTACCAGCCCATTCCAAATGTAAAATATTTATCCTTGGCTTCTGTTTAAGCACATGTCATGTTTTGTTGACACTGATGATTGCATTGAGTAAGGTCATAGAAGTGTATTTTCTGCTCATAATATTTTAGATGTGAGTCAGTATTTAGAAATGCTTGTATTTTAAGGCAATATTACCCATAAATCAAGCAAGATAAAGTTGGGGAGAACAGTATTAATGGTCCATAAGTACCACAACATCATAATATTTTTCCAGTATTTTGTCCAGCTTCTGTGGGTGGTTTTTTATTTATCGCACTTATCAAACAATGTTTCTGAAAAGAAAAGTACTCTAACGGTATATATTTCTCGTGGTACTTTATTTCGAAAATTCCGCATGCGTACGGGGAACGCAAAATTATTTACTATACAAATTTTAAAAAGTAATTATGCAAATATGATGATACATTGGCGAAAGTGAATCATGCAATTGAATAATCTCGAAATTAAGTACTTTTGCAGTATTGATTTCAAAGCAAATTACATGTGGTTAAATCCTATGGCCAAGGTTATTTTCAACCTGTGGGTAACATTCATAACAAATGATGTGATAATTGCATACCATTTTATCTTCGATTTGTAAGAGGTAGTAAACATGTGAATCTCGATGAGCATTTCAATTTCTACTCACATCTTAGATCTGAACAAGGAGGTTGTTTTAAGGTATCACTATATATGTACCAAGAGCAATTTTTATGTCTATTTAATGATCTCATTGTATATGTATCATTATGGTATCCATGCAGATCTATCAAGGGCATTACTTTTTCATTGTATCACTGCCCATTTGTCAAGAGCATTGTCTGTTTATGATATATACAGCGCCCCTCATAGATTACATTGGTAACTTTTAAAATCAAATCGATCTTTATATTATTTATTTATCTATTTATTCACCCATATAATGTGTGAAGGACGCTGTCTCTAGGGGTAACTGTCACACGTTTACAGCAGGGGTTTTGCCTGC
This sequence comes from Hermodice carunculata, assembly GCA_964020975.1. Classification (NCBI taxonomy): domain Eukaryota; kingdom Metazoa; phylum Annelida; class Polychaeta; order Eunicida; family Amphinomidae; genus Hermodice; species Hermodice carunculata. The sequence continues at coordinate 97,053,061 of OZ026617.1, forward strand.
TATGGTGTTCAACAAAGAGGGTCACGTGGTGTTATATTAACAGCAATATATTTACTATGTTTTATGTTATAAATGTCTTTAATTGATATCATGTTGACAACATTTTTAATTGGCAATATGTTCATAACTTTAATCAATATTTTATTAACAAGTTTCCTATAGTGCTCAGTATTATTTGAATGACTTTTACTGATATCAGTTGAACAGCAACGTTTTTACTTGGTATCATGTAACAATTGTATCTTTGGTTGGTAGCATGTTAACAATGTCTCTGATGTTGTGTTAAGTACTGTGTCTTGGTATCACATTAAACTACGACTTTTCTTTGTATAAAGCATATTCACAGCTTTATAATGTATACTGTTTAGAAAAGCCCCAGTACCAATACCATGGGCTGTTGATAAGCATGGTAAAATATATATACCAAAGGCCGGATATAATATTCTGGATCTCAATTATATTTTTCCTGGACACATCCACAGTGTATAGGGTCACTTAAACTCTTGTAATAAAACTACATATGATTGTTTAATGTAAATCTTCCTAGAGTAGTGTTTCAGTACAGCCTTCAGTGCGTTTTCCAGAATAATATTACGCCAAGGTTTTAAAACATTCCCATACACAGCATGCAAGCAAGATATACTCTTCAAGACAATGTGTCAGCGTGATCCATCACAGACGTCAAGGTCAGTTTTTATGCATTTCCTAACCGCAGATTTCAAGGACAGTGTCTGTACATTACTTCACTAGAGACACGGGAAGGGGTTGGTTTCTCACAATAGTTACTTGAATGACATTGCCCTTGCATGCTCTCACTACAGATATCACAGACATTCCCAAACGTTCCAAAATACATGCTTCAGCATTAGCTCAGTACAGTAAGGGCAGCCTCAAGAACATTGTGTATGTTATCACTACAGTTATACCTTAAAAACATTTTGCATTTTCACTGCACATGCCTCAATGGCATATATATTATCGCACCGCATGCCTCAACTATATTGTGGAAGTTATCACTACATATGGCCTAAGGGCATTGTCCTATCATTACAAATTCCTGAAGGACATATGCATTGTGCCTGTTATCACCAGTGATACTATATATATATATATATATATATATATATATATATATATATATATATATATATATATATATATATATATATATATATATATATATATGTATGTATATGTATATATATATATATATATATATATATATATATATATATATATATATATATATATATATATATTTGTATTTGTGTCTTTTTGCCCAGAACCACTTCCTAGTAGTCAATATCCTATCCCGCAGTTCGAACTCTTTACTCTCCATAAGCTAACCTGTCCCTGTCTAAGCTGTATATATATGGAATTACTATTGTCTATATTGCACACGTTCCTCTGTAAAATTTTGACATAGGCTGTATCAGCCCAAATAAATTAAAGGGTCTTCAGCGGGTAACTACTCAACATGTTTCGGAGCCTTTTACCCATACATGTCTCTCTGAGTAGCGGCTCCTTGCCTAAGCTAAATATTCAGCAAAGACAACCCACATAATAATGAATGAATATGAACGTGGCAATTGATGCATTAGCTAAATATATGAAGTTTTGCTGGTAAATGCAGAGCTTCATATCAAAGAAGAATACCTGTCAAACAAACCATAATTACCAAATTTTCATAGTACAGGTTCAGATAAGAACAATTTGACTTACCCCTTAACCAAAATGTACCCTTTCTAGCTGGACAGCTTTTCCTAGTTAAACCATCCGCCAATGTTTAACTGAAGTGGAAACAAGCTGGGGCATTATATTCAGTCCCAGTGATTGTGAAATAAACAGTTGCAGCTAGACCACCTGTACAAACCAAGGAAAATCCTAACAAGGACTGCAACAATGTACATCATGTACCAGAGATGTAAAACAAACTCCATGATGACACCTACTCCTCAAACAATTAAGCTCTATTTAACTGCCAACCCTGAGTCAATGTGTCAACTTAATGTGTCAGGTTTGTGACACTTGAGAAAATACTGTCAATTTTGAGTAATTTTTTAATAGTGAGTAAATGTGCATTTAGGCATGTCAGAAAAGAATGGAAGTCATTAGCATTTATGCCAAAAACATGCTATCAAAACTATTTTTCTTAACAGGATTTTAAGTACAATTAGGCAAACATGCAAATGTCGTAGGCCGCTTCTTGCTACCTGTAGCCCCTGGGGGTTTACCTAACAGAAAACATGTAAGCCTAAAATGTCTGATAGTGAATATTTAAACAGAAAGATGCCAAAAGATAAAGTTAAGTAGCAAAACAGACAAGTCTAAAAACTGTAGATTATTGCGGCCAAACTTTCTAATATTCTTTGGATGTTAACAGTAGAATTATAGGGCAAGTCAGAAAAGAATGGATGTCTTTTGTATTTATGTCAAGAGAATGCAATGAAAATATTAACCAGATATCAAGTACAATTAGGCAAGCTTGTAACTGTCGTAGGCCGCTTCTTGCTACCTGTAGCCCCTGGGGGTTTACCTAACAGAAAACAAGCTAGCCTAAAATGTCCGAAAGGTAAACGTTTAAACATAATGGTGTCAAAAGATAAAATTAAGTAGCAAAACAGGCAAGTCTAAAATCTCTAAAATGATTGAAGCCAAACTTTCTAACCATCTCGGGATATTTACAGCAAAATTTGTAGAAATACTTGATCAAAAGTACACCTTTGAATCCTCTTCACTCAAGTTTATTGTAAATAAATTTGGTTCTTGATGCAAAGTCCTGAAATTTAGAACAAATCTCAAAATCTGTGACAAAAATGTATTATATCCAATAGTATCCGAAATATTACTGTCCGGGAAAGGATAATTAGCTACTTCAAAGTTAAACTCATCTATTTTGTGATAGACTTTAATACAAAACCTGTCATTAGTGACCTGAATATCCAAGTCCAGAAACACATCTCTGAAACCATCTGAATTGTTACCCTCCAAAGGGATATCTTTTGGGTAAATTTCTTGAGCAATTTCACTGAAATTTTGTACATTTACACAAGCAATGTCATCAATATATCTTGTTTGATAATTTTGTACTCATTTGAAAGTACTTTTTCATCAATTTATTCATGTACTTAAATTCAAGCCAGATTAAATATAAATCTGCCAGTAAAGGGGAGCAGTTGCTACCCATTGGAATGTCTTTTATTTGTTGAAAAACCAGTGGTCCGCATTGAACAAAAGTATTATCCAAGAGAAATTTTATAGCATCTATCAAAGTTTCAACAGTGTAAGATTTAACGTTACTTTTTAAATATTTATTGTGTGACCAATATGCTTTCTTAGTATATGAATTAATATGTATGTATATATATATATATATATATATATATATATATATATATATATATATATATATATATATATATATATATATATATATATATATATATATATATTACGTTCGGAACGAGCGGGACTCGAACCTGCAACCTTTGGCACCAGTCGCCTAGCTGAAATGAGAAACGCACATATCCATTCGACCAAATCCCCATTCTTAAAAAGAATGGTTCAATGGAGGTAGTTATGTGCGAGTGCCATATCAACACGGTAATGCAGTATATTTGCTGAGTCGGCATTTATTTCCAGAATCGGGGACTTAAATCTACCAGCATAAAGGAAATGCCGAAAATATATATTTTATGTTCGGAACGAGCGGGACTCGAACCTGCAACTTTTGTGTGTATATATATATATATATATATATATATATATATATATATATATATATATATATATATATGAATATGTATGTATGATTATACACAAGCCTCAAGGACATTGAGCATGTTATCATCACAGATACCTTTACGACATTGTGTTTTGTCATTGTAGACTGCAGATGCTTAAAGGAATTTGCTTATGTAACTATGATTTCATACAGGTACACATGCAATTTAATTCCCAGACAAAACTGTGCCCTGGTTATGCCTGCTGTTTTGGAGATGAGTGCGTTAAACTTCCTAATAATATAAGTTTTGGTAAATTGTATGTTACTGTCGCTGCCACCAGGAAAACATCCTCCCTGTCAGTGATACAGATACAGTTATCATAACATACATGATGGGTTTTTAAGGATTTCAATTGATATCTTATGATATGTAAACTATCCAATTGAACAAAAACATTGCATATCGGTGATAAGTATTACAAGGTTCTGAAACTATTAGGCCCATCGCAACATTGTGTTTACACAGTAAACTACAGGTAAAACTTACAGCCGCTATTTGGTAACTGGACTGCCAATAAATAATTTATTGTTTTTTATTTTTGCAAGTGCATACACAGGGATTTGGTACAGTGGATGTGTGCATATCCTGGAGGGGAAGGGGGGAGGGTAGGTGGTAGTTGCCGTAGGTTGCTGGTTCGAGACCTGGCCGTCCCGTGGTTTATTTTTTTTCTGTGCTCCTTTGATGCCGGTGGACCTACATATGTACAATCTCCATCTGGGACAACTCCAAACACAGTAATTGAAGTGGATAAGTACTATGATCAGTGCGGTGTCGCTTATGGCATTCATGCATACCTGCCTCCACTGAACCATTCACTTTGAAGAATGGGGATTTTATGCAGTGAACATGTGCATTTCCCATTTCCCGCTAGTTGGTTGGTGTCGAAAGTTGCCGGTTCGAGATCCGGCCGTTCCGTGGTCGAAAAAAAAAAAACAGACATAAGGGTGGACGGACGGACGGACGTATGAGTTTACATCATTGTGATTTGGCTGCAGATTAGAGACTTGTAAGCATTTTACTCTTGTTAAATTGACCTACCGACAGCAAAATTGATTTAAATTAGCCTAATTACAACAGGAAATGTTTTCATATTTGGTATGAAGGTTTTATGTCTCATAGAGACCTACATATTTTGTATTACAAAACAAGATATACCGATTGATGCTATATGGCAGGATATATCTCCGTTGTAGGAAATCAATGTTTTCCAGTAGTCATTAAAGACTTGCAAAATTCTATTCTATCATTGTTTTATGCTGAATGTAAACACCAGGGTTCATGTTCGATTTAATGATTAGTGCTCTGGTTGCATTGTTTTATGCTGAATGTAAACACCAGGGTTCATGTTCGATTTAATGATTAGAGCTCTGGTTGCCCTCCATTCGCAAAAACCAACAAAGCTGCTTTCAAGTTATTACATCCAATCATTAGATAAATTATAAGTTTATAACATCCAATCAAAATTGCCCTTACACGAGTGTCGACCAATGGGATCCGATTTAATACGCACTACTGCCTGGTACAATTGATGAAAGGAGATAAGCATGCAGAGTCCACCTGAGCAGGCAACAATGTTTGCTGACAATTTTGACCTTATTTTCATTAAGTTCATTCATATCAGTGTCATAAGATATATCTTAGCTCATTAGTTGATCAGACAGGGCACTCATGGGACATTGGATGACCAGATTCTGTTTTAAATGATCTGTTGCGTCAGGTAAACAAGCAGCCTAGCCATTGAACCAAGCAGCTGTCGTGTTTGAGTATTGCTTCATCCGCTATGCTTGTCTTTACTTATCACTGTCGAACCAAGTTTTAAATTGATAAATAAGCAAAATGCTGTGACTATGGGGTCCACTCCTGTTTCTTTATAATGCCAGGGAGTTGGCGACCGGATCGGATGTCGAAGGAAACGTGTACAGGTGCTGTTCGTTTATGACAAGCCAAAAGGACCATGACGCATAGGCCTAGGTCTCACGTATAGCCAAGACTAGACAACGCGTAGTCGAGGCTCGGCTACGTGTAGTTGAGCCAACCAATCAGATTACTATCTCGAGCCCAGCTTCGCGTTACCTAGACAATGTTTTTCCACTTTTTGCCGAGGCTCTCCGATGCGTGTTGGACAAATTTATGACTCAATGTCCCATAGCTAAACTGACCAGTCACGGATGCCCTTGTTAACGGTATTTTACCCGTTCTGCTAGGCATGGTCGAAAAATTTATCCTCTCTCGACGACGCGTAACCAATGTACCTGATGAAATTTACTTCTGTACGACGCATTGCCGGGGCACCCAATTGAAATTGCTTCTCTACTACGCGTAGCCAAGAGAACCAATGAAAATTCACTGTCGGCAATGCGTAAGCAAAACATCCAATGGCAACAAAGAAATAATTTCCATGGTCAAGTTTGGACTGCATGCGACCATCATGGTGTCCCGCCCAAACACAGAAAACTTAAAAGGGAACAGGCTGGCGCAACAGTTGTTTTCTTCTTGAGATGGTTTAGGAGGAAGGTAGATGACTGCATACGACTAATATACAATGCATTTCTACGGGGATGGGATGCGATAGACTTGACTTAATACATTGAAAAGGGGAATTAAGTGACTTCTGATCACGTAATGATATTAAAAGATGATCATAGGCGTGCGTGGCTTTGTCTCGACGACACGGTGTTGAAGAGAATAAATATTGATTGGCTACTCGTTGATGCAGTGTAGATTTTTTTTCTCGGCGACGTGTTTTAGAGACTCTGACTTTATTGGCTGCCTCAACGACGCTTTGCAGAGAATCTTATTTCTCGACTACGCATTGCAGAGAGTCTCGGCATAGAGTCCAGTCTAGCTACATCGACGACGTGTTGTAGATAATTTTATTTCTCTACTGCGCGTTGTCGAGACTACTTTGGTTGACTGTTTTGACATCAGTAATGCACGTAACAACATTTGTGATTGGCATACCTCTAAGGTAAAAAGGGCCATAAGTCGCTCCATCGAGCGTCGCCGATCTCTAGTGGAAAGCATAATGTACTCTAATTGGTTGACTCGACTACGCGTCGTCGAGGCTCGGCTGCGCGGAAGCCCTATGCGTCATGACGCCGTTGGCTTGCCATGTCCGTTCAGTTGAGCACGGACTAAATTTTGTTTTCACCTCTGCCTCCGTCTTAAATACCCAGCTCCCATAAATAAAGAGACAGGATAATTATAAAACGAAAAGTCCTGACGCCAAGTGGCGCGTAATATACATTCTATTTAACCGGTGCAAGAGATATCGAAACTAACAGAAACAATAGGTTAGTAGACATTTTCAATCACCATATATAGTTTCAAGTTAAAAAAAAAGTACAACTGTTTTTATTTGACCCATTCACCTGACGTATGCCACACGACGATACATGGCACTGACGATGCTGAAGGCTTATATGCGTAGTAAGACCTGAATGTATACCCGCCCCCCCCCACCCCACCATGTCTAACAACAAACATGCATGCTGTCTAGTTTTGCAACATGACGGGATTGCTGTGTTTAGACCTTTTGTTAACTTTGGGTTTTAAGAGAATAAATTTTCATTTCCTGGTCGGTTCAAATTGCTACACGTACTTGGCTGGAAAACTATGCTTGAATAATGTACCATAGGGTAGAGGAACACACACACACATACACACACACACACACACACACACACCAATTTGATTATGCCTCTGGTGAAATAAAAGGAATGACACACATCGTCGCATCGCTGAATATTACTACCGTAGGTGCTGAAAAAATCATGGTCAAATTTTATAAATTGGGCATTTTTAATTGCGTTTGACTCCATATTTGATTAGACAAGTAAGTGAATTGACTTCGTGCGCGCTGTGCGTGTGTGTTTGTGATGTAATTACAAAAAAAAAATCCAAAGTCTAAACTTGATATCTTAGGCCAAAAAACACCAAAGCACATTATATTAGAAAAAAGTTTAATCAATTTTCACAATATATTTGGGATAACGGTCGCAATTTTTCTGCATCATGGTTTAAATGACTTTACACAGTAAGTCGCCATATGTAGAATGACATCAAGATTTATGATCAGTCATAATCGCTGGACTTCACAATGGATTGTATGCTTAACAGATTGAGCATTTACATATATATATATATATATATATATATATATATATATATATATATATATATATATATATATATATATATATATATATATATATACATATATATATATATATAGTACAAAATGAATACAAAAAGAGTGATATATGATTTCACATGGATAATTGATCATGTTGTGATTCTTGAACTGTAAAGAGTTCTGGTCGTGAATTATGTATAAGTGTACTTCACTATATGTATGTAAGTGTACCTGACGAGTTGAATGTAAGTATACTTGACAAGTTCATGCGCATAAGTTCAAGTCATTAACTTATCCGTGCATGCAGACAATGCCACTTCGAAATCATACTCGATTACGTTTCCGCTGTCGCAACGTATGAAGAGAATACAGTCTAAAATAGTTTCAGGATTGTATCATGTGCAAAATTATGTAACCTTGTCTGTCAGGAAAGCGTACATTTTAAGTAGAGAGTCCGTCATGGTACGACAGCGCCAAAGTAAATATAAACGTGTGTGTTTGTCATGAACTGTCATGCTGTCCGTCAGATAATGACAGAGCTGCACGTAAATCTTTGGAAATTGGTTGGTGTATAGAAATCATTTCACCAAATTTAAAATACTCGAAGGAGGCATTACGTTTACAATATCCAAATCAAAGTTACGAAGAACCTTTCTCAGCCAATTATGTGTGTGTGTGTGTGTGTGTGTGTGTGTGTTCGTGCGTGCGTGCGTGCGTGCGCGCACGTGTGGAAAAGAGAGCATAACATCAAGTTGAATTGTTCTGGTACAAGTATATTCTGTGATTACAAGAATAGGGTGTTCTTCCTCACAGTGTGCTCATACAGGGTTACTGTGACAGCAGTTAAAAAAAGTCGGCCAATTTTCATTATACATATCAGGTTTGTGATAAAATAACACAAGAATTTGATCAGTCTGTTATAAATTCGCAAAATTTGTTACTTTCTATTGAAAATTTTGCGAACTTTGTTTTAGTTGGATTCTATAGTATAAAGTTGTGAAGTGCATCCAGGTGACATGTAAAATAAACTCTATTTTTTACCGGTGTAAGAAACTTCAATCTGACAGAAACACCAAATTCAGGGACACTTCAAATAAAACTTTGCAATTATGTGCTTTGAGGCAAAATAAAAGCATGCCTCCTATTCTCATTTGAGCGTTCCAAAGAGGAGAACCATGTAAATGGCCTAAGTGAAGATATGAATAAATGTTCTTATTTATATCTAACACAAGCCCCATAATTAAAAACTTTTTTCTTTGCGTTTTCACCACGAACCCCGGTGTAACATGGTCGGCCGAATGTTTGAGAATCGAATGCATCACGGCATGTGTCTGTAAAATGTCGAAATAAAATGAATATGTTATCATAGGCAAACCCCGCTGAGATCACGAAAATAAAAATCCTGTACTCTGCCGCCAGGCAAAGCAAGTACTTATGTGGTATTCGCGATCTGGAAAAAGTTGAATGGTCGTGAACTTTGTGTCCTAAACATTGTTAGAGGTCGTTTGACTAATGTTTCAAACGAGAACTAGCTGCCTTGCAGGATGGTAGGGCTGACATGGGGAGGCTTACTTTTGCTTGCATGTACATAAATAGTATACTGACGTCCAGCACACATACATGTACATCTGTACATGTATATGTATGTATGTATGTATGTATGGAGAAAGAGAGAGAGAGAGAGAGAGAGAGAGAGAGAGAGAGAGAGAGAGAGAGAGATTAGGTAAGCTCAGTCAATTAGGCATTTGGCCGCTGCTTGACAGGTATCACGTGCGAGTACTGGCCTAGATTTTCTTCTTACTGTCTGAAATGTATATAACTTTACAAGCTAATATTTGTAGAAGTTTACTGGGTAACAATAACGCAAAAGTGTTCGGCCAAAGGAGATCTGAGAAACATACGTCTGAGCAAATATACAAAAAACAAGACACCCCAAACATTAACAGACGGCTCCTAGATGAAGAATGCACACTTTTGCAATGTAAATATATTCATGAATACTATTATGATAACGTCTGAGCAAATACACGAAAAATTAAACACCACAAACATTAAGAGACGGCTTCCAGATGAAGAATGCAGACTTTTGCAATGTAAATATATTCATAAAAAATATCATATTTGCTGAAAAGTAAGCGCTGTTATAAATGGACAGTACCAATAAGTGCTCATCAAAATAGGATGCGGCAGTAAACGGACTATAATAAATATAAAATGTTAAAAACATACTCTCTTTTTAGCGGACAACTCTTGTTGATAAACCTCGCCCTTCCCTCTGTTTTGCAGCGGCAGTCCATGCAATGGGCCATTCAAACACCATTAAAGGCAACAAGATTGATATTCAGAATTAGTACAAGCACAAATATTTAGATAGATTTCGTATGTGTTGATGTGGTTGCGTTCTACTTATTTGAGACTATTGCTTACCATTCTTCACTGCCATGAGGCTTGGTCAGATGACTAGCATGTTTAGAGCTAATATCTTGTTGGCATGGATTTAACTCTTTCATTGCCAAATTTTGGACTGAGTCAACAGCTTCTCCCACCGCGCTTTGAAAGAAGTGCGCTTAAAGGGCTTCGAGAAAGCTGCTGACCCGGACTATTATGTTCTATGTAATTGTAGGCACGCTGCTACCTGAATGAATGGTCTTTTAACAAGGGCCATGAACCCAGCACCCTTATTATAATTCAGAACAGTTCGTTTGAAGCAGTTTGGCTTAAGTTGCAGTTGGCACTGAAAAGAGGTAATGCAATAGTACTGTATCATGTGCATGTGCTCCAGTAATAGCAGTAACCCCCCCTCCCCCCCCCCCACACACACACCCTAATCTCAATCAAATTGAAAAAAGAAAACAAACATACAGGGAATGTTGTTTGGGTATTTGCATCATGCCAATGCTATACCCTGTCATACCCTATCTCGGAAAGCACATGATATAAGTCATAAACATTCAGTGTCTCTCTTGCATCAATGTTGGGGAATACATCGAGGGAATGTAATCAGAGGTTTAAGTATAATTAAGAGGTTTCATTCACACGATTCGTCCACAATATGTCCCCAATTTGCCGTGTTGTTTTTGTATTTTGCTGATGAATATTTGCGGCAGGTCAGGTGAGATGTGTAAATTGGCAAGCAATTTAACAGCAACGTTGGTGAAAGGCTATATATTAAAAGCCACAAAGTCTCCCTTATAAGGTGGGATAAAGACCTCATCTGAGTGACGTCACTGTGTGAAATCAAAGAATATATTTTAACATTCTGCTGCATTATGAGTGCCGCAGATTAAAGTGCGTAACTAATCTAGGTATGGTGTGGCTAGACGGGAAGATATTGAATATATATATAGTGACACATTCCATTGAAGTTTACTTAATTCATATGAAAGACACACTTACAGACAAAAGACGCACATATTTTGCAAATTTTTATTTAGGTTCATGGGGGGCGGGGGTAATTTACAATATCTACTCTTGTTAGACGTGCATCTTTTAAGGGCGATTTTTTGGCTTAAATTAAGCTGGTTTATGGGCTCAATTTGAAGGTTACAAGGCTCATGCTTCTTTAAGGTATGTTCTGATGCGAACTTAGCAGTGCAAATTATTTTGTATGCAATTTATACAGATTCATATGAATAAATTTTATTCCCAACAGACGTCTCTGTTTTTATTACTTACTGTCTCCAATAATTTGATTTTGCTCCTTGGAAACATGATGACGCCACATTGTGCAAAATGACTGTATATGTAAATAAAACATTTGTATACCTCCACTTTTATTCTACCAGATTTTGACTGAGTCTTAGTCTATTGTCTGAGGATATATTTTTAGGTAAATCTCTTAATTTCCTAGTTTCTGAAGATATACTTCCTATTGTTATCATCGTCATCATCATCAGCAGCAGCAGCAGCAGCAGCAGCAGCAGTGTCGAGCCTGGCGGTTAACTTCTGAAGTCACCTAATGGTGATGAAGCAAATCAGTCTGTCAGACTTTTGTCTTTCAATTTTCGTATTTAAAGGTCCCAAAAGCCAAAAGATTTATTGTTGTTCAAAGTTAAGGACTTGGAGTGTTATAGCACTTTTATGAAGAAAATCTGCCATATTCGCACAGGAAAACACTTTATTTGCAAAAGAATTTTGTTGCCTTTGACGTGCCCGGAGTTGGCAAGTTCTCGCCTTTTTGACTGTCAAGGGGGCTCTGGGTCGTGACCACGGAAATGAGTCCATGTGATACCATGGCGGATAGCGTTAGAGAAGGCATGAGCAGTAACGACGTAGATAATAAGCTGGATCTCAGTTCTAGCTGTTTCTTTTCCGAAGAGGACCTCACTGTGTATGAGGGGAAAAATGTAGAAGGGGGTAAGGGGGGGGTCAGTACGCTGGTACAGGTAATTATTTTTCTCTAGAGTACGCAGTATGGAAAATAAAAATCTTTCAAAATTTTGGATAGTACGAAGTACGTAAAATAAGAGGGCTTCCAGTTCGCCAGTACGGGAAACCCCTTACCCACCCTCAATGTAGGGTCAGGAAGGAAGCAGGACAGAGAAATTCAGCCTTTCTGAAAGGAGTCGCGGGATACGACAAAGCTGGTCAAGTTTGCCGGTGCAACTGGCGCCGAGTCTGTGCTCAGCACTGACCATGCCTTGCCGTAGCTGCCACGAAAGATCACCAAAACTGGCGCTTGGGAAGATTACACTGGTATTGGTGCTGCAAGTCAATGTTTACAATCGGAGTTGGTGTTGAAGCTCCTTTCCGTGACGTCGCAGACCCCGGTGGTCAAACTATGACGGAAAGTAGCTATGTTTTCCGAGTGCAAATGAGACGCAATTTCTCACGATAAAATTGTAAATAAAGTGCATATTGCGTCATCGCAAAGGCAAATTTTCTTCACAAAGGGCTATAACAATTCAACTCCTTCACTTTTCATAAGTACTTGGCGAGGGAGAGCTTTAACTCTTAAACGAACTAGCTCTTTAAGGTATAAAGCCTGCGCTCTACGTAGATGTTTCAGTCACTTTAAACAAATAATGAATGACCAGTTCTTGGTGAAAAATGTACTTCATCAAAGTAACCCATGCACTTATAATTACTAGCTACACTTAAAACAAACGTTACGTTTTGTCAGTAAACCGGGGAAATAAGTAAAATCATTTGTTTATATAAGTCCATATAGTACCGGCAGTAAGCAAATTTTCACTTGGAATAAGTTATTTTTTCTTGTTTTCAGAAAGAAAAATCTAAAAGCAACATTTTTAATGTGTCAAATAACCACAGTTAATCAATTTCTTTACATGAGCCAATCTATTGCTAAGGCAGGGCCTCTCAAACTCTCCGAGTTAAAATGTAAAAGCGGGATTCATTTCTGACGGTGATAGAAAAGGTCAAATAAGATATCGGGACCCAGAGTAATTTTATTAGACCAAACCAGACATGACATTAATGTGATAAAAGCATACTAAAACGCATCATGACCTCTTCGCCTGGGAGAGTCCCAACAGGACAAACACAGTTGCTCCTTTCATGAGACCTATCATAAAGAAAACGAGAAAGAGGAATTGGCTATATCTGATTTAACATAACAGATGATAGTAATAAATTTACTCTCAGGAAAAGGCAATTATGTAATATACAGATTCTCTGGTAACGCAAATGGTTATTTGAAGCACAGATGCTTAATGCTTTTTAACACCAAATGTAACAATTTTCTATGTGAGTTTTTTTCTAGATAGGTTCGTATGTTCACTGAGGGGTATTGGATGCTAATGATACCCGTGTGACATTCTAGTCGGCTTAAACATATTTTATTTCATGGGAAGTCGGATTTAAGAGCAAGTGTACAACATTTAAATGGGACTCCTCTCCTTGGTAAAGATATAATTTCAAAAAATATAAAGTGACCCTCAATAATGCAAACCATTTAATTAAATGGAAGAACAACAAGAATTTGTCCACGCCTCGCACCTTGAGAGCGCTATCCAGGAACTTTAACTAATGTTACGTATTCTTCAGGGTTTTTTTTCTTGAAAGATGCTACTGTTGGTTTTGATTTTGTGCCAGAACCCAAAGAGTGATACGAGATTATTTACCCATGCATGTGCAAAAATTGTATATTCTCCCTCACATTGATTAATTCCTGTACAATATCGAGTGGTTGCAGGAAAGATTTACTAGACAAGGTTCAACGCTCACATAAATTGGCAGCGTATTTGATTCTGAATGTATCTGGCAGACAAAGCTTCCAGTTTTTGACATCAAAACTACATTGGATGTCAATAGAAGAATGAATTAAGTTCGAAAACGCTGTTCTAATGTTCAAGTCCCTTAATGTTTTTTTGCCTGATTATATAAAAAAATATGTTCACCTACATATCTGATGTGCATAGTATGAATCTTCGATCAGCTGCCATGAACTCTCTTTACCTTAAAAAACCAAGTCAGCTTATGGAACACATGCATTTGTTTACTCTGGGGCTAGTGTGCGGAACACATTACCAAAAGAAGTAAGAGAAGCTAAGTCTGTATTTGAGTTTAAAAGGTTGTGTTCAAAGTTTTTTCTAGAGTCAAGAAAGTAATGTAGACAATTCAGGTATGGCACGACAGCTTACTGGTTTTATGTATTAGTTATTGTACATTGTATATACTTTTATCTTGAAATATGAATGTTCACATTATACCTTTGTAAGTACCTTCTAAAGAAGGCGCTGGATTAGATTAGTACTTATTAGTGCTAACTGGATCACCCTCTGAAAATAAATAAATAAATAAATAAATAAATAAATAAATAAATAAATAAATAAATATATATATATATATATGTATATATATATATATATATATATATATATATATATATATATATATATATATATATATATATATATATATATATTTGTATTTGTGTCTTTTTGCCCAGAACCACTTCCTAGTAGTCAATACCCTATTCCGCAGTCCGAACTCTTTACTCTCCATCAGCTAACCTGTCCCTGTCTAACCTATATACATATGGAATTACTATTGTCCATATTGCACACGTTCCTCTGTAAAATTTTGACATAGGCTGTATCAGCCCAAACAATTTAAGGGTCTTCAGAGTGTTACTACTCAACACGTTTCGGAGCCTTTACCCGTACATGTCTCGCTGAGTAGTGGCTCCTTGTCTAAGCTAAATATTCAGCAAAGACAAATCACATAATAAAGAATAAATATGAACGTGGTAAATGATGAATTAGCTAAATACGGGAAGTTTTGCTTATAAATGCAGAGCTTCCTTATGAAAAAAGAACACCTGTCAAACAAACTATAATAACTAAATTTGTATAGTACAGGTTCCGATAAGAACAATATGACTTACCCCTGAACCAATATGTACCCTTTCTAGCTGGACAGCTTATCATAGTTAAACCACCCGTCAGTGTATAACTGGAGAGGTAACAAGCTGGGGCCTTATATTTTGTCCCAGCGATAGTAAAATAACAGTTGCAGCTAGATCACCTGTACAAACCAAGGGAAATCCTAACAAGGACTGCAACAATGGACATCCTGCTCCAGAAATGCAAAACAAACTCTATGATGACACCTACCCCTCAAACAATTAAGCCCTATTTAACTGCCAACCCTGAGTCAATGTATCGACCTAATGTGTCAGGTTTGTGACATTTGAGAAAATACTGTCAATTTTGAATAAATGTGCATTTAGGCATGTCAGAAAAGAATCTAAGTCATTAGCATTTATGTCAAAAACATGCTATCAAAACAAGTTTTCTTAACCGGATTTTAAGTACAATTAGGCAAGCTTGTAACTGTCCTCAGTAGCTGCTTGCTACCTATGGCCCCTTGGGTTTGACCGAACAGAAAACAAGCCTGCCTAAAATTTCTTAAAGATGAACATTAAAACAGAATGATGCCCAAAGATAAAGTTAAGTAGCAAAACAGACAAGTCTAAAAACTGTAAATTATTGTAGCCAAATTTTCTAATAATCTTTGGATATTAACAGCTAAATTATAGGGCAAGTCAGAAAAGAATGAAAGTCATTTGTATTTATGTCAAGAGAATGCAATGAAAATATAATATTTCTTAATCAGATATCCAGCACAATTAGGCAAGCTTGTAACTGTCGTAAGTAGCTGCTTGCTACCAATAGCCCCCGGGGGTTTGACCTAACAGAAAACAAGCTAGCTTAAAATGTCTGAAAGGTGAACATTTAAACAGAATGATGCCAAAAGATAAAATTAAGTAGCAAAACAGGCAAGTCTAAAATCTCTAAAATTATTGAAGCCAAACTTTCTAACTATCTCGGAATATTTACAGCAAAATTTGTAGAAATATTTAATCAAAAGTACATCTTTAAATTCTCTTGACTCAAGTTTTTTGTAACTAAATTTGGTTGTAGATGCAAAGTCCTGAAATTTAGAACAAATACGACCGAATCTCACAATCTGTGACAAAAATGTATTATATCCAATAGTTTCCGAAATATTACTGTCCGGGAAAGGATAATTAACTACTTCGAGGTTAAACTCATCTGTTTTGTGATAGACTTTAATACAAAACCTGTCATTAGTGACCTGAATATCCAAGTCCAAAAACACATCTCTGAAACCATCTGAATTGTTACCCTCCAAAGGGATATCTTTTGGGTAAATTTCTTTAGCAATTTCACTGAAATTTTGTTCATTTACACAAGCAATGTCATCAATATATCTTGCGTTGTTTGATAATTTTGTAGTCATTTGAAAGTCCTTTTTCATCAATTTATTCATATACTTAAATTCAAGCCAGGTTAAATATAAATCTGGTTTTAGGACCAGGGGAACATGTTGGTACCATTACCACCCCAATCGGTTTCGATCGTTTATTATTGTAAATCTATACAAAGAAAAAAGAACGAAATACCACGTGCGCAAGCTGCAGATTCAAGTCAAAGGTATGACATTAAAATCTTCCTTAATCGGCTTGCGTACAAAAGTTTTAGGACCAGGCAACATGTTGGCACCATTACCACACCAATCGGTTTCGATAGTATATTATCGTAATTCAATACAAAGAAAAAGAAGGAATACTACGTGCCTAAGCTACATATCTGAGTCAAAGTTATTACATTTAAATCTACCTTTTCCCGGCTCACTTACCTAGGTTTTAGGACCCGGGGAACATGTACGCACCATTACCACACCATTGGTTTCCATCGTATATTATGGTAAATGAATACAAAGAAAAAAAAAGGAAATACTACGTTCGTGAGCGGCAGATTGAATAATAATAATAATTTAATAATAATTTATTTGGGAAAACTACCCCTTTACATCGGGAGCACCGTGAACCGGGGCACTTCACGGTGCGTCCAAATGCACATATGACATATATACAAAGATAAAAGATAAAATACACATAGAATCATCTAAAAACTACATATAATTGTGGCCATGTACATAACCTGATGGATCCTGCAGATTTCTGCGCAGACACCATGCCGCAGACAAATATCGTTTACATGCTCTGTCAAAAATCTCGATAGCATCAGCAGGAAGCAGACATGTTAAACCCATAAACAGACATGTTTTGAAGAATAAAGAAGAGGCACTGAACTGCATCCAAGCTTGTTGATTCTTGGAGTTGAGAAGGTTTGACTCCAGATCATAGAAACACTTAACCCTTAAATCGTTATAAAAAGGACATGTGAATAAAAAATGGTGCAGATCTTCTTTACCATCAAGGCACTTGTACAAGTGTCATTTTCAGAAAGACCCCATCTCTTTAAGTCTGTCTGTAAGCCTTAACAACTTGTTCTGGCCTTAAATTTCAACCTGGATCTTTCAAACTGGTCTATATTGAATAAATATTTTTCTTTGGTAGAGGATGTCTTAATATGCCTGTATAAGGATAAAGTACACATAGAGCTAATTTCATCATGAAATTCCTGGTCAAAAAGGCTCAGGCGAAGTCTATAATACACTAGAGGTAAATCTACAATATTTTTCTCTGTGACAAAGTCAAGACCCACTTCTGTTAAAATCCTATACATTTCCTTAACGTAGGGCCAAGTAGATTTCTTATGCTCGGCAAAATTATTTTCCATTGCGGTAAATACCTTTTTACATAAACGGGTAGGTTCTAAATGGTACTTCAGACGCTGAAAATATTTCACTCTTTGCTTGTCCAAATATATGTTAACCGGTAGCCAGCCAAGCTCCCCTAGGGTGGCTGTAATAGAAGGATTAGCTTGTACACACAGGATAGCCTTTGCTGTCGCGTATTGCATTGATCTGAGAGTTGACACACTTTCTTTCGTATCATTCAGCCACACTGCGCACCCGTGTGAAAGTGCCGGCGATATTACATGTTTCCAAAGGCAATAGCCAAAATTCACTCTGTTGACATTTCCATGAGAAGCAAGTATGCTACATAAGTAACCTTTCAACCGTACCATTTTAGGTTTTAGATAAGTTTTAAGATGCCCGGTATCAGAAAGAGATTGGCAAAATAATATACCCAAATATTGATAATTTGTACACTCCTGGATGGAAACATTACCCAGCATCCAGATTTTTGTATGGTCAGTGCGTTTTCCAATCACCATTACCTTAGATTTCATCCCATTAAACTTAAGTGCCCATTTCAATGCAAACTGATCAGCAATCTCCAACATCAACTGCAGTTGTTCTTCGGAAATAGCCATTAGAACAGCGTCGTCAGCGTAGAGCAGTGCTGGAATTTTCTCATGATTAAATATAAGACCCATATCTTTTTCAAACAGACTAGCGACCAGATCTTACATTGCTAAAGAAAACAGCGTCGGGGTCATAATACAGCCCTGCTTAACACTATTTACTGTCTGGAACCAGTCACTCTCGAAAGGCCCAAAAATCACTTTGTTTTCTACTCTACTATACAAACCTTTTATAAGCCTCCAGGCTTTACCCTGTACCCTGCTGTTCCAAAGGGAGTAGAATAATTGATCTCTGTTAATTGTATCAAAGGCCTTTTTAATATCCTGGAATGCAAGCCAGGTTTTTTCTTTCCTGTCCTTTCTCAAACTGCATATGCCCTTTAGAGCAAAGTACTGATCCTCTAACCTGCGGCCTTTTCAATAAGCACCATGATATTCACCAAGTAGTTTTTGATCCTCAAAAAATGACATTAACTGTTTTTCCATGACCAATACAAACACTTTATAGACGTTGGAAGTTAGAGTAATGCCATGATAATTGTTTAAAATTTCAGGTTTACCTTCCTTCAGTAAAGGTTTGATCATGCCTCTAAACCAATCATCTGGGTATACCTCGAGAACTTTACATAAATTAAAAATTTTAACTAAAGATTTGACTAAAACGGACCCACCATTCTTTAAAAATTCATTAGGTATGCGGTCTATACCGCAAGATTTACCATTTTTGAGCCGGCTGATGGACTCCTCAACTAGAAATTCCGTTATAATGATGTTACAAAGTCCGTCCGCATTGCCCGTAAGATTCTGCAAGTTGTTGACCTTTGCGTGTACCTGTTTATCTGTGCATGCACCAGACTGTTTACCTCCCAAACTACGCCAGTAATCACTTAGGACCTTCTTAATTTCCTTAGGATCGTCAATTATGCGATTGCTGTCATTCGGATCACAAATGCGCATAGGATACTGTAGTTCTAGAAATTTTCGCGCTCGATTTAATTTCGCGCTTTTCGCGCTACCACCTAAAGCGCGAAATTAAAATGCGCGAAAATAGGTTGCATTGTATTTCACTACATTGTTTGGCATTGGATTGCACGAAACTAAGATGCGCGAAAATTCTGTAATTTCAGAAAAAATTAGTTTGCGCGAAATTACACAAGCGCGAAAATTTCTAGAACAACAGTAACTATTGTTACCATTTAGACGACGTAACATACGCCAATGTGCACGCGAATTTTTCGTACCCTTCTGTGAATTAGTAATTAAAACTTTGACTTTGTGATCTGTCTTAACACGTCTTATTTTCTCATGCACTAGACTCTTAAACCGGAGGTATTCATTCCATAGATCATGCAAACTTCAGGTTCACATGTGTCGCTTTTTGCCCAGTACCTATATAACCTGTTGGCCATTCTGCGGTTCTTTATCAATGGCCTCACTTCTTTGTTCCACACGTAACCCTTATGTCCACTTGACTCTTTGACACCCACTGCTCTCTCGGCGATCTCTAATACAATATTTTTCCATTCATCCCATGCTTTGTTACTGCAATGGTATGATTTATCATTAAAGTTACCTAGGTGGAATGAGATCTCTTTTTTAAATTGACTCCAATCATGTACACTTTTATTTTCCACCAGTAGGACTTAGGCTGTTGGTCTGGTAATGATTCATACGTAACATACATGGCCAGGTTAAATTCAATCTTAAAAGAACTGTGGTCACTGCCTTATATCATAAAAACCCATTTCATCAATCAATACACTTTCCAGACAAACATACATCGCTTCGGTGACCAATGCGTAGTCAATGGTAGACTTGGAATCGCCTCTCTGTCATGTATATTGACCACTACATAAAGGCGAGCTATTTAGTACCTTCAGATCCGTAGCTTCTAACATTGCTTGCAGTAGATCACCATTGGTACTTACACGTCCTTGTGTTCTAAAATCAGGTAACCTACCGTTAAAATCCCCTAATAAAACACAATCCATACCTAAGTTCTTAAAACAACTTACATTTTCTGTCAATTCATTTATTAGGTTCGAACTTTCCTCCTTTTGTGAATTATCATTAGGAAAATATGTTAAACCTATCATTAGGTACTTGGAGGCAATGTTAATCTTCACCCATAGTCTTTCAAAATCATCTGCCTTTGAATTTAAAATGTTATCATCCATAATCTGTATTTCTTTTCTTAACAGAAACCCTTAACCACCTCCATATTTTTTGGTGTGGTTCTGTGATCTGGCTTTACCGATCCATTTATATTCATTGTGTATATTGTTAAGAGTCAGGTCGTGCTCATCAAAGTGACAGGTCTCGACCATACCATAGACAGAGAAATTTTCTTTGTCCAAAAGATCACTGACTTCAGTACGTTTGGCGGCGCCTAAGTTTTGCACATTGCAATAAGCCACACAGAAATGTTTCTTTTGAGGTTTCTTATTCTTACGTTTATCTGCTCCCCCACGGTGATGTCGCCGTGGTCTGCATGTCAGGTTAGTATTGGCCTTCCCGGCACTAACTTCTTGGCCACACCCCTAACGTTCAAAATATTGCTGTGCATCTTCATGCCAGCAGTGTTTAAGTTTATGTGCCAGCTTACCACAGCCATGGCAACGGATCTTTGTCTCATGTCTGCAGTTATTGGAGACGTGATTTGTTTCTCCACAGCGATCGCATTTAGTTTGACTTCTCCTCCCTGCTACTGGCAGTCGTTCTTTAGGATTTGGGGCCCGCTGTACTGGTCTATTGTCATTGTGGTTCCGCCTGTCTGCCCCGCGTGCCCTCCTACCGTTTGGGCGGTTTTGTGACCCGTTAACGGGCATGAATTCAAAGTTATTACATTCAAATCTACCTTCACCAGCTTAATTACCAAGGTTTTAGGACCAGGGGAACATGCTGGCACCATTACCACCCCAATCGGTTTCGATTGTATATTATTATAAATCAGTACAAAGAAAAATAGAATAATATACTACGTTCGTGAGCTTCAGATTGAAGTCAAAGGTATGACATTCAAATCTACCTTTACCGGCTTACATACCAAGGTTTTAGGACCAAAGGTACATGTCGTCACCATTACCACACCAATCGGTTTCAATCGTATATTATCGTAAATTAATACAACAGAAGGAAATACCACGTGCGTAAGCTGCAGATTGAAGTCAAAGTTATGACATTCAAACCTATCTTTACCGGCTGACGTACCAAGGTTTTAAGACCAAGCGAACATGTTGGCACCATTACCACACCAATAGGTTTAGATCGTATATTCTTGTAAATCAATACAAAGAAAAAAGAGGAAATACTAAGTCCGAAAGCTGCAGATTGAAGTAAAAGGCATGACATTCAAATCTATCTCTACCTGTTTACGTACCAAGGTTTCAGGACCAGGGGAACATGTTGGTGCCTTTACCAGACCAATCGGTTTCGATTGTATATTATCGTAAATCAATACAAAGAAAATAGAAGGAAATACTACGTTCTTGGGCTGTAGGTGAAAGTCAAAGGTATGACATTCAAATCTACCTTTACCGGCTTGCATACCAAGGTTTTAGGATCAAAGGTACATGTCCACACCATAACCACACCAATCGATTTCAATCTTATATTATCTTAAATTACTAGAAAGAAAAAAGAAGGAAATACTATGTGCGTCACCTTCAGATTGAAGTCAAAGGTATGACATTCAAATCTACCTTTACCAGCTTACGTAGCAACGTTTTAGGACCAGTTAGACATGCCTGCACCATTACCACACCAATCGGTTTCGATCATATATTATCGTAAATTAATACAAAGAAAAAAGAAGGAAATACTATGTTTCGATCGTATGTTATCGTAAATCAATACCAAAAAAAAAAAAAGAAGGAAATACTTAGTGCGTAAGCTGCAGATTGAAGTCAAAGTTATGACATTCAGATCTACCTTTGCCGGCTTACCTAACGAGGTTTTAGGACCAAGGGGACATTGCCACACCATTACCACACCAATTGGTTTCAATCGTATATTATCTTAAAGTAATACAAAGAAAAAAAGAAGGAAATGATATGTGTGTAAGCTCAGATTGAAGTCAAAGGTATGACATTAAAATGTACCTTTACCTTTACTTACATACAAAGGATTTTAGGACCACGCAGACATATTGGCGCCATTACCACACCAATCTTTTTTTAATGTTTGTTATGGTAAATCAATAAAAGGAAAAAAGAAGGAAATACTATGTGCGTAAGCTGCAGATTGCAGTCAAAGGAATGACATTCAAATCTACCTTTACCCACATACGTACGAAGGTTTTAGGACCAGGCGAACATGTTGGTGCCATTACCACACTTATCGGATTCAATCGTATATTATCGTCAATCAAGACAAAGAAAAAAAGAACAAAATACTATGTTTGTAAGGTGCGCCTTTGTAAAAGGTATGAATTACTTTACCGGCTTACGTACCAAGGTTTTAGGACCAGGCGAACATGTTGGCGCCATTACCACACCAATAGGTTTTGGTCGTACATTATCGTAAATCATTGCAAAGAAAAAAGAAGAAAATACTATGTGCATCAGCTGCAGTCAAAGGTATGACATTCAAATCTACGTTTACCGTATAAAGTACCAAGGTTTTAAGACCAGGCGGACATGTCAGCACCATTACCACACGAATTAGTTTCCATTGTATATTATCATATATCAATACAAAGAAAAAAGAAAGATACTCCTAGCGAAAGCTGCAGATTAAAGTCAAAGGTATGATATTCAAATCTACCTTTACCGGTTATGTACCAAGAATTTAGGACCAGGCGGACATAATTTATTGTCGGAACCATAACCACACCAATTGGTTTCGAGCCTATATTATCGCAAATCAATACAAGGAAAAAAGAAGGAAATACTATGTGCATAAACTGAAGATTGAAGTCAAAGGTATGACTCTCAAA
Organism: Hermodice carunculata; assembly: GCA_964020975.1. NCBI lineage: Eukaryota > Metazoa > Annelida > Polychaeta > Eunicida > Amphinomidae > Hermodice > Hermodice carunculata. The sequence continues at coordinate 97,076,581 of OZ026617.1, forward strand.
TCTACGTTTACTGGCTTATGTACCATTGTTTTAGGACCAGCAGACATGTCGGCCCAATTACCACACCAATCGGTTACGATTTTATATTATGGTAAATCAATAATAAGCAAAAGGACAAAATACTACATGTGTAAGCTGCAGATTGAAGTCAAAGGTATGACATTCAAATCTACCTTTACAGGGTTTGGTACCAAGGTTTGAGGACTAGGCGGACATGTCAGCGCCTTTACCACGCCAATCAGTTTTGATCGTATATTATCAGCTCAATGCAAACAAAAAGAAGGAAATACTACGTGCATAAGCTGCAGATTGAAGTCAAATGTATTACATTCAAATCTTCCTTCATCGGCTTGCGTACCAAGGTTTTAGGACTAGGCGGACATGTTAGCTGTAGTGTTTTAACCACAGGCGAAAATAAACATTTGCGAGTGGCCGTCAACGCTGTGGGGTTATCATAATATCCACACTGATTCCATTACTAGTATGTAAAACAATGACAGTTTGCTTGAAACTAAATATTTATTGCCTGCAAAGCAGACCAACTTCCGTCTTGCTACACTTAGAAACCATGTATGTCTTAATCAAATGTATCAAAAAAGGTCAATATATGTTACCCTTCATTGGTCAGTGTAGCCGCCCAGAGATAAAACCTTATAATTATATTATTTGGCCTAAAAACTCTGGGAACCTGTGTTTGGCGCATGTAACGTTAACCTCAGGAGTGAGATGCCGAACTCCACCTCAAGTAATAATGATAATGATAATGATAATGAAAATGATAATAATAATAATAATAATAATAATAATAATAATAATAATAATAATAGTAATAATAATAATAATAATAATAATAATAATAATAATAATAATAATAATAATAAATAAAATAAATAAATTAACAAAACTCGTTGCAGAAACTTCCTTTAAAATTGAAATCGCTTATAAATTTCTAGTGTATATATTGAAGGTCCGACCTAGAGTGACTGAATACCTGCATTGCAACCGTGCAAAAAAAAAACCACATGACCATGCCCCGCACTCCCTCTATTTTTATTTCACCCCTTTTCCGTCACGTAGGCTACTTTATTGCGCAACACATTCAAAAAAATAATTCCCACTTTACTTCGAAACGCGGGAATATTTCAATCGTGTTCCATAATACCTAATCCAAGGCCGTATATTTCACGGGATAGGCCTGTGTCATGCACTAAAAATTGGGTCACTATGCCCTTTACCTTTGACCCCTCATATGATTTTACCTTGACCAGGCCTGATATTCTACACCCTTGCCCCAAGTTAGCCGGAACTTGGTCTGCTTTGCAGACAATAAAATATTAAGTGACTGGTTGGTTATTTTAACAGTTATATGATATTTATAATAACTTCCACTTATTAAATCAGGCTAAGTTAAAATCTTAGTTTGATTCTATTTCCATTCAAAGCAAGTTTTCAATGAAAGTAAAAGAATTCATGTGTGCCTTTATCAGCGCAAGAACAATTTTGAAATAAAATATTTTGCCTGCAAAGCAGACCCAGGCTGCGTTTTATGTTTTCTCCAATGGTTTAAACAAATACATATACACAAACATTAAAAGTTGTGTTAGAAAGAGGTGAGGTTTGTTTCAGATAAGTTAAATGCTTTTAGTATACTGCATGCGAAAAGTTACTGTTTATAAACATGTGCAAGATGAACGTTTTCTGGCAAGATTTTGTTAACAAATAAATTTACTCGAATATTCAATCATTTTTTATTAAAATTTGCCCGCTACCTAGTCTCTCTGTCCGGCTAAATGCAATTTGATTGTTAAGTTGTGCGTTACATGTCTTTTAAGTATAGTTAAGAAAAATGGCTTGAACAAGCCGAAACTTCTTGTGGGGTTAAAGATCGAGAAATAGGTCACAGTGATTTAATTTTGGCACATGACACTCCGCTATTCAAGGAAGTGTCTACACGCAAAATTAGGTTAGTGTGAGCCCAAGGGTATAGGAAATATGGTACAGACTAGGCTCTACGCAAGAACGGACAGACGAGCAGACAGGTCTGACTAAGTTACATACAGTTCATGCAACATACAAAACACGTATTATGTCTTCACACATGTAAATGATCAAAGCAAACTGTTTGGCAAAATGACTTTCAAATACTTGAACCATAAAATGACCTTGCCTGCGTTGACATATTCTAAAAGTTAGCATACTATTCCTTCTTTAACTATTGCGAAATGTGTGACATTTCCTCAGATCTTTTGCAATAATATAAGAATCTTTGCTGTAGAATGAAAACATTTTAACAGTAGAGTCCACCGTCTACACATTCAACAAACACAAAGAAAAACTAGACATCTTCAATACGAAACAATGACTGAAGGGTCTGCATTAATGAGGCTGTAATTTGCTTCAGGTGGCCTTGTCATGCCACAGTATAATCAGTGCAAATATCTCTTTTCCGGCTCCATAAAGTAAAAATAGCGGTCAGAGAACGGATTACTCTCGGGGCCCACAATTTTTTCCTCAATTGTGCAATTTTTTTAGACTTCGCAGAAAAATAATTTACATAAAATTACCATATTATTGTCCGTGAAATGAAGGAGCACTTTTGAATGTGTTCTTGGGGCAAGTTCTGGTGACATAGACCACTGTACTGTGTGTCACCCAGTCTGCCATCAAATAAACACTTCAAAAGTTTCACAACAAGTATAAAAATAGGAAGTAGTTGGTTTTGAATAGGAATGTGGTCCATTATGATGTGCATCTGTAGAAAAAAAATGGGGAAGCTGCGTTGGATCCTTCTTGAGATATCATGATAACGTCGTCCCCATGTGCACCACTCAGACGGCCTAAAAATACTTTAAAGTTTCACAAGAAGTTTATAAATACAAAGAGGAAGCCAGTTTTAAATTGGAACCTGGTCCATCATAAGATGCATCTCTGACAAAAATTTGGGAAAGCTGTGGTCAATATTTTTGAGATATCGCGGTAACGTCGACAAGACGGACGGACGGACGACGTAGCTGACGACAATACCCTTTGGCACTTTATTTGCCGAGGGTAAAAAGTGCGCATACAAACATATGCAAAGTATACATTTGATGAAAGGTCATTCACAGAAGTGTATTTTCTGATCAAACGAACTGTTGTTTATGAGACGATTACTTCAAGGATCAGAATTTTTGCCTTTTCCACAATCTGATGACCATTACTTGTTTAAAAAGGTATACATTGCATATGTCTACTGGAATACTTGTTACAATATGCGGCTAACAGAGGGATAGCGCACCTATAACAGTGGGGCATAGCTAGACAACGTTCTTTTTTCTCATGCTCCCAATGCCCCTCCTCCTCTTTTTGGCTTTGCTGTCTACGCCTTGTGCAGCCATGGTTGTTGTGACTGGACTTGGAAAAGGGGGGTTATATGGGGAAGATAGAAATTTTAATGTTCTATTGAAACTCCAGTCATCACTTACATCATTATGTTATCCATAACACAGACATATTTTGAGGATTAAATAACGCATATAAGTTTATTGTTTATCATGCACAGATATAATAAGAGTAATATTTTCATTATTAACCACTGTGTGTACACTCAATTTCATTTTGACAAACATAAATCTGAAGCCCCTTGCCCCCCCTCGTCACGTAATGCAATCTGTCAATAAAAGGGGACAGCAGTCACACGACTGTCCTCACTGTGTTCACCAAGGACAGGTCAGCTGGTCAGTGTCAGGAAAGGGGGTTAAAACTTGTATCAAGGTCTTCAGTTAAACAGTGGCGTAACTGCCCCATGGATTAGTTACCCCGGTTATAACTACACCAGCTTTTATGCATACCAGTTTTCTTACACCATGAACTGAGGGGTAACTAAAACTGTTTAAAGTTATACCATGGGTAAGTTACACCTCCTTTATGCATACGGGCCCAGGGTATTCATTTAGAATCTCAATTGTCGAGTGATACCACTATGACAGAAACAAAATGTAGGAGCCAACTAGAAAAGAAGATTCGCATCAAAGCAAACCTGTCTGTGTGCCTTCAAAAGTTGTAAAAATTAATTCTTACAACTTTTGTCCTGTTGTACTTCAAATTCCATTAAGCTTATGGCTGGACGAAAATTTCAAGGTACCAATTAAATTGACCTTTGACATTTAGAGGTCATATGTAAATTACAAAAATATACTGTGTTACAATACCTACAATTTAAGGCCAACATGAACCAAATCATATAAAAGTTGACCAGGTTGCTACGGCTAGATGAAACTTCAAAGGTCCAAATGACATTGACCTTTGACCTTTGCAGGTGACCTGTTATAACAAAAACATGCAGCGTTGTAATATCTACAAGTTGAGTCCAACATGATTAAAATTGAATGAAAATTGACCAAGTCATGGCTGGAAGGTCAAAGGTCCAGGTAACCTTGACCTTTGATCCTTGGAGGTCACATGTAAATAATTAAAATGTGAATTGTTACAATAGCTATAATTTGAGTCCAACATTATCAATGTTGGATAAAAATTAAGTGACTTGTGGCTACATGAGAATTTCACAGGTCCAAATGACCTAGATGTTTGAAATTTATAGGTCACATGTAAATCACAAAAATGTGTAGTGTTACATTAGTTACAATTTGAGCCCAACATGATCAAAATCGAATATACATTGACTGAGTTATAGCAACATGAAAATTTCAAAGGTCCAAATAACCTTGACCTTTGACCTTAAAAGGTTACTTGTAAATTACAAAAGTATGCAGTGTTGCAATACCAACAATGTGGATCCAACATGGTTAAAATTGGATGAAAATTGACAGAGTTATGGCAGGATGAAAATTTTAAAGGTCCAAATGACCTTGATTTTTTACCTTTACAGGTCGCATGTAAATTACAAAAATGTGCAGCGATACAAACATATTCATTGCATATGGATTGGTTTTCTGTACCTATAATAACTTTGGATATATTCAAGATTTAAATTTTCAAATGACCATAATTTGCATAATTTCAAAACCATTGAACTTCTTTTCCAGAACTCCATACTTCATGTATGGAAGTATAATCATGCCAAGTTTAGGGTTTCTACGTATATGGTTTTCAAATGAAATGTCTGACAATTTTGCCTGGAAAGAAAGAAAAGAGGAAAGAAAGAAAGAAAGATAAGGAAAGAAAGAAAGAAAGAAAGAAAGAGAGAAAGAAAGAAAGAAAGAAAGAAAGAAAGAAAGAAAGAAAGAAAGAAAGAAAGAAAAACAATATGTCTGTGTCCCAACATAGACATACATTTAACAGATAAAAGACCTTGGATGCATAATACAGTAGCGTTGGTTCATACACTGTCTGTAAACACTTGAAAGTTCCATTAAAAAAATTATGAAATTTGACAGCCTGAAATTAACGGCTAGTCTTTTTAATCCTTGGCAAATCCCAAATTATCCTATTGCATTAGTTTTAAAATGGACTCCATTTTATCATTTTTACTCGTTGTGCCCCTTTCCTAATGGAGGAGGGGCATACAGAAATCGTTTTTTTTTTCATCCAACCGCGTATCCATGCGTCCCTGTCCGTCCGCCTGTCCGCAATTGTGTCCGGTCTATAATTCGCTGATACTTCAACTTATATTAATGAAACTTTAAACATAGGTGAATCTTGACATAGGAGTGCATCATGTACCAAAATTAGGTCGCTAATTCAAGTATCTGGATCACCGTGACATATTCTTGTAAAATCATATCAGGGCTATAAATCCTTTACTATTAAACTTAGTTTCATGAAACTCCACACATACACGTATCTCGACCTAAAAGTGTGTCATGAAACAAAAGTAGGTCAATAGGTCAAGTATCTGGGTAACGGTGATACATTATGCAATATTACATTACATTTCATGCCCGGGTTATAATTTAGTTGTCCTTTTACTAAGAATCATGAAGCTTTACACACATGTGTATCTGGACACAAGAGTGTGTCATACATAAAAGTAGGTCAGTATGTAAGTATCTGGGTCACAGTGATAGCCTATTTTATTGACTACAGTCCTTCTAAAATGAGACCTGTAATTAGCAAGGTTATAAATGAGGCGAGGGGGCGTGGATCTAGCAGTCTCTGATTGCCTTTAAATTAATTTGTATAAGATGTTCTGCTGCTTTGCACATAACCTATTCACTAAAGTTAATAATACTGAGAAAAATAATCAACAAAAGATTAAAATGATGGACTCATGAATTTAAGACTTTGACTTGTGCAAAAATACTTTAAACTCCAGATCTAGCCTTCGGTTCTGGGATCATGGATTAAAGAATGAAATAAAAGATATAGCAGCAGTTTTACCTGCACCCGATCCCCCTCAGCTATATTGCACAGACTGGACTCTGAATGGCATCCTTCCTTTCCATACGAATCACTATATTTTGAAGTATGCTAGAAATTAAAGTGTTTATCATTTAATTCAAAATTTCTCATATTTGAGTATTTTTAGTAGTTTTTATGAAGCATTTTTTCTTGGTCCAACAAAAATTATAGGTATAGGGGTTTGATCAAAGCCAATATCAGGAGCAAAACATATTGAAGTTATTGTGAATGACAAAAAGGGTTCATTTTAGAAGTCTCGCTAGCTCAGACAGACTGTAAATGTAAACAGAAGTTTGATTATATAAAGTTGGTTGCAATAGGGGAGTGGTCTCTTTATGGGGGATTTTAAATGAATATTCTACTGTATTAGTATGTATATTTATATACATGCTAAATAACAGTCCTTGATGAACAAATAAATACAATATATATTATTTTTGTTTGAATATTGCCCCGTTTTAAATTCATACAGAGTAAGTCACCAAAACTAGAAAATATTTGGAAATTGACAAAATTATTCAAAAGAGGAGCTCATTTACAGTAGAAACAATATGTTAACTTGTCAGTGTTACATATTCATTGTTTATCATTTGGCACAATTCAAGCTAAGGGATGTCGTGGTTGAATGTAGTATATATGCAATGTATTCTCTTGTCACGCTAGTAATTTCATATTACCTGCATTGGCATCATAACAAGTTACTAATTGGATGCCTTTCAATATGACTTACACAAACCAAGCTTTTAATGATAGCCTTCCTTATGTATACAAGGCCACATCATTTTTTTTAATTATGAAAATTGTGATTTTTTTGCTTCCTTTGTTTCAAAAGAAGCACACAGAGCTATAGAAAAGTCATTTAACGTCTCGTTAATTTACACTTTTCTGAGGTATAAACAGCTCTTAGCTGTTTCTTCCTAATACACAAGCTTTAGAATGCAAGGTTTATAAATTTATCCAAATTACATAACTTGACAGAGCCAAACCAAACGAACATTCTTCTCAATCTTCATTATCTCTGACTTTTTAGGGTCCTCCTATTTTCAAATTTTGGTCATCTAGCCCGTAAACCAAAAAAACAAAAACAAAAACAAAAAAAACAAAAAACAAAAAACAAAAAACAAAAACAAAACAAAACAAAAACAAAAACAATCACAACAAAAAAAAACAACTTTGGGGGGCCTAATTAGAACAGGTAAATCACACAGTTACAGCAGTAAAGTGCCATAGGGTAGTTTGCATGACTTTTGGGAGATTTCAATGTTAATGGTAAAAGTGTTGGTTGTATTTTGATTTAAGGCAATGCTCAATGCAAAATTTCAGAATTAATAATTTAACGAATACATTTTTATTTAATGAAATACATTAAAATCTTGATAGCCATAACATAAAAAAAACTGCAACTGATTCAATACTTCAGTTTCTCTCTCTACCCTCCTCGGTTACAGACTGTAAGAAGGGGCAATGATAGGAATACATTATGATTCTCATTTTGTCCGAATGTTGATTCAAATGTAAGATCAAACATTGTATTTTCTCAGCGTAAGCACTACATGTATTTTAATTGGCAACAGTCAACGTCGCATGAAAGATAAAGGAATGAAACATACATGTTTCCATATATGCAGTAACAGAATCTAAAATATGTGCACTTGGTAATGTATATGAGCTGCCGGCTAGTCAGTATTACACAAAGGTTCCATCACTGACTTAAAATTTTGATAACTCATTGTTTATGGCTGAAGATTGAGGGGTTAATATAGAAATTGGTGGTATAAATGTTTTGATATTGTCCACCCCCACCCCCCAGAAAATGTAGCTTTATCTACCACACAAAATTTGACCAGGTTGTTATAAACACTTGCAAATTGACATGTAGAATAGCTGAGAATATTGTAATATTTCATATTTAGGTGAGACATTTTTTTAGAAATATGCAGCCGTGTATGCATGTGGTCAAACTCTGTGCGAGTTGGCTGGGGGCGGGGGAGTGAGGTTCATGTTCATACCATACCAAATATCAACAAAAACAAAACAAAACAAAACAAAACAAAACAAACTAGAAAGAAAGATTTGCTTGAAAGCAAATATGTCTGTGTGTGAAAAAATTGCACAATTACAAAAATATGCAGTGTTGCAACACTTCCAATTTGAGTCCAACATGAATAAAATTGGATGGAATACATACAATTTGAGCTCAACATGATAAGAATTGGATGACAATTGACCGAGTTATGGCTGGATGAATATTTCAAAGGTCCAAATGACCTTCACCAATGACCTTTTAAGGTGACATGTAAATTACAAAAATGTGCAATGTTATAATATCTATAATTTGAGCCCAACATGATCAAAATTGGATTAAAAGTGACCGAGTTAGGGCTAGATGAATATTTCAAAGATCCAAATGACCTTGACCCTTGACTTCTAGAGGTCACATGTAAATTATAAAAATGTGCAGTGTTACAGTAGCTACAATTTGTGTCCAACATGATCAAAATTGCATGATAATTGACCGAGTTATAGCTACATGAATATTTCAAATGGCAAAATGACCTTGACCTTTGGCCTCTAGAGGTCACATGTAAATTACAAAAATGTGCAGTGTTACAGGAGCTACAATTTGTGTCCAACATAATCAAAATTGGATGGAAATTGACTGAGTTATGGCTGGATGAATATTTCAAAGGTCCGAATGACCTTGACCTTTGACCTTTAGAGGTCACATGTAAATTACAAAATGTGCAGTGTTACAGGAGCTACAATTTGGGTCCAACATCATCAAAATCAGATGAATACTTTGGAAGCCAGAAGCAATTGAATTTTTAAAATTGCCCTGATTTGCATAATTTTCGAAATCTTGACTATTCAGAACGATATGCAAAACTTCAATGCAGGTGCTATAGCCATGCAAAGTTTGAAGTTTCTAGCTTGCACAGTGTCTGAGTTTAAGACGACACAAAAATCTGGCAGAAAGAAAGATAGGAAAGAAAGAAAGAAAGAAAGAATATTGGGTAAAACAGTATGTCTGTGTGTACACACAGACATAACAAACAAAAAAAGACCTGAAACAAGGGCCTGTTTTTCAAAAACCATTCTCCTTTATTACGGTATAATAAAAAACGTGGATGTGGCATTTCTGGCGTGGCATTGTGGCATTGTGGCATTGTGGCAGTGTGGTAGTCTTGCGTTATTTTGATGTGACCATGGCTTACTCATGATTAACTTCAAAAATTTTGAATGTACTTAAACACGAACACGCAACTGACCAAGAGTTATGATATTATCAAGCTCCCATAAAAAAGACACTGGTGTCTGGATTGAGATTTTGTGTGATAAACGCAAACACAAGTGCCCCCCCCCCCCCCCCCTCCTCCCGTAGCCAGCTGGATACTGCACAGAATGGGTGGCCGAATGGGCTGTCGAACTAGCGATGGGGTCCAAAGCAGAATATACCGAGTCAGTGATCCTGGCTATTTTATCAGAGAATTGTTGTAAAACTGCTCATCTATCTGCCCCAATCCCCTGAGCAGCAGGAAGTGTGATCATACCTCCCCGGGGACGGCGTCGCGGCTCCCACCCTGCCCCCCCGTATGCCCCCCTTCCAGGCCGCCTCGCGGGCGTCCGCGCCCCCACCCTCTGGCGAGGGAGACCGCACACGGCCCCTTAACTCGGCCCGCTGCGCCCCCAGAGCCCGCCCCCGGGAACCCCGGCCACCAGCCCCGCCCCGCCCGCCGCATCCCCAGCCCCCTCCCCTCCCCGAGCCCCAGGGCCCAACCCGTGAAGCCCTCCGAGCCCCTCAGGCCCCGCCCCCTTCCGAGCCCCAGGGCCCAGCCCGTGAGACTCGCCGAGCCCCCCAGCCCCCTCCCCCCTCGGAGCCCCCCCGCCCCCGGGAACCCCCCGCCACCAGCCCCACCGCCCCCGCCGAAGCCCCCAGAACCCGCCCGGGAACCCCCCGCCCACAGGCCCCGACCCCCCGGCACAGCCTCCGAAAACAATGACCGAAAACAAGGGACCACCGACGCGCCAGGCCCCCAGGGGCGGCCCACCCCCTAGCCGCCCCGGGCCTCCGAGACAGTCAGGGACGGCATGCCCTCAAGGATCTCGTCGATTACATCGTCAAACCAGTTCCCGCCTCCTACAAGGAGCAGGTGGTGGGTGCCCCTCCGAACGAAGCTCTCCCCGCCAGGAGCTCGGACGCAGCTACCATACTACTTCGGATATTTTCGTCGAATGAACGGCCGGAATATATGGTCGATGATGGCGCACGAGTTTGTAACCACGACGATGGTAGCTGCGGCCGTCTGGAGGTATTCGAGCATCTCAACGAACATCTGGGTGCCGTCGAGGATTTCACCGTTGGCATCGGTCTTGACGCGGCCCATGCCGTAGTATTCCTGGTTGAAACTGTTGAAGTAGGGGGGGGTCTAGGAATATTAAAGCCCTGGGGTCATCCTTGTCTTGATCGACGCACTCACGCCAGTCTGTGTGCGTGATCTCGGCCTCGGAGAAGCAGGCGTCGGCCTGAATCTGTCGAGGTCCCCTAATGAGCCTGGGCCACTTTGTCGGCGGAGAGTTGGTTCGCTGGTACTCGCCCCAGATCCGTTGCCTGTGGAAGTTCTCGTACACCGACTCGGGCTCTTTTTACGATGGTGGACAGTGAACTCTTCCGGCGTTAGCTTTCTACGGCAATACTCGTAGAGCGGCTCAGATTTCTTGTTCTCTGCGACAAACCTCAGCAACGAGATCAGGTGCGGGTCGATGTCGTTGATGACATGACGCTTGCCGAGTCCGCGTGCGTGCATATCCAGCGTGAGGGCCGCCAAGCCGCAGAACGGCTCGACGACCGTGTCATAGCGGCCCCAGTCGACGGCAGCATCGACGTGCTGGAGCTCTTGCCGCTTATTCCCTAGCCAGGTAAAGTAGAAGTGACTCATCTTCCCTGAAGAATATGCTATTAAGAAACTTCTCTAACAGGCCCCGCCCACCCCCCTGGCGGGGCCTAAACCCCCGGCGCCGCCCGGAGAACAAGGGACAACCAGCGGGCCGGGCCCTGAGCGGGTAGCCCCCGACCGAACGGGGATTTAGAGAAACGGGGGTCTGTGGCATACCTATCCCAATGAGGGGTCAAAGGACTTGTGAATGGATTCTTGTAGGACGCTCCGACCGGTGTTCTCGCAGCTGCCTAGGGGCCTACTGCAAGGTCCACCTCTCCCAGCAGCGGCGGGGCTCCGTCCCCCCACACCCGTGTCGTCGGTGCGGAGTCAGGACTCAGGCCGAAGCTCGGCTCTGCAAGCCCTGCGGCGCGGAGGTCAAGAAGAGACTCGCACGGGCTAAAGCGCAGGTCCGACGATAGCTCCCCTAGGTTCTCACCGAGCTGCAGAGCCGAGCAGCATGGGCCCGCCGGCTTCCGGGGTTCGTCGGCCTGTATTTTCGCCCGAGCCAGACACCCGCCCGCCGCTAGCGCCAGCGGCCGCCCAATTAGACAGAAAGCACTGCTCGAGTATACTGACCCGACAATGACACACGCACAACGAGCCCGCGAGATCTGCGCGATTCGAAGCAGCCACAGCCCTTTGACCCGCCTATCCCCTCTCACGTGCCGCCCTAGAGCACCTCAGCGGCTTCCTCGAGCGCTTTATCGCCGCCCGCGAGGCTGGGGCAAGGGGCCGATCGGGACGTGATAGACGAGCTAGGCCCGGAGCGCACGCAGAAAGAGCCCGCCCGGAGATGGCCCGCCACCCACGCCGGCGGTATGGGCGCCCTGCGCGGGCCGAGGCTCACCTGTGCTAGGCCCACGGCGCGGCAAGGGGGAAGGCTCGTCTCCTGTGGTCCGAAGCAGAAACAAGGAGCCTGCACCGGCGGCTCATGAGCGAAATCCGGGGCCGCGCAGCGGACCAGCGGCGCGTCCCTGGCTTCGTCGGCCTGTAGGGTCGGCAGGTCGGCGCAGGCCTATTTTTTTTTTTTGGTTGCCGCCCCAGAATTTCCCGGCTAGTATATAGAGCCGCCGCCTCTACAGGTCGACGAAGCTAGCCGCCGCCCAATTAGAGAGAGACGCCGCTAGAGTATACCGATCAAGCAGCATGGTAGCAACACACGCAGAATGAGCCCGCGCACTACGCGACGAGATCGAAGCCTTAACAGGCATTTGGCCCCCATACCCTCGGTCTCGGGTAGCCCTTCAGGGCCTCCGAAAGCGCCTCGACCGCTACAAGGCGGCCCTGGCGGCTGTCAAAGCCGCCGACGCCCGGAGACGGGCCGAGAGAGACGCCGCCGACGAGTTTACTCGCCTAGGGAAGATAGACGCCGTCGACGACTTCGACCTCGACACGCCAACAAGAGCTGGAGAGCTTGACGGGGAAGCAGTCCGGCTCCTACGGCGGGCCAAGGCCAAACACCGACGAGAGGGTGCCACCCACGTCTTCAGCTCCTGGCGGCAGGAGACCCCCGACCCTACGACCTCGGCGACGTCGACGTGGACGCCAACATCAGTGTTGGGGGGGGGGGGGTAACATCGTCAGGGACTACACCCTGTCTACAGAAAGGGCCGTGGGATTCCTCGGGAGGATCTGGGGCGAGTACCTCGTCAAGGTTAAGTTCCTCCGCGAGCAGGGGGACGGCGTGTGGGCGGTCGAAGACGGCTTCGCCCCCATCAGACAGGGCCAAACCCGGGGCCGTGACATCCTCGAGGTGACCCCACAGACACGACCGGGCGCTCTGGTAGGGGTCGACCGGCTGTACTACCGACAGGCCTACCAGGTCTCGGTCGTGGTCTACGGCCTCTACCCCATCCGGTAGCCCGACGAAGCCAACCTCGCCCCGATGAGGGACGGAGACCCGAATTGTCTCGCCGAGCGAGTCATCGAGCACTTCGAAAGCGCCCAGCGCGGACAGGGGCTCACCCCGGCCCGACGCAAGCGGATCCCCTCGTGGGAGGCCCGAGTCCACGAAGGGGGTGCCACCCACCAGGATGTATAGCCGGACTCGAAAAGGTCCTCAAGAGGGCCATCATTGTCCGCGACATCGCCGGGACAGACCTCTATAGCTCCGGAAAGTATAGGGCTAGCGGCTGGGCCCCGATCGAACTCACCCTCCACAACGGCCACGCTTGGGGAAGGACCTCCACTTCCCCACGGCCCGCGAGGTCATCATCTACTAAGGCGACGACTGGGACGCCATCCGAGAAGCCACCCAAGAAGAAGCCAAAGCCGTTTGGGTCCTCGGAGGAGGCCAAAACAGGCGTCTCAAGGTCGACCAGTTCATTCTTGAGGACGGACGGACATACAGAACCCAGGAAACTCACGATGCCTTTCTGAGGGCCTGCCGCCACCTGGCGCCCGAGGACCCCGAGGCCCTGGCCGAGAAAGTCTTCGGAGAGAACCATGCCGCGAGCGTCGTGACACGCGAAAAGAACGCCTGGAAGCCAACGCCGGTCAACCTGCTTGAGGAGGTACAGAAAAGCTGCATCGAGCACGGCCACGATGGCCTCTGAAATGCCCCCGCCTACCACGTCGAGGATGTGGTTTTCATCGACATGAAGGCGTGTTAACCCGCAAGCTTCACAGGCCACGGAGAGGCTGGGCCCTGGTTCCAACGATTCGGGCAACCCCGGAACCGCATGACCCGGGTGGCCATCAAAGGCCCGTTGCCCCAGGACATCGGCACCGGTTTCGCCCAAGTCCGCGCCTGGCGGTTCGCCGAAGGCCTCCACCCCGTTGTAGCGGCCTGGTTCGGAGGGCACTTCAAGGAAAAGCAATGCGCGCCAACGGCCTTACTCGCCTACATGGTTGAGACGGGTCTCCTCACGAGCCTCGAGGTGGCCGAGGCCATCCTCGCCTACAAGACGCAGACAGACGTCTGGCTCCCTGACTCAAGGGACCAGGCGTGTGCGGTGATCGGCAAGTTCACCCAATGCGCCAAAGCTGACGGCAAGAGGCTTACCCACCGGCTGGTCACAGATGAGGGCGAGCTCGACTTCCTCGTCCGCGACACCCGCCACAGCGGCACCCTGGTCGGTGCTCCAGAAAAGTGCCCGGCCGGCTGGATTCTCACCTACTACGATGGCAGTCAGCCAAAGTATGCCCACCTGGGGCCTCTATCCTGACCTTTGCCCTCATCAACCTCTTGGCTATGCTCCGGCGCTTCACCCCCGATGAGGCCGTCCGGGTTGCCACGGACTCGATCTACGTGAAGACAGCCCTCCACAGGCTCGACGGCGTAGAGGCGTACTCCTCCCCGGTGCTCTGTCATTGTGGAGACCCCTGGTGTGCGAACTGTCTCATAGGGGAACCGAGTCTGCCGCCAGTTGTCCCGGCTTAGTGGCGAGACAAGGGCGAGACCATCTACTCCGCTCAAGAACACGCAGCCTACCAGCCCAAGCCCGAACACTGGGGCGCCGAGAACGACGTCCAGGAGAGCACATCACCCCCCTGGGCCGACCCCCTGACCCGGCACGCTCTGAGCTACTCCAACCAGGGGGGGGGGGAGGCTCGGGCAAAACGACGAGGGCGATCAAACGGTTCCGCGGACGAAAACCCCTCGTCTTCACGCCGACCCACCGACTGGCCAAGGAAATGCGAAAAAGAGGGGTCCAGGCTCAGACCTACCACAGCTTCTTCCGGTGGTAGGGCCAGACAGAGTGGACGCCGGAGCGGATGGGGCCTAAGTACGTGCCCAGGGTGATCATATGGGACGAAATCTGCACGGTCCCGGGCCCCGTGCTAGAGACGTTCCTCGACTGGCACGACCAGCGTGGCGTTCAAATGATCTGCTGCGGCGACCAGGGCCAGCCGCCGCCGATTGCCAGCGAGTCCCCTCACGAGTGGCTGCAGGGCAGGGTTGACTACTACGAGGAGGTCACAGTCGACCACAGGAGCAAGTGAGAGAAACTGCAAGAGCTCAAGAAGGTCATTCGGCTTCAGCCCGATCGGGTCCAGTGCCGGGAGATGCGACGGGCTCTCCCGAAGTGTCACGGCTGGAACGACTTTGTGACGGCTTGGCATCCCCTCGTCCTCCTTCTCGTCTCGCGGAAGGTCCCATGCGACCAGGCCCAGAAGCTCCTCTTCGAGCACCACCGGGAAGCCTTCCCGACCGAGCCCGTTCCGCTCGTCTATCGCCCGAGGGACACCCGCCGGCAGAACGTTATGGTTACCATACCTGGGCCCCTGCTCGGTGACGGCCAGCCCAACGAGCAGGAACTCGTCCTGAACGACGTCGTGGAGGTGAGCGTTCAGACGGCACAAGAGGTTCTCGACGGCAAGTGGGGACACGACTTGGGTCTGGGCTATGCCATGACCGTGCACAGCTCCCAGGGCCTCACGATCGAAGACCCTCAAAGGGTCTGGATGGTCGAGGACTACCTCCAGCGGTCCAATCTGGCGTATCTCACGGTCTCCCGAGTTCGTTACCTCCACCAGCTTGCGAGGTGCTGCCCACCGCCGGACGCCGACGGCCCGCCACCCCCGCCGTTCGACGAGGCCACCGCCCGCAAAACGTCGGCCGCAAGCTCCACGCCGCCAAGGGGCACAAAAAAAACCTCCGTATGGCGGACGTCGAGGCCCTCAGAGAAAAGCAGGGCAAACACTACGCCGCCTGCAATATCGGCCTCCTCTGGTGCTACGCCCCCAAAGACTCGAGGCAGGTCATAGTCGACAGACTGGACAACAACAAGGGGCACACTCGAGACAACGTGCGCCTGGTGTGCCTAGAGTGCAACCGGAAAAGAGGAGCCGCAGCCCTATCGTAAGGCGCCGGCTGAAGGCTTCTGGGTATCTGCAGGTATTAGACGACCGGTCTTGGCCACGGCCAGCGGCGAGCCGGTGGACAGTCAAACTCCACACGGGGTCGGTTGCCCAGCAGCGCCCGCCCTCAAGCTCGCCCGGCTGATACAAATACCGAACAAGGGCGTCGAGCGGCAGAAGCCGTTCCTCGAGCCCCACCGGCCTCCCGGCAGGGGCTGCCGGGCGGGAACTCGTCGAGGCCTGTCTAATAGCCTCTGAAGGCCGGCGACCCGTCAGCCGGGTGACTTCGTTGTTTTAGGCCGCCACGACTGCGGGAAGCCTAAGCACCCACTCGGTTGAGCGAGTGGAGGGGTCAGCCAACTCTTGGGCATACTGGTGCCCGAAGAGTCTCTCGGCCAGGGTCCGGTTAAACCATTCCACGACCCCCTGATAACGATGGATATCGACCCTCCCCCGGCGGACCTGCACGTCGTACCTGGCCAGCAACTGGGAGACAGCGCCCATGAACTCCCTTCCGGGGTCGACCTGCAGCAGTCTAGACCATTAAAGTGACCCCTGCCTGTATATCCTCCCGAGAGCGGCCCCGACCTCTGCCGCTGTCTTGGCAGTCAGGGGCTCGGCCTCCTTATAGCGTGAAGCCACATCGACCACGGTCAGGGCATACTTGTAGACCTTGCGTCCTACCCGGTCGTGCGGCAGAAACAAGAGGTCAGCCTGATGGACCTCGTTGGGGGTCCGAACATCAAAATGCGGCCGGATGACATAGCGGGGCGGAGGCAGGTAGAACTGCCAAACGGCTTGCCTCTCCAACCAGGCCCAGGCTACATCGTGTGGGGCTTGAGCCTCCCCAGCAAGCTTCTTCACTGTGGCGAGGCCTTTCCAATACTCCTTAGGGCTGTAGTAGATGCTGGCTAATTTGCTCTCCATACTGATCGGCCAACCATTCCAAGAGCCCGATCAGTCTAATGCATGGCCTCACCATGTCCTCGGGCAACCGCCCGGTCACCGCCCGCAGGCTGGTCGGGCCCTTTAGAACAATGCGGGCATACATGCCCCCCGCCCGCTCATGGCGCCTGAACAGCTCGAGAGCCCTGTGGGCGACGTCCTGAAGGGCGCGAGCAGGCCCGGGAATGCGGTCCCGCAGGGCAGCCACAGACATGTCGAGGAGGGTAAAGTAGAGTTTCTCTGCGAGGCACATCGTGGCAATGTATACAGGACCCGACAAATCTCGGCGGCCGAAAATAATGCCGGCGTCGGAGACTAACATCCGCACCAGACTCTCGGTAAGCCTAAGCAGAGGTGATACTTGGCTCAGATCGCCGCCGAGACGAGAGCCCGGTCGACCAGCTCGCGCAGGTTACGGGGCTTGACAGTCCGGAGCTTTTCCAGCATCTTTTTATCGCATTCGTGCTTCCCGCAGGGCTTTTGGTCGCCTCAATAGCGGTAACAGATGTGCCGCATGGCCGTTGGGTCAACCGCATTGAAGGGCAGGGCGTGATGTAGAGGCTTGTCGTCGGCGTCGAGCTGGGACGAGAGCGGATTGAAGGGGCCCGTGTACTTATGGCCTGGGAGGGTTCAGACACCCTTCGGGCGGGGCAGCCGGCCGATCGCGGCGTGGATGTCGAGGCTGCCGACCGCCACGGCAGACCGCCACTGAGGACGAGCGAGAAACTCGGCGAAGAGGGCGCGGACAGCCGCATCTCGGTCCCTGCGCTCAGGGAAGCGGGCGAACAGCGAGGTGAACCAGTCTGGCGAGCCGCCGCTTCCCCGCCACAAGAGGTATAATAGGGCATGGCGGCCGCATTAGTTGCTGCCTCGTTTTTGGACCTGGAGTGAGTTCCACAAAGGAGGAGCGCCGCCCCAGTGGGTCAGCTTCTCCCCGATCTCGTGGGGCGGGCTAATTCCATAGCTGTCCCACCATTCGGCCGGGCCGGAGGCGGGGAGATGGCACGCAACCCAATGGGTGCCCGGGCCGCAGGGGGGATCTAAGTTGACTATATAGGAGGAGGACCGGTGCGCGAGGGCAGGGAGCTGGCCGTGCAGGTGCACGCCGCGCCACCCCGCAGAGGCGGGTAGGCGGGTCCGCCCGAGGCGCTAGAGGTGGATGTTTGAGAGGGTTTTGGTGCTGAGGTCCATGCTGCTATCCTCAGGCGGGCGGCTTGTTCAGTAGGGGGGAGGCCTACCGGCGCTTGTAATGCTGCATCGCAGGAAAGACCACGACGCCGGGCGGCACGAGGCCGCGGCCGGGGATACGGAGGCCGCGCCCAGAGGCTAGGGCCTTCTTTGCCGCTGGCTTCTTGGCGGCCGGCTTCTTGGTGGCCGGCTTTCTAGCCGGGGGAGCGATCACAATCTGGACCGTCTTCACGACGGGCTTGCCGGCGGCAAGAGCTCAAGCACGTCGATGCTGCCGTCGACTGGGACCGCTATGACACGGTCGTCGAGCCGTTCTGCGGCTCGGCGGCCCTCACGCTGGATATGCACGCACGCGGACTCGGCAAGCGTCATGTCATCAACGACATCGACCCGCACCTGATCTCGATGCTGAGGTTTGTCGCAGAGAACAAGAAATCTGAGCCGCTCTACGAGTATTGCCGTAGAAGGCTAACGCTGGAATAGTTCACTGCTCACCATCGTAAAAAAGAGCCCGAGTCGGTGTACGAGTACTTCTACAGGCAACGGATCTGGGGCGAGTACCAGCGAACTAGCTCTCCGCCGACAAAGTGGCCCAGGCTCATTAGGGGACCTCGGCAGCTTCAGGCCGACGCCTGCTTCTCCGAGGCCGAGATCACGCACACAGACTGGCGTGAGTACGTCGATCAAACACAAGAATGACCCCAGGGCCTTAATATTTCTAGACCCCCCCCCCTACTTCAACAGTTTCAACCAGGAATACTACGGCATGGGCCGCGTCAAGACCGATGCCAACGGTGAAATCCTCGACGGCACCCAGATGTTCGTTGAGATGCTCGAATACCTCCAGACGGCCGCAGCTACCATCGTCGTGGTTACAAACTCGTGCGCCATCATCGACCATATATTCCGGCCGTTTATTCGACGAAAATATCCGAAGAAGTACGGTAGCTGCGTCCGAGCTCCTGGCGGGGAGAGCTTCGTTCGGAGGGGCACCCACCACCTGCTCCTTGTAGGAGGCGGGAACTGGTTTGACGATGTAATCGACGAGATCCTTGAGGGCATGCCGTCCCTGACTGTCTCGGAGGCTCGGGGCGGCTAGGGGGTGGGCCGCCCCTGGGGGCCTGGCGCGTCGGTGGTCCTTTGTTTTCGGGGTCTGCGCCGAGGGGTCGGGGCCTGTGGGCGGGGGTTCCCGGGTGGGTTCTGGGGGCTTCGGCGGGGGCGGCGGGGCGGGGGGCGGGGGGTTCCGGGGGCGGGGGGGGGGGGGGGGCTCGGAGGGGGGGGGGCTTGGGGGCTAGGGGTTTCGGAGGGGGGAGGGGCTAGGGGGCTCGGCGGGCTTCATTGGCTGGGCCCTGGGGCTCGGGGAGGGGAGGGGGCTGGGGGTGCAGCGGGCGGAGCAGGCGGGGCGGGGCTGGTGGCGGGGCTTCCCCGGGGGCAGGCTCTGGGGGCGCGGCGGGCCGAGTTAAGGGGCCGTGTGCGGTCTCCCTCGCCAGGGGGTGGGTGGCGCGGACCCCCGCGTGGCGGCCTAGAAGGGGGGCCAGGGTTGGAGCCGCGGCGCCGCCCCCGGGGAGGTATGATCACACTTCCTGCTGCTCCCTGTCATCCCATGCAACTTCCTTGCCCATCCTGGCCTGACAAGGCACTTGTTATAAACGTGTAAAGTGAAATTATAGTCAGCCACCTTAGTAACTTTTGACCAGTGGTTTGCTCTCAGCCGAGAAGTATATGTAGGTTAATGTGATGGATCCGAGTTGTGTTATCAATCCTCTCGGGTTCGCACGGACAGGAAGCGTGGCCCAGCCCGTGAAGCCCGTAGAGCCCCCGAGCCTCCGCCCCTCTCCAAGCCCCAGGGCCCAGCCCGTGAGACCCGCCAAGCCCCCCAGCCCCCTCCCCCCTCCGAGCCCCAGGGCACAGCCTGTGAAGCCCGCCGAGCCCCCCAGCCCCCACCCCCGGGAACCCCCCGCCACCAGCCCCGTAGCTCCCGCCGAAGCCCCCAAAACCCGCCCGGGAACCCCCCACGCACAGGCCCCGACCCCCCCCGGCGCAGCCCCCGAAAACAAAGGACCACCGACGCGCCAGGCCCCCAGGGGCGGCCCACCCCCAAGCAGCCCCGGGCCCGGCCTGTACGCATTTTATTACCTTGAGTGAGTGTATATGCCCGGCATTCGAATCCGAACCCTGTTTTTCGCATTGCGATGGGGGACTAGCATTCCGATCCGACCGTAAAATAGTTTTCCGGCCACTCTGTCCTGCTACATGTTGTCGACAACATGAAAAATGTTTTTGTGTTGGTTTGTTGTGTATAAGCAGCACAGGCAGCCAGGCCGTTATCAGTGACCTCTTGGACTGTTTGTGTGCTTATCGGCTTGTGTCAACACTATCGATCTACTAGTCACTGTTTGATGGGGGTGCCGTGGGTAATTGTGCTGAGGGCACTCGGTCTCTGTGAAAGCCTATGGAGAGGGTGATTTTCCAGCCAGCTTTTTGATCAGCTCGGCCTGGACCTGGGCTCTGATGTCGTTTTTTGCCTTCTCAATATCAAGTCTCGCCAGAGGCGTCTTTGCGGTAGGCGACACGGAAGCCTTGTTTTTGCTGTCTATACTGCTCTGCCTCTCTCAAGGCCACAGCGTATTCATCGTGGCTTACGCGCTGGTCAGCCAGTGCCTTCGAGACCACGGCCGATACAGTGTCGTAACGTGTCCGGTCGGCCGTCTCAACGCGCTCGTGCTTGGTCACCTTCTTCGCTATGAGATTGCTAGCCAAGCCACAGCCAGCGGCCGCAGCCACAGCCACAGCCACAGCCACAGCCACAGCCCCAGCCCCGAGAGCAACGGCCCCGAGCGGCAGAGCTGCGGGCGCGGCGATACCGCTGGCCAGTGTAGCAACACCGGCGCCACCTGTGGCGGCCGCCGTCACGTTTGCCCCCACGCCCATATAGGTGAAGGCGTTGGCCGCCCGCTTGTAGCGGCGACGAGTAGCACCGTGAAGCTGGGCCTCGGCTTCCAAGTGGTCCCGGACTCGGCGGACCTCCTCGAGTCGAAAGCCCTGGTCGGTGTCTTCATCAGACGGCGGCGCCGGGGCAGTGGCAGCATCGAGGGTGGGGTAGAGAGTTGTCTGTTTGTCGTCCATCGTGTTGCTGTGCGATTGGTATCGCGGTTAGCCCCCCCCCCCCCCGGCTTCAAATGAGCCTCTCGACGGCCATGGTGAAACCCACACTGAGATAAGACCCCGTGAGCCGCTCCCCCGTTATTTGTAGGGTTTGCGAGTCTTCGGCTGCTACTATGTCCACGCCGTGGAACGAGCGCTCGTCGGCCGGGATGTCCACGGTCAACAGTTGGGTGGCAACCTTGCCGAGACCGAACACGTGGACGACGCCGGAGGCAGCCTCTTTTTTCGCCGCCGTGGACATGTAGACGCGCCCGTAGAGACCTACGCGATAGACCGCGCCCTTTGTCATGGGAATTGTTGCTGTGCTCGCCGCTTTGTCTCCGTGCTTGGTGAGCTCCAGCACCTTTTTGGCATCGAGGAGGACCCTCTCAGCCGAGTGAAATACTGCGGGCTCGGCCGGCTGGCCTGACCCCTTGTATAGGGCCCCCCAGGCCTCCACCGCTGTGTCTGCGTAGGCGCGCGTGGCGGCTTG
Source organism: Hermodice carunculata (assembly GCA_964020975.1). NCBI lineage: Eukaryota > Metazoa > Annelida > Polychaeta > Eunicida > Amphinomidae > Hermodice > Hermodice carunculata. The sequence goes on from OZ026617.1 coordinate 97,098,430, forward strand.
AGCCTGGTCCACGTAGGCTTTACTGGCGACGTCTGTAGCCGCCTCAGGCAGAGGGAGGCCGGTAATAGTGTGGTGTCTTCTCTTGACCTTGGCCGCCTCTCGGGCCTGCAGTGCGGTCCCGAAATAGAGCGTTCCGAAGATCTGTTGAAAGGCCACAGCCCTCGCAACGTACTGTGCGTCCGCACACCCGCGGGGAACCACGTCTTGGGCGGTCATGGGGTTGCTAATCCCGGTGACGGTCTTTCCGGAGCCAATGGAGAAGACCAGGTCGGCGTCGCAGCGCAGGTTACTGGTGACAGCCCCTCCTTGTCGAATGTATCGGGCGTCAGCGAAGCCTCTACTGATAGCGTCAGCATCCGAGATTATCGCCCCTGCAGCAATGCCTGTGACCCGGCGGTTGTTATCAGCGTTCAGGTAGATATCGCCGTCCATGAAGAGGGGGCCAGTGAAGGAGTCGCCCCCGTCCTTTGCGAGCCTCGTAAAGACGAGCGAGTGGACGTGACCGGCCGACGCGGCTTGGTTTGGATCCGTTGGTTCGGCTGTGGCCAGCCCTCGAATAACGTTTCCACCCATGTTGAGAGAGCTCCGCTCATTGTATCGCCAGCCCGGGCAACCCGTTCACCGACCCGCGCGTTGACGAACGCCGTGGTTGCGTAAGCCCTAAGGTCGGGCCCGCCTGGGCCCGATCCCCCGCCGATGATCTCGCCTGACCAGCTCCAAGACATCGTCAGTATCGTTCATATTGGAGCGGGGGGCCCGCCTCCAAGTAAAGAGATGGCCATGCGGCAATACGTGTACCATCTTGACGAGCACGCCCCTCTGCCCGGCGCTCATCCCGATGCGCCCTTTCATCGGTGCCGGCTGTACGACACAGGCGGCCCGGGCGGCGGTAAGAAGATATGCATGGCGAACCTCCTCTTGGGCGACGTCCTCGAGGTCATTCAGGGGCGACGCCCAAGAGGACGTCGATACTTCCCAGTCGACGACGTTGTTGTCATCACACCGAACGCCGGTTTAACCGAAATGGGCCTTGGTTCGCGACGTCTACCGAGTTTCTAGCATCCAACGAGGCCGACGCGTTGGGCGTCGGCGAAGACGTAACGTTTGAGGCCGTCCCGCCTGAGACGGCGCCCGAAACGGCCGACGTCGACCTGACCCGAACACGCCTCGTTGTCTTCGACGACTGCATGGCCGAGAGGACAGCCCTGGCCGCGGCAGAAAAGTGGTTCACCCGATCCCGACACGCCAACGCCTCCGTCGCCTTTGTATCCCATCGCTGGCTAGATAGGGCCGCGACCAGCTCCGCACACTTCGCGCAAACTCGACTCGCATCATCTTGTTCCCCCGTGCATTCCCCGACAGCTTGCGGGGCCTCCGCCGTGCCCTCGGCGAGGTGTTTGCGCCTGAGCTTGCGACCAAATTCACGGATGCGTGGCGGAAGGACAGGCACGCGTTCTTTGTTATGTGCAATGCAACAGGTCGGGTCACGCGAGGATGGGGGGTTCTGCCTTATTAGACCAATGAGGGCTCCACCAATATGACGAACATGCCAACGATGAGCAAGCTCGAGGCTCTCCGAGCCAAGATAGTGTAATAGCTTCATTTTTTTTTCAGAGACACATATTAACTTATCAAATTTCACTGAAGAGGCTATTAACCTAAAGCGGACATTTCTATGCCGGCTCTAGGATTTTTAAACTTAGATGTCAGTGACCCGTAGTGGAAGAACAATCAAGAAGATTTCAGTTGTATACAAAATAAAATTTATTACTGGAGACCTATCAGTTTACAAACTAAAACAATTAAATTTCTAATTACAATGTTGTCTTGAAGGTGACAATAACGAATGAGCATTGCCCTCACAATGAAGAATGTTAAAGAGTGAAGCCATTACAGAGTACCAAGGTCCAACGACGATCCAATCCTAACTTACTAAAAATTTAATCGGGCAAAGTATTTTTATAGATTAAAACCAAATTTAATTATTTAATTTGGAATAAAATTAGTTATAACCTATTTATTATTCACTAAAACTTCCCAGTTCTGAAGTGATATGATGAATTCTGTATGAAAATCTGAATCCAAAGTATTGAGTATAATTTCCAATCTCACCAATCAAAAAATGTTCAAATGTAAAATTTCTTTTGTAAATGAGCCTGAGTTACTTAAATCTCAAAAGGGGAAGAAAAAAAAACTATAAGTGTAAACCTCCATTAAATTCCAAAGATAAGAATGTTCATACTGATGTGTAAAGTTGGCACAACCTGGATTTGTTCAAGTTCTCACCACAGCATATAAACATTCAATTTTCAGGAAAGGTCGGCCACTCAGGAAAGGTGAAGTATCAGCTTTGGCTTTCCGACTTAACCCCCGTGGCTCAAGTAATTGCACTGCAACTCAACAAAAACCAGAGTCAGAGACTTTCCCTATTATAATAAAAAAAAATATTTATTTCTTGTATAATAATTTAATGAATAATTTCTCTAAGTGTATTCCAAGTCGGAATAAGTAAAAAATAAATGCTGATCTAATTTCATAGATAAATTGTCAAAGAATATTTATCTTGAAAGGGTTAGGTAAACCTTAAGAGGAAAAACCCACCAGGGTTAACAAATTTGGAATAAAATTGGCCATATTTAAAGAAAAATACCTTTTAAAGTACCCTAAGCCTTAACAAGATGGTCCCAGTTTATAATATTTATGAGTTCATCAAAACAATTTTAATAACATCAATATATATAATTTCCATCTAAGATTTAATAGTTCTTCACTCAGACTTCTTATAATCTTTCAAATATAAATTTCATTGTTTCTATCCATGTATAAATAGATAATTTATTCATTTGTCATTTCATAAATATTCAATATTATTATAATTAGATACTCCATAAAGTAACTGGATAATTTATGCAGCAGTGAAAGCTATACCATGTTTGCCTTGTCAAATATTTCAGGATTGCAAAATGTTTTATTTTGCAAGATACTAAATACCATGTGATACGAAAACTTCAACTGGTGAGTTACTATTAAGTATTTAACTTAAATAACAATTTAATTTCTTAAGTCCAACCCACTTAATAAATCTTCCCAAATTTAGAAAAACCCTAAACTTATCCCAAAGATAATCCTGGAGAAAATTTGATATGTATATACTGAGTAAAAGTTGCCTGAACATTTTCATACTATAATCATTGTGGAAATGTGTTCCTTTAAGAAAACTTCAATCAGAACTCAAATGTAAAAGAGGATAAAAATGTTTCAACATTATCAATTCATGAAGACCAATGTAACACAAAATCAACTCATGAAGACCAATGTAATAACATTTAACCACATAGTAAAAGAATGAGAGTTGACCTTTAAATGTGATGTCACTTCCCATGACCCTTGACCTTGAAGTTCATTCAACTTCCGGTAAATTATCATAATTTATGTATACCATTTCCTGAAAAATCAACTATCAGAAATTCAGTCTCCTGTCTTCCTAATAGGACCATTCATGGTATAAAAATGGAAAAGCTACTATCAGAAATCCAGTTATCTGTTTTTCCAATAGGACCATCCATATTAAATATATTCTGGAAGTGAAAAGAGTCAACGTTCAAAACAACTCTAAAAATGAATTTCAATATTGTGATATTTAAGGTCAACATAAAATAAAAATACATAATCTCTATGGAATGCTTTTGAAATATCATAACTTATTATGATTTCCATGACACAAGTATACTTTGTAAAATAATTCTATAAAATTAATGAAACTTCAACTGAAGTCTTTTCAGGCAAATTTTTACCTCATTAACATAATTTATGTGTTCAGTTTTCTCTGCCTAATTCTTACTATAGTAAAAATAGGAATGGGGTTAAATCTTCAGGTAGAGCATAAAGAATTTGCATATATAATGAACAGGAAAACCTGTTCTACCAGGTTTAACCCTTGATCTATAGTTTCAAATTTCTCTATTTAACCCTAAGACTTCTATTACCAGTATGACTATAACTCCACATCAAAAATGGAAGAAACCTATTGGTTTCACTACTTTTAATGTCTTTCTCGATTTTAAACAATGCATTTTAACCTTTCAATCATAAACATATACATATTCAGAATAACTGTATTTCTTGGTTTTGCCACTAGAGGGCACACCACACAAATATTTCTCCAAGATTAGTATTGTAATTTTTTCAACCATGACTACAGAATGGAAATTTGGAATATATTCCCAATTTGCTCACCAGTATTTAGTTTACTCTCCTATAAATATATATATATATTTCAGTTCCATGACCAGAAACTCGTTCTTACAATACCATTTTTAAGACTTAACGAGATCAAATTACAGAACTGCTTACAGTGTTCCCGAGCAGAAAAATAGAATTTTCTTTCATGGAAAATGGTTCTGATATCCATTTTTAATCAGCATATACCGATTCCAAGAAATATCTTCTCCCAATTATGTTCTCTCGTCTTTGTTTTAAAATGTGAATTCATGTTAAATCAATGTTTTGCACTAATCAATTACGTTTCAAATCCCTAGTCTACAAGACTCCAACAAGAACCTCCAGAACAAGACAAGTTTACCCTTGTGGTTCACACCTCTTTATATTCTGGCCGTTAATACTTAAGAAACGTCTGAAAAGGCTCACTAACCAGCGCAAAACTTGACCATAATCCTAGCTAGCTAAAGACAATCTCCGTTATTCAGTCTTCATAACAGACATTGTTATATTTATTTCGACTGTCACGAAAATCACTTATCCTTGCTCCATAATAGGACGTCCATTTGCCCTTAACAATTATTCACCTTTAACGACCCATTATTATAGAAAAATGACCAAACCACGTGTACTACGGGAGCCAACTTACCGGCCCGCCACGAGGTATTTATAACATGAAATTTGTAACCACTGCTAAATTACACCTAGAAACCACGGACGCATTTTAGTTCTGTTTATTTTTACTTGAACTCTTCCCTAATATTTACCCTACATATTTAATCAGATTGGCCTTTGGCTCGGGACCATGACCAGGATCACCCAATATTTATTAACGCCTAGCTAAACATGCTACGTGAACACGTACAGTGAAAATTTGGACTTTCCAGACCTCCAACCATGGTTGAATCAGGTAAGTATATCCTAACTCATTTCAACATGAGTAACTTTTCCATAGAAAGTCAGAAGATACACTTACCCTTTTCAACACGTTGGCTAAAAGATCCGAAGCCCGCTGTGACCGCTAGACCATACTCCAAAGTTCCACTGTTCTGTTCCACCGCCCAACAGGGAGAGTGGCACTTGTCAATCCGGTTGCACCTTTATTGAGCCGCACGCCTTTGTGATTCCAAATTAGGGGATGTCACAGTGTTATCCACCCTGTCTCAATCCCTTCATGTATGGTCACTAGAGGCCGCTGCAATAAAAAATCACTCGGCAGCATCTGTTTCAATACACAGCAAATCAATATTTGCTACAATACCAGCAACCGAGGCACTCGACGCCCCAAGACGCCGCGGACGCAGATGGCACAGATGTGCCGCCGGCTACCGAAAACCCCGAGCTCGAAGGGCGGGCCGACCTCCTCGAGTGGATTGCCGAGTCGAAGCAGCAGATACGAGCTGGCACCCGGGCTAAGGCTCTCGGCGAGCTGGGAGTCGACCGAGCCCTTGAACGCGCAGCGGCGCCGATCACAGGGCCGTTGGGCAAAAAGCTCGACCAAATCACCGCGGCCATTCAGGAGGCTGCGGCCCCCACGCCGGTGCCCGCCCCGGAGGTAGACCTCCTGCGCGAGTTTCCAACCCCCAAACCCGCCGACCCGTTCGGCCCTGAGGCTCTGCGAGCCCTGGCGCCGCGCCTCCTGGAGAACCCCGAGGAACTCGCGGCAAACCCTCCACCCGTTGGGGAGCGAAAGAAGCTTCTGAGGGCCCGGAGAAACACTTCAGCCAAAGCATGGGAAAAATATATCTTCCGGGCGCGATACGGGGGCGCGGCACGTTGGCAAGCCTTTGAGGACTTCAAGCGCCGCGTGGAAAGGGTTCGGGGAATGGCCGACCTGGGCCTCCGTGGCCTCCTCGCAGAAGCACCCGATGTTGCAGAGCAACAGGCGGCCCCCGCCGCAGACCGCCGGATCAGTGACGAGACCCGTTAGGCCCTGGACGACCGGACCCCAGTCACTGGCGAAGGGCTGCGAGGGACGCCAGCCGAGTTCACCCGAGAGGGGTTGGCCTTCGTTCGC
>OZ026617.1:97104864-97156864 GCA_964020975.1 Hermodice carunculata
GTACTATTAATAACTGAGAAAAATTGTTACATTTTAATAAAATGCCCGCTTGAGGAACCACAAATCATTTACAAAAAATTAAAATCTAATGATCACAAATCTCAAGTCAAAATTTGCTTTACAATTTTTGACAGCGACGAACATCAATTCGAAACCTATCAAGTCAATAGCACTACAGAGTGGTTACAATCACAACAAATGATTGGTAACCAAAGGTCAGGCAACTGACCAAGCACAGCTTCCCCCTCTGTTTCAAATGCTACTTTATGCAGGACTAGAGGAGGGGATTAGCTACTTTAATTGCAACATGTCACTTAAACCATGTCCCACCCAAAACCAGTAGGATGCTAACTATGAGAGACACCTTATTACAAAGTACAAACCTAGCTGGTACTTAAGCTGGTCTAGGCTTAACATACAGCCCAGCATTCCTGACTGGCCAGGGCTCTCTTACATGTGCCGCACATTCAACCATTCCCAGATGTGTGAAATGTAGATCTGACACCCATAAAAACAACATGTATTAGCTCAACAGCTAATCAAACAGTCTTTAGCCATGGGCCATGGGTTGATACATCAAATTTTTATACCAAATTTAATTTTGCTCCAATTGAAATAAGTTTATATGACTAACTGATTGTAGATCTAAAGTAGGTATTTTCATGGGAGAACACCCATACACTGAGGTAAGGTATGTGATCATAGTACGATATCAAAGCTGGAGGTCCCTTTTAACGAACATAATTTATCCAAACCTGGACAGCATAGTACCGAAGATCTTCCCTCCTTTATATTCCCAGTTTTAAATTTGTCAAGAGTGTTGTGTAAATCTGTGATTTGACAACATAACATGTACATGAATAATTATGAATGGATGGGAAGCAAGGATTGTTTTCACCACGCTCACTCCTGATTGGTTTATGCCTCTAACCTTCGTTGGTAGGGATCTCATCTGTCTGACTTTCCTCTTAAATACAGTCAGAGTGTGAACTGTCATGATGTCATTTGGAAGCCTGTTCCATACATTAACAATGCTGCTCGTGTTTGAATGTGTCACAATAATAATGACAATTATATTATCAAGGATGTGGCTACTGAACCGTTTCAGATAGTTGTCCTTACTAATACTTGGATTTTTTCAGCCAAATCATGAACTGTTTCCATTTAGTTCAAATTTTAAGGACACAAAATCACAACACTGTGACTGTATCCTTTTTCCTTCCCTATTTCCTACATTTTGTAGGAAGGAGCTGGAGTGCTGGATTCTAGCCCAAAGTCACTTGTGCATATGGAACAAAGCATAACTATAACTTATAAGGTTTATTCCATCCCATCGCAGGCTTGAATTCTACACCATCCCCACCCTAACCTGTGTGCGACAAAAAATTCTTAAGCTGCAGATGGAAGAAGTTGTAAAAATAATGATGTCACCATGTTAGCCAATCATAGGCCTCCCGGTTCTGAAGCTGGAAAATTATCCGCAACCGAACTTGGTTTTGTAGACACTTCATATTCTTGTCTCTAGTGAGATGAACCCTGTTTTTCATAGCCAATACTGAGACAGTATTGTTTTGTCTTGGTTCACAGGTACATGTTTATGTAGTTTTTGACAGCTTCTGTTAAAATTTGTTTATGTAATAAAGGAAAAAAGACAGTTTTGTATTGCATGTATACACATCCCTCTAAATTATAATATGTGTTCACTGTACACGCACATATACTCATCAATACTGCCCAGAAGGGCTGACCCTCGCAGGAGTGGGCACCTTTCTCTGATCACGAGGGTGCTCACTGTAGAGAAGTTTCACTGTACAGTGGTACCTGAAATTTAAGACCCCCCCCCTAATCAATGAATACCAGACAAAAGTGGTCAGATAGGACAGGTGGTCTTTCATCTCAGATAAATTAACAAAGAAATAAAAGGAAATTTCTTTCTCTCTTTCTTTCTTTCTTTCTTTCTTTCTTTCTTTCTTTCTTTCTTTCTTTCTTTCTTTATTGGTCCACAGTTTTTTTTTCAGAGACTATTTTTCCAAAAACCACCAAACTTGCCATGGTGACTGACATAACCAGTGAAATGGTTCATCTCATTTGGAACAGTCATGATGTTTAAAATTATGCAACTTTTTAGAGGCAACAAAAATTTTAAAAGCGCCATATCTTCCAAGCTATTGCAGATGGTCTCAAAATTTCAATGTGCATATATACCTTTGTGACACTTGCCACTATAATGGACAGTAAAGTTGTAGAATTCCAAATTATGCTAATAAGGGGCATTGAAAAATCTAAAAGTTTAATATCTCCAAAACTATCGTACATAGAGATGCCATTCCAACTTCAATTTTTAGGTTTGTGGCAAAGCCGCATCCAATGAATTATGAACCAAAGTTGTAGGATTTATGCAAAAATGTAAATCTTTAATAGCTTTAAAATATTATAGAGGTGCCATTCCTACTTCAATTAATGGGTTTGTGGCATAGCCCCATCCAATGAACAATAAACCAAAGTTCTAGGCTTATAATTCATGCATATTAGGCAAATACACAAAATTAAAATGTTGAATAGCTTCAGAACTATTATAGAGAGTAGTTTCATTCACACATCACTTTATAAGTTTGGGATATGGAAACATCCCTTGAACCAAGAACCAAAGCTGAGCATTTTAATATATAAACATTAGCTTAATACACAAAATTTAGATTATGTTGAACAATAGAAAAGTGTATCATTTCAAACTGTTCTCATTTTGAAGGCACCCAGACAGATTTGCTGCGAAGCAAATCTTTTCTAGTTCTTACTTGTTCTAGATTTGGACTGACAGAAACAATGGGCCCAGGCAAGCACTCATTATGTCTGAAAAGTTCTTACTTGTACTGACTCAGTACATTCCAGTACATTTCAGTACAAGTGAAAGTACTTGCTTCTAAGTACCATTGTTGGTTCAGTACAAGTCAGTACAGTTAAGAGGAAAATCAGCCAAGTCAGTACGGAAAGATAAAATTCAGTAATTTTTTGTCCTCTTAGTGTGACCAGTCTTGGCTTCTCCTCATTATATATATGCTGTGTCTGGCTCACATTGTCTAACTTGTAGCATTTATCCCAGGCTGAGTTGCCAGACACAGAGTGAAGCGTCTGGTCAGGGCAAGATCTGGCTGCATCTGTTTCTGTGTATGGCCGCAGTCAGTCAGTACTTGCCGCAGGACTACAGCTCTCCACAGCAAGGTTGTGTGCACATGGTATTTTCCACCTGGACCAGACTGCCATGGGCTGGTGCTGCCTAGTGGAGGCCTGGTCACCATTTGTATTGGATCAAGGCAGATGACATTTTCCACAAGGAATATAGTCTGTAAAAGGAACACACTCCCTGTGTTATTTTAAAAAAAGAAAGAAAATCTTGTTTTACTGTAGCAAAATTTGTGGGAATAGTTCTCAAAATTGAAATACAAATTTACCCATGACGACATTTGGGGGGTAAATTTGTCACATTTCAAGGGAAAACTGTTTAATCTTGGATTAAGTTGTGAGCAACTGACCAAATGAGGACAATGTACCGTCTTATTTTACGTAAATGAGCAATCATACTTATTGACTCTGTCAACTGGCAAGAAAACAAGAATATTTTCTGCACCCTAACAACAAATCTGAAGAGCAAATTTCATTTGTGTCTTTTAATTTCTTTATGCAGGTTACACGCCCAAGATCAGTCAGATGCCAGTGATTTCAATCCCACTTCACTTCGATCGTGATCCACTGCTACACCTGTCTTCCTGCCAGCATTCCATAGTAATACACACCTTTATTACTGCTGGCTTCATGACGGGCATTGCGGGGCAGCCTGGTAAACATATACCCGAAGAGGTATGTTACTGTTTATTTCCATGTCTTCTCATGAGACCAGGTCAAATAGATATATAATTTATTGTTTGATCAGTGATGAATTTCATAGAAAAGCCAGAACATTGAACAAAGTATCTCAGACTTGACACATGAATTGATCACGTCCCGTACATGTAAGAGTTTGTGGACAGCTTTCCTTGACAAACACTTACTTGTAGCACCCAAGGAAAGTTGTTGACTTGGGCTTTTCTGCCATGATAATTCGTGGCTGAATTTATAATTACTTTTTGTTTCTGCAATTGCTTCCAAATTTTGTCTTAATGTGTATGTGGATTGTACTTTGCCTGGGACTGATTATGGCTTACCTTGACTTCAAGGCCAAAGTCCCATTTTGATGTGAACGTAATTAGTTTTTGTGTGAAACCTCAGCATTGGAAGAAAGTTCAAACTTTCTCCAGATATGTAGGGGAGAGCTTCAGATTGCAACCCAGTCCTTGACCTCATGGTCAAGGTCACAGAGTTATAAAATCTGATGCTGGTGGGGTATTGATGAATCAGTCTTTGCTTCAGGTGTTTTCTGTAATGTGCTCAATTTAAAGCAGGCAACTTTGAATGTTCAGCCAGTTTTGAGGGGATATGTGGTAAAATGCAAGTTTTTCACTCTGTGTCCAGATCTTCCTTATGAACTGGTTCACTTTTTCTGCTCGCCATATCAACGTAAACAAAGCCTGTACCCCATGATTTTTGAAATGGGAATATTGGCATTGTTAATACACTTAAACATGGAAAACAGTTCAAGAAAACAAACAAAACAAAAACAAAAACAAAAAAACAGGCTACATGAAAAAGTAATACGGTATCAGACGGTTTGGTTACTTAGTATCCCCTTTGGAAACAGACACATAATAGCTTGTGTTTTCAAATTAAGGCCAACTAAATCATTTCCATGTTTTCAATAAACAAATTTAAAATTCGCAGGGTAAGTAGGTGGCAATTTGATACATGTCAGCTATTCTGAGGGTCATTTATGGAAATATGTAAGAAGTAACATGGAAAGGGGGTAAATACACATGGACTACTCTGACCATCTGGCAAAATGCTAATGCTTCTTGAATTTGGACAAAGAAATGTGCAGATGGCTAAAATATTGTAAAATGACTTATTAAAGAGAAACAACTGAACTTTTGTTGATCATGTATGTGTAAAGTTTTGGCTACAAGTGTCTTAAGTCTAGATCTGTTCCTCATGAGACAAAAAGGGTGGGGCAAGATAAATTTTGAAACTATAGATTTCCAGTGCAAACATTGACGGTTTAACCAGCCATAGCCATGCACCTTCAGTAACATATATGCATGGGATGTGACAACAGCGATGAGTGGTTCCTAATATCAATATGAATGTACAGGATGTCGTAACAATTTATGTGGTTTGTTGCAGGTCGTTAGGAGAATGGTACAAGCTATTTTGACCGTACCTGGAATCTCAAGAGTTCTGTATGACCTCCCGTCCAAACCACCTGGCACGACAGAGTGGGAATAAGAAATGACATCCAGGACAAGACAAGTATGGCCGTTGCAGGAGCCATCTTCAAAACATTTATAACTATAATTTACGTAAAGTGGGATTCGTCTATGCTGATTTGCATTTGAGGATTATGTTCAGATAAAAGGTTTATTAGGTCTGTGAACAGTTGCTGGAAATTTCTCCTTTACTTTGTGATAAAACTGTCGATTGTGGAAAATTACCATCAACAGTGTCAGCTCAGCTGACTTGTAAGTCAGCTGGGCTTTGGTAGTCGCTCTTAATCTGTTGTTTGCTGATTTACAATTCATGCTTTTGACCCCTCCCCCCCCCAAAAAAAAGGCTGAATCCTCGTGAAAAGTTGGTGGGGATGTACCTTAGATGGAGCTTTACCAAGTTTGTTTAATACATGTCGGTAGCTCTACATATTTTTAATTAAGGATTTTTTTTTTCATTTTTGTAGAAAATCTTCAGAAATGTCAGTAGGTAAAGTTTCAAGGTCAAAGAACTCATGTGTCGTAACATAGGAGGAACATGGCATTCAGATATTTCCACAACTTGTCTGACCACAGCTTTTGCCACCATTTAAAGTAAGTACTGGGTTAAAATTGTGTAGATCTCGGACTTTTCACTTGTCCTTGCCCCATATTTACTTGTCCTAGACAATAGGGCTTGCCTTAATGTCATGTCATCAAAACACATGACCAACAATACTTCAAGAACTAATTCAACAAGGATTCTGGAATTTGGCATATTGACTGTCTTGTACGAGGACCATGTTGCACTGCCATGCTTATGCTAGGAGTTGTCAATTTCTGGATGCAGGATCAGCTGAGCACAGGACTGACACAGTCCTCATGTTATCAGTCTGCATGTAGTATTTTCTGTTAACAATTAAAGTTGAGTGACAAATTTTGGAAAGTTGTCCTGCATCCTTGGTGAAGCTGATGGGAAGTACTAACTTTCGGGAATAAGTTGTCGCAATGACAATGCCACACCTGGCGTGAGGGTCTGGGCATAGTGCCCTCTGTTGACAGTATTTAGTACTAACCTATACCTGTTGAGGCTCTCTTCATTTCAGAATTCTCATACAGTGATTATCTTGGTCAAAATATGGAAACTACAACAAGTTGATTTAATAACGAGTGCCTGCAGAATCTTTTTTTGATGCTATCTGAAGGTGATTGGTTCCCTTTTCTACTGCTCAGGTTTAAGGCAGGCAATTTCAGGCTGGTGAAGTGCCCCAGGCATCATCATACTTTGTGTTTGGCTGCAGTGAAGGCAGTCACTATAAAGTCAAATTCTAATTGGTAAACTTAAATGTGCCAAGTTTTATCTGCAAACAATATGCTTGTATGACGTATGTTCTTGGAGGTGGATAGCAGTGATCAGGGCAAACACTGAAATGAGGCTGATGCCAATGGAAAACGTTGATTGACAGGAAACATGCCTGAGGTGGCCAATCAGGTTAGCTTAGCAATTTTTTTTTTTTTTTTACATGAAAAAATCTTGGTAAAGTGTGTTGAAATCTTGGTTTCAAAAGCAGCATTGGGATAAAGTGATCATGATCTTTGTGAGAGGACACCGCTGATTTTTTTATCAAAAAAAATATTTTTTGGGAAGGAGCAAAAATGAAACTATCCTGCATGATAGACAAGAGCATAGAGAAATTGTTTTTTATCAGATGGACTTTGGGTGCTTCCTAGAGGGTTTTGATCATTGCTATATAAACAGGGAGACGGTCAGACCTTCATTTCCTTGTGTTAGCTGATAGCAGGTTTGTGTGACTGTCACAGTCATCAATATATTTATATTTTGATGCAGATATATTTATTTGAAACATTTAGCATTAACCATAAATGCTGAAAGTCATGGTCAGTTTGAAATGACTTCAGTCTTTGCGTCTTATGTGCAAGACCATTGGATTGTTTCATGGGTGAGTACACTTAGTGGGAGAATACAAGCAGGACTAGTGTTGGGAATTATTCAAGTGTTGCCAATTCGGCTGAAGTGACTCCAGTGTGGAAGCCTAACTTCCAGTACCTCAGACAAATAGATTTTCTTTTATCAGTAGGCAGGTATTGAAATATAAAGTTTGAATACTTGATCAAAAGAAATGCAAACTTTCCGGAGTCAATTTGGCTAAAAGATGGAAAATATCATCAGCCAAATTTCATTTATGTTAGTGTCTGGGTAACTGGCTAATGGCTATCACCAACACAGACAATTCATTAAGATCAATCTTCTGGTTGCAGTCTCTGTTGAACCCTTTCTGCCTTAAACCGGTCCAAACCGGCTGGCGATCGAATGTTGTCTGGCTGAGTGCTTTCAACTAATTTCAACAATAATGAAAACAATTTGAAATTGTAGATGGGACCTATCAAAATCACATGCCCCAGAACAACAGCTTTCCTGGGCATGGGTTGGGCAGTAATGACTGGGTCTCAAATCAAGGGGAAAGGGGTAAAAAAGAGACTTGTATGAATGTGATTGAAGTGAGTGTATCTCATGATCCAACCACAACACAGATTCTAGTGTGTTGAATAGGACTCAATATTCATTTCAAGGACCATGCAGTTTTGTTCTTCATGGGGGTAAAATTAGGTTCCCATTGTATTCTTATGGTTGTGTTTGTGAATGATCATCCAACGTGAAAGCCAAAAATTCATGCGCATGTAAGATGTTGGTTGCAGTTGGAAGAAAACTAGTTGTCCTTTATCTCATTATGCAAGACCAAGCAACACATATGAATCTTCAGTGACTGTATTGAGATGCAAGAATAATCACCAGAGGGCATCACTGGTTAAAAGGGTCACACTTCTGACAGCTCTCTTCCACTGTCAGTTTGAGGGTACAGTGGTACATGTCACCAAAGACCACCCCTAGGGAGGATCAAAATGTGGTCTTATAAGACAGGTGGTCTCTCATGAGAGGTATAAGTAACAAGAAAAGTACTGCAAAAAGTATATTAAAAGTGGTCTTAAAAAGGCAGGTGGTCGCTCATTAGGGTTGTCTTTCATGACAGGTACTACTGTATAGCTGAATCTTTAAGAAAGTAAAAAGCATATCAACACCAGGAGACAGGAACTGAGTGTGGACAAGATTTGTCTGATGGTGGGAGATCTTTGGTTAACAGTAGACTTGTGTGTGGGAGACATGTATATGTCATTGGTGGTGTGTTTTCACAAGTGAAGGGACTAGCAGTTACCACTGATTGCAAGGTACCTCAAATGAGAGATCAGATGTTGTTCAACCTTTGCCCTCACAAATCATCTGAAAGCACCTGGATGTAAAATCATGGGTGGTAAAACAATACACACTATTTCACGTGGAAAAAGCAAAAGGTGCACTAAATATAACATGCTCAAACAATACCGGTCACAAAGTATTTTCTCAAGGATGGGGTTAAATTTGATTTTAAAGTGTGGTTTGGGAGGAAACACAAAAAAGTGCCAAATGCATTGGGAAGATCACTAATTTGATATGTACACACTATTGAATTTCACAAATTTTGTCCAAACTGATGCAAATCACCTGCACATGTTTAGCGCCCGTAAAAATTTTTATCTGCTTTAGTGTTTCTGGCTAAATATCGCACTGCTGGAAAATATTTTAAATAATAATTTTAGATGACATCTACATGTATGAGGATAACTCTTCAGGTCAACAACTTTTTTTGGCATGAGTTGAACATAATAGTCACTATCTGTGCCGAGGAAAGATGTTGACTGGGTCTTATTCTGACTAGGAAAGAGGGTACCTGTTGCAATAAATTGTTCATTACAGGAAGGAAATTGGTTGTTTCATTACTGTACAGTTGGTGAAGGATACAGATTGGATGATGATGTGTGTTGAGTCAAGTCAAATTTTTGTTGACCTAAGTGAGCCTGTCTCCAGTTTTTTGTTGCCAAAAAGTTTAAAAGCAAAGCACTTTCACTGTGAATGCAGGGAAATCTGACATTGATTTTTAACTAGTTTTAACAGAGGAGACTGGGTCACCAAGTCATATTTGTGTCAACTTTTCGTGAACATCTTTGTCTTTGCTGTGGTCGGTAACATAGATATGAATCCACCCATTCGCCGGTTTATAGGTTTTTTATTTCCCTTTTTTTATAATTTTTTTTTCTTTTTTTTTTTTGGTTGTTGGTGCTTCTGTGGAAAGCCAGATATCCCACTTGATGGAGATCGCACAATGTTGACTCACTGCATATCTGTTAGTGACTACTGCGTTTTCTACTTGCTCTGTTTGGTTTTATTCTTTGCGCTGGGCAGATATGATGTATGTATTTGGCAGATTCACACAAGTGAAATAATTAATATCAAGTTTTATTAGGTTTGAAATCTGTGCATGGTACAAAAAATAAAAGATTTTTTTATTTCTTTTCTAGTTCTGTTGTGTGTGCTGCATGTCAAGCAGGTCGACTGAGCTGTGACGTAGGGATAGTCATCTTAAGTGTCAACGGGCACCAGACTTGCTAACAGATGGCACCACCTGCAAAGAGGTTCTTGTCCAATCGGACTGAAAACGGCAGTTGGTGCACTGCCTCCACCTCCATTTGGTTCCCGAAGGTTGTAGCCCTATGAGAAAGGGTGTTCAACGGCATGATTATGTATAATGGATTCTGTGAGCCCCAAGTTTTACAAACCCCCCCCCCACCCCCCCCCACCCCCCCAAAAAGCGGTTCTATTCACAGATAGTCGGTTGTAAAACTGTTTTGTTTGCAATGTGGACAATGTTAAAATAAATTCTGTCTTGTACTAAACGTATAATTCATTGGATTTTAAAATCATGAAAATGTGGAAAATGTTGGGGATTCACTCCCGTTTTCCCATCCAATTTTGAACAACAGTAAAAAGAAAATTTTTATTTAGTGGAAAGATTTCATGATGAGCGATTCGGAAGCCTAATGAGTCATTAGGCTTCCGTAATCACTCATCATGAAATCTTTCCACACACATGCAGGGCCTACGTTAAAGATTAGTTGGATGTCTTTTGTATATACTTATCTGTCTAATATTGGAAATTGATGTTTGGAAGTTTTACCCTTTTTCTTATTAATTAAGGATTTTTTTTTTCATTTTTGTAGAAAATCTTCAGAAATGTCAGTAGGTAAAGTTTCAAGGTCAAAGAACTCATGTGTCGTAACATAGGAGGAACATGGCATTCAGATATTTCCACAACTTGTCTGACCACAGCTTTTGCCACCATTTAAAGTAAGTACTGGGTTAAAATTGTGTAGATCTCGGACTTTTCACTTGTCCTTGCCCCATATTTACTTGTCCTAGACAATAGGGCTTGCCTTAATGTCATGTCATCAAAACACATGACCAACAATACTTCAAGAACTAATTCAACAAGGATTCTGGAATTTGGCATATTGACTGTCTTGTACGAGGACCATGTTGCACTGCCATGCTTATGCTAGGAGTTGTCAATTTCTGGATGCAGGATCAGCTGAGCACAGGACTGACACAGTCCTCATGTTATCAGTCTGCATGTAGTATTTTCTGTTAACAATTAAAGTTGAGTGACAAATTTTGGAAAGTTGTCCTGCATCCTTGGTGAAGCTGATGGGAAGTACTAACTTTCGGGAATAAGTTGTCGCAATGACAATGCCACACCTGGCGTGAGGGTCTGGGCATAGTGCTCTCTGTTGACAGTATTTAGTACTAACCTATACCTGTTGAGGCTCTCTTCATTTCAGAATTCTCATACAGTGATTATCTTGGTCAAAATATGGAAACTACAACAAGTTGATTTAATAACGAGTGCCTGCAGAATCTTTTTTTGATGCTATCTGAAGGTGATTGGTTCCCTTTTCTACTGCTCAGGTTTAAGGCAGGCAATTTCAGGCTGGTGAAGTGCCCCAGGCATCATCATACTTTGTGTTTGGCTGCAGTGAAGGCAGTCACTATAAAGTCAAATTCTAATTGGTAAACTTAAATGTGCCAAGTTTTATCTGCAAACAATATGCTTGTATGACGTATGTTCTTGGAGGTGGATAGCAGTGATCAGGGCAAACACTGAAATGAGGCTGATGCCAATGGAAAACGTTGATTGACAGGAAACATGCCTGAGGTGGCCAATCAGGTTAGCTTAGCAATTTTTTTTTTTTTTTTACATGAAAAAATCTTGGTAAAGTGTGTTGAAATCTTGGTTTCAAAAGCAGCATTGGGATAAAGTGATCATGATCTTTGTGAGAGGACACCGCTGATTTTTTTATCAAAAAAAATATTTTTTGGGAAGGAGCAAAAATGAAACTATCCTGCATGATAGACAAGAGCATAGAGAAATTGTTTTTTATCAGATGGACTTTGGGTGCTTCCTAGAGGGTTTTGATCATTGCTATATAAACAGGGAGACGGTCAGACCTTCATTTCCTTGTGTTAGCTGATAGCAGGTTTGTGTGACTGTCACAGTCATCAATATATTTATATTTTGATGCAGATATATTTATTTGAAACATTTAGCATTAACCATAAATGCTGAAAGTCATGGTCAGTTTGAAATGACTTCAGTCTTTGCGTCTTATGTGCAAGACCATTGGATTGTTTCATGGGTGAGTACACTTAGTGGGAGAATACAAGCAGGACTAGTGTTGGGAATTATTCAAGTGTTGCCAATTCGGCTGAAGTGACTCCAGTGTGGAAGCCTAACTTCCAGTACCTCAGACAAATAGATTTTCTTTTATCAGTAGGCAGGTATTGAAATATAAAGTTTGAATACTTGATCAAAAGAAATGCAAACTTTCCGGAGTCAATTTGGCTAAAAGATGGAAAATATCATCAGCCAAATTTCATTTATGTTAGTGTCTGGGTAACTGGCTAATGGCTATCACCAACACAGACAATTCATTAAGATCAATCTTCTGGTTGCAGTCTCTGTTGAACCCTTTCTGCCTTAAACCGGTCCAAACCGGCTGGCGATCGAATGTTGTCTGGCTGAGTGCTTTCAACTAATTTCAACAATAATGAAAACAATTTGAAATTGTAGATGGGACCTATCAAAATCACATGCCCCAGAACAACAGCTTTCCTGGGCATGGGTTGGGCAGTAATGACTGGGTCTCAAATCAAGGGGAAAGGGGTAAAAAAGAGACTTGTATGAATGTGATTGAAGTGAGTGTATCTCATGATCCAACCACAACACAGATTCTAGTGTGTTGAATAGGACTCAATATTCATTTCAAGGACCATGCAGTTTTGTTCTTCATGGGGGTAAAATTAGGTTCCCATTGTATTCTTATGGTTGTGTTTGTGAATGATCATCCAACGTGAAAGCCAAAAATTCATGCGCATGTAAGATGTTGGTTGCAGTTGGAAGAAAACTAGTTGTCCTTTATCTCATTATGCAAGACCAAGCAACACATATGAATCTTCAGTGACTGTATTGAGATGCAAGAATAATCACCAGAGGGCATCACTGGTTAAAAGGGTCACACTTCTGACAGCTCTCTTCCACTGTCAGTTTGAGGGTACAGTGGTACATGTCACCAAAGACCACCCCTAGGGAGGATCAAAATGTGGTCTTATAAGACAGGTGGTCTCTCATGAGAGGTATAAGTAACAAGAAAAGTACTGCAAAAAGTATATTAAAAGTGGTCTTAAAAAGGCAGGTGGTCGCTCATTAGGGTTGTCTTTCATGACAGGTACTACTGTATAGCTGAATCTTTAAGAAAGTAAAAAGCATATCAACACCAGGAGACAGGAACTGAGTGTGGACAAGATTTGTCTGATGGTGGGAGATCTTTGGTTAACAGTAGACTTGTGTGTGGGAGACATGTATATGTCATTGGTGGTGTGTTTTCACAAGTGAAGGGACTAGCAGTTACCACTGATTGCAAGGTACCTCAAATGAGAGATCAGATGTTGTTCAACCTTTGCCCTCACAAATCATCTGAAAGCACCTGGATGTAAAATCATGGGTGGTAAAACAATACACACTATTTCACGTGGAAAAAGCAAAAGGTGCACTAAATATAACATGCTCAAACAATACCGGTCACAAAGTATTTTCTCAAGGATGGGGTTAAATTTGATTTTAAAGTGTGGTTTGGGAGGAAACACAAAAAAGTGCCAAATGCATTGGGAAGATCACTAATTTGATATGTACACACTATTGAATTTCACAAATTTTGTCCAAACTGATGCAAATCACCTGCACATGTTTAGCGCCCGTAAAAATTTTTATCTGCTTTAGTGTTTCTGGCTAAATATCGCACTGCTGGAAAATATTTTAAATAATAATTTTAGATGACATCTACATGTATGAGGATAACTCTTCAGGTCAACAACTTTTTTTGGCATGAGTTGAACATAATAGTCACTATCTGTGCCGAGGAAAGATGTTGACTGGGTCTTATTCTGACTAGGAAAGAGGGTACCTGTTGCAATAAATTGTTCATTACAGGAAGGAAATTGGTTGTTTCATTACTGTACAGTTGGTGAAGGATACAGATTGGATGATGATGTGTGTTGAGTCAAGTCAAATTTTTGTTGACCTAAGTGAGCCTGTCTCCAGTTTTTTGTTGCCAAAAAGTTTAAAAGCAAAGCACTTTCACTGTGAATGCAGGGAAATCTGACATTGATTTTT
The DNA here is from genome assembly GCA_964020975.1 of Hermodice carunculata. Classification (NCBI taxonomy): domain Eukaryota; kingdom Metazoa; phylum Annelida; class Polychaeta; order Eunicida; family Amphinomidae; genus Hermodice; species Hermodice carunculata. The sequence goes on from OZ026617.1 coordinate 97,118,813, forward strand.
AACTAGTTTTAACAGAGGAGACTGGGTCACCAAGTCATATTTGTGTCAACTTTTCGTGAACATCTTTGTCTTTGCTGTGGTCGGTAACATAGATATGAATCCACCCATTCGCCGGTTTATAGGTTTTTTATTTCCCTTTTTTTATAATTTTTTTTTCTTTTTTTTTTTTGGTTGTTGGTGCTTCTGTGGAAAGCCAGATATCCCACTTGATGGAGATCGCACAATGTTGACTCACTGCATATCTGTTAGTGACTACTGCGTTTTCTACTTGCTCTGTTTGGTTTTATTCTTTGCGCTGGGCAGATATGATGTATGTATTTGGCAGATTCACACAAGTGAAATAATTAATATCAAGTTTTATTAGGTTTGAAATCTGTGCATGGTACAAAAAATAAAAGATTTTTTTATTTCTTTTCTAGTTCTGTTGTGTGTGCTGCATGTCAAGCAGGTCGACTGAGCTGTGACGTAGGGATAGTCATCTTAAGTGTCAACGGGCACCAGACTTGCTAACAGATGGCACCACCTGCAAAGAGGTTCTTGTCCAATCGGACTGAAAACGGCAGTTGGTGCACTGCCTCCACCTCCATTTGGTTCCCGAAGGTTGTAGCCCTATGAGAAAGGGTGTTCAACGGCATGATTATGTATAATGGATTCTGTGAGCCCCAAGTTTTACAAACCCCCCCCCCACCCCCCCCACCCCCCCAAAAAGCGGTTCTATTCACAGATAGTCGGTTGTAAAACTGTTTTGTTTGCAATGTGGACAATGTTAAAATAAATTCTGTCTTGTACTAAACGTATAATTCATTGGATTTTAAAATCATGAAAATGTGGAAAATGTTGGGGATTCACTCCCGTTTTCCCATCCAATTTTGAACAACAGTAAAAAGAAAATTTTTATTTAGTGGAAAGATTTCATGATGAGCGATTCGGAAGCCTAATGAGTCATTAGGCTTCCGTAATCACTCATCATGAAATCTTTCCACACACATGCAGGGCCTACGTTAAAGATTAGTTGGATGTCTTTTGTATATACTTATCTGTCTAATATTGGAAATTGATGTTTGGAAGTTTTACCCTTTTTCTTATTAATTAAGGATTTTTTTTTTCATTTTTGTAGAAAATCTTCAGAAATGTCAGTAGGTAAAGTTTCAAGGTCAAAGAACTCATGTGTCGTAACATAGGAGGAACATGGCATTCAGATATTTCCACAACTTGTCTGACCACAGCTTTTGCCACCATTTAAAGTAAGTACTGGGTTAAAATTGTGTAGATCTCGGACTTTTCACTTGTCCTTGCCCCATATTTACTTGTCCTAGACAATAGGGCTTGCCTTAATGTCATGTCATCAAAACACATGACCAACAATACTTCAAGAACTAATTCAACAAGGATTCTGGAATTTGGCATATTGACTGTCTTGTACGAGGACCATGTTGCACTGCCATGCTTATGCTAGGAGTTGTCAATTTCTGGATGCAGGATCAGCTGAGCACAGGACTGACACAGTCCTCATGTTATCAGTCTGCATGTAGTATTTTCTGTTAACAATTAAAGTTGAGTGACAAATTTTGGAAAGTTGTCCTGCATCCTTGGTGAAGCTGATGGGAAGTACTAACTTTCGGGAATAAGTTGTCGCAATGACAATGCCACACCTGGCGTGAGGGTCTGGGCATAGTGCTCTCTGTTGACAGTATTTAGTACTAACCTATACCTGTTGAGGCTCTCTTCATTTCAGAATTCTCATACAGTGATTATCTTGGTCAAAATATGGAAACTACAACAAGTTGATTTAATAACGAGTGCCTGCAGAATCTTTTTTTGATGCTATCTGAAGGTGATTGGTTCCCTTTTCTACTGCTCAGGTTTAAGGCAGGCAATTTCAGGCTGGTGAAGTGCCCCAGGCATCATCATACTTTGTGTTTGGCTGCAGTGAAGGCAGTCACTATAAAGTCAAATTCTAATTGGTAAACTTAAATGTGCCAAGTTTTATCTGCAAACAATATGCTTGTATGACGTATGTTCTTGGAGGTGGATAGCAGTGATCAGGGCAAACACTGAAATGAGGCTGATGCCAATGGAAAACGTTGATTGACAGGAAACATGCCTGAGGTGGCCAATCAGGTTAGCTTAGCAATTTTTTTTTTTTTTTTACATGAAAAAATCTTGGTAAAGTGTGTTGAAATCTTGGTTTCAAAAGCAGCATTGGGATAAAGTGATCATGATCTTTGTGAGAGGACACCGCTGATTTTTTTATCAAAAAAAATATTTTTTGGGAAGGAGCAAAAATGAAACTATCCTGCATGATAGACAAGAGCATAGAGAAATTGTTTTTTATCAGATGGACTTTGGGTGCTTCCTAGAGGGTTTTGATCATTGCTATATAAACAGGGAGACGGTCAGACCTTCATTTCCTTGTGTTAGCTGATAGCAGGTTTGTGTGACTGTCACAGTCATCAATATATTTATATTTTGATGCAGATATATTTATTTGAAACATTTAGCATTAACCATAAATGCTGAAAGTCATGGTCAGTTTGAAATGACTTCAGTCTTTGCGTCTTATGTGCAAGACCATTGGATTGTTTCATGGGTGAGTACACTTAGTGGGAGAATACAAGCAGGACTAGTGTTGGGAATTATTCAAGTGTTGCCAATTCGGCTGAAGTGACTCCAGTGTGGAAGCCTAACTTCCAGTACCTCAGACAAATAGATTTTCTTTTATCAGTAGGCAGGTATTGAAATATAAAGTTTGAATACTTGATCAAAAGAAATGCAAACTTTCCGGAGTCAATTTGGCTAAAAGATGGAAAATATCATCAGCCAAATTTCATTTATGTTAGTGTCTGGGTAACTGGCTAATGGCTATCACCAACACAGACAATTCATTAAGATCAATCTTCTGGTTGCAGTCTCTGTTGAACCCTTTCTGCCTTAAACCGGTCCAAACCGGCTGGCGATCGAATGTTGTCTGGCTGAGTGCTTTCAACTAATTTCAACAATAATGAAAACAATTTGAAATTGTAGATGGGACCTATCAAAATCACATGCCCCAGAACAACAGCTTTCCTGGGCATGGGTTGGGCAGTAATGACTGGGTCTCAAATCAAGGGGAAAGGGGTAAAAAAGAGACTTGTATGAATGTGATTGAAGTGAGTGTATCTCATGATCCAACCACAACACAGATTCTAGTGTGTTGAATAGGACTCAATATTCATTTCAAGGACCATGCAGTTTTGTTCTTCATGGGGGTAAAATTAGGTTCCCATTGTATTCTTATGGTTGTGTTTGTGAATGATCATCCAACGTGAAAGCCAAAAATTCATGCGCATGTAAGATGTTGGTTGCAGTTGGAAGAAAACTAGTTGTCCTTTATCTCATTATGCAAGACCAAGCAACACATATGAATCTTCAGTGACTGTATTGAGATGCAAGAATAATCACCAGAGGGCATCACTGGTTAAAAGGGTCACACTTCTGACAGCTCTCTTCCACTGTCAGTTTGAGGGTACAGTGGTACATGTCACCAAAGACCACCCCTAGGGAGGATCAAAATGTGGTCTTATAAGACAGGTGGTCTCTCATGAGAGGTATAAGTAACAAGAAAAGTACTGCAAAAAGTATATTAAAAGTGGTCTTAAAAAGGCAGGTGGTCGCTCATTAGGGTTGTCTTTCATGACAGGTACTACTGTATAGCTGAATCTTTAAGAAAGTAAAAAGCATGTCAACACCAGGAGACAGGAACTGAGTGTGGACAAGATTTGTCTGATGGTGGGAGATCTTTGGTTAACAGTAGACTTGTGTGTGGGAGACATGTATATGTCATTGGTGGTGTGTTTTCACAAGTGAAGGGACTAGCAGTTACCACTGATTGCAAGGTACCTCAAATGAGAGATCAGATGTTGTTCAACCTTTGCCCTCACAAATCATCTGAAAGCACCTGGATGTAAAATCATGGGTGGTAAAACAATACACACTATTTCACGTGGAAAAAGCAAAAGGTGCACTAAATATAACATGCTCAAACAATACCGGTCACAAAGTATTTTCTCAAGGATGGGGTTAAATTTGATTTTAAAGTGTGGTTTGGGAGGAAACACAAAAAAGTGCCAAATGCATTGGGAAGATCACTAATTTGATATGTACACACTATTGAATTTCACAAATTTTGTCCAAACTGATGCAAATCACCTGCACATGTTTAGCGCCCGTAAAAATTTTTATCTGCTTTAGTGTTTCTGGCTAAATATCGCACTGCTGGAAAATATTTTAAATAATAATTTTAGATGACATCTACATGTATGAGGATAACTCTTCAGGTCAACAACTTTTTTTGGCATGAGTTGAACATAATAGTCACTATCTGTGCCGAGGAAAGATGTTGACTGGGTCTTATTCTGACTAGGAAAGAGGGTACCTGTTGCAATAAATTGTTCATTACAGGAAGGAAATTGGTTGTTTCATTACTGTACAGTTGGTGAAGGATACAGATTGGATGATGATGTGTGTTGAGTCAAGTCAAATTTTTGTTGACCTAAGTGAGCCTGTCTCCAGTTTTTTGTTGCCAAAAAGTTTAAAAGCAAAGCACTTTCACTGTGAATGCAGGGAAATCTGACATTGATTTTTAACTAGTTTTAACAGAGGAGACTGGGTCACCAAGTCATATTTGTGTCAACTTTTCGTGAACATCTTTGTCTTTGCTGTGGTCGGTAACATAGATATGAATCCACCCATTCGCCGGTTTATAGGTTTTTTATTTCCCTTTTTTTATAATTTTTTTTTCTTTTTTTTTTTTGGTTGTTGGTGCTTCTGTGGAAAGCCAGATATCCCACTTGATGGAGATCGCACAATGTTGACTCACTGCATATCTGTTAGTGACTACTGCGTTTTCTACTTGCTCTGTTTGGTTTTATTCTTTGCGCTGGGCAGATATGATGTATGTATTTGGCAGATTCACACAAGTGAAATAATTAATATCAAGTTTTATTAGGTTTGAAATCTGTGCATGGTACAAAAAATAAAAGATTTTTTTATTTCTTTTCTAGTTCTGTTGTGTGTGCTGCATGTCAAGCAGGTCGACTGAGCTGTGACGTAGGGATAGTCATCTTAAGTGTCAACGGGCACCAGACTTGCTAACAGATGGCACCACCTGCAAAGAGGTTCTTGTCCAATCGGACTGAAAACGGCAGTTGGTGCACTGCCTCCACCTCCATTTGGTTCCCGAAGGTTGTAGCCCTATGAGAAAGGGTGTTCAACGGCATGATTATGTATAATGGATTCTGTGAGCCCCAAGTTTTACAAACCCCCCCCCACCCCCCCACCCCCCCAAAAAGCGGTTCTATTCACAGATAGTCGGTTGTAAAACTGTTTTGTTTGCAATGTGGACAATGTTAAAATAAATTCTGTCTTGTACTAAACGTATAATTCATTGGATTTTAAAATCATGAAAATGTGGAAAATGTTGGGGATTCACTCCCGTTTTCCCATCCAATTTTGAACAACAGTAAAAAGAAAATTTTTATTTAGTGGAAAGATTTCATGATGAGCGATTCGGAAGCCTAATGAGTCATTAGGCTTCCGTAATCACTCATCATGAAATCTTTCCACACACATGCAGGGCCTACGTTAAAGATTAGTTGGATGTCTTTTGTATATACTTATCTGTCTAATATTGGAAATTGATGTTTGGAAGTTTTACCCTTTTTCTTCTTCTTTTTCCCCCTGCCAGTATCAGGTATTGGGTGACTTTTCAAGCCGATACCGGATCCTGCAAAAAAGGCCCGGTACCTGATACCCGTATTGGACCATCCCTACTTATGACATCACCAAAATAAATTTGAAAAACTCATATTTATATGTTGTTTTTTTTCTAGTATTATCGAGTTTTCAAAACTCGAACTTACGACCTTTTTCTCGTTATAAAGACTTCAAAAATATTGTCTATTTACAAATGCCATTTGTATAAATGTGTTTTTTAGGCCTCTATGTGTAGAAAGAATACCATATGCTTTTTGCATTGTAATGTAATCAATGAAGGCTATTCATCATCATCATCATCATCATCATCATCATCATCATCATCATCATCATCATCATCATCATCATCATCATCATCATCATCATCATCATCATCATCATCATCATCATCATCATCATATACTAGGCCATTGCCTCATATGGCATCCTGACTCGGTGCACATGTCGTATGCATCACATGTGCCTGGTACACCGATAATTTAATTTAAATTATGAATGTCCATGAGCTGTACTAGGTAATTAAATAGAAAAAAAAACAACAACAAACAATTACATTAGCACGAAAGGTGGCAAAATTACTACTTTCTCGCACCTCCAGAGGTAAATTGTTCCAGTTCCTAATAGTTCGTGGGAGGAATGAGTATTTCAAGGGTCGTTTTCACTTCCAATCTCCATTAAATGTTTTTTCTGCCACCCCTTGACACACTGCTCATATAACATGGATGGTAAAGGTCAGGCACAAACATCAATCTATTTACAATTTTATACATAAAAGTAAGTCTTCCATTTTTCCGTCTGACTTGGAGTGGAGGCCAGCCAGCAAACTCCACATGTCTGCACAGAGTGAAAGTTGGTCCAAGTCCTGCTGAAATAAGAGACTGTATAACAGGCAGTCATCCGCAAACAGACGTATATTTGAGCTTAAATTGTCTACAATTTCATTCACAAAAATCAGGAAGAGCACGGGACCTGGGACCCTGCCCTGGGGCACGCCTGAATCCACGTCTGCAAGAGATGACTTTTCACTATCAACCAATACTTTTTGTTTACGGTTTGACAAAAAGGATCTCATCCAACGTCTGCTGTTGCCCCCTTATACCCAGATGTTCTAATTTGAGTTGGAGTTCGAAGTGTGAGACTTTATCAAAGGCTCTTGAGAAGTGTAATTTGGCCACATCCACTTGTTTCCTTTCATCAGTAGACCGCAAAATATCGTTGGATGTAATATAAAGCTACGTTTCACAAGAGCGTTTAGACCGGAAACCATGTTGGAAGTCAGTTAAAAGATGATTCTGTTCAAGATGTTGCATAACGTTGCTAACAATAATGTGTTCCATAATCTTACACGGAATAGCTGTTAAGGATACCGGACGGTGGTTACTAGGTTTGGCCTTATTTCCTTTTTTTGTAAATGGGGGCGACGTTTGCCATCTTCAATTTTTCTGGGAGTCTACCCTCGTTTAGGGATTGCTGGTAGAAATCTGCTAAAACTGGTGCTAGTTGACTTGCACACATTTTTAAAATCCCAACTGGTCCTGCATCAGGACCTGCTACCTTCGATGGATTAAGTTGTAACAATGATTTCCTCACACCCTCTGTGGTGATCAAAATGTCTGGCATAGCAGTTGCATGTTCGGTTATAATATCAGGTATTGTATCCAAAGTGTCGATCTTTTGTAAATACAGATTTAAATTGTGAATTTCGCGTCTTTACTTTTGCTCCAGTTTAGTCTCCACAATCACTTGTATGTCAGCAAGTTTGTCGAAAAGTACACCATGGAGGGCTGTGCATTTATACCTGAAACTATTTATGTTGATTTCAACAATGATAATGTTTTTTGCTGCATTTTTTCCTGATTGATATTAGATGTATCGTATTTATTGAGCAATTGAGGAGACCCTGCTGTAGTGTGGCTAAGAAATCCCCCTCTCCCACCAAAAAAATTGCTGTAAAATATACTGCAAGTTCAATGTTTGTTACTGGTATAGTGTGTAATATAGCTAAACACTAGTCCCTGACACTAAACCGGGTCATATGTCTACTTATTTTTTTTTCTGATATATTTTCAATATCCCAATGGGTCCAGATACAAGAGCATCATGACTGTGTTGTTCAGCCGGACTTCGGCGGGCAAGAGAATGATTGAACTGCCAAAAATACAAACACAATACCATGTGCGTTGACAGTTATCATTCTCAACTGTGTAGTATTTTCCACCCCAGTGAAGTTGGCTTGAAAGGAATCAATTTTCATGATGTAACACCATTGATAGTGTGGTGTGACGTGTGAGTCCAAAATTTAATGTAAGAGGTAAATTATATAGCTGAAACAGATGTGGAACCGTGAAATTCTCAGATCAAGGTAAAAGGTTTAAACATTTGGTTCAGAAATATTTTCAGTTTCAGAAGAAAACGAGACTTATCTGTCTTTGCATTTAACAAACATACAAAATGACAACTCATGGTTTTGGCATCAATAAATTTTACTTGCACATGGCTCTGACGTCAGGAAAAGGTAAATTACGTGTATCAAAATATACAATGAATATATGATATCTTTTAAAAAATAAGAATAGTTTTTAATTACAGTACTGTTGTGAAATTAACTTTGTATAATGATGTAACATTTGCTACCTGCACATAATTATGAAATATATCATGCCAACAGTTACAATAAAGAAGAAACCGAATAACAGTTCCTGATGTATGTGGATATGTGGAAACATGGGAAAGTTGGTAGAGAAACATGGGGTACCTTTTTACCACATACAGATATGGACAGTGGGAAGCCACAGGGCTTCCACAAGGTGTTATGAAGATTGTGAAGCAAGCGATAGTACACGATATATGACGTATCATGGACTTGGATATCAGCTGCATCGGCATGTCACTCAGTCGGTACACATACTTTTTTTTTAAAGATGAAAGCTAGGTAGACCCGATTTTAAATGCTGAACCAACATGAATAATGGGGGCAAAATCCTCACAAGACCTCTTTGTGCAGAGCTTTACGTGTGGTTACCTCACCACAGACCACATGTTTGGGATTTCCTGTTGACAGTATAAGGCAACATCGTAAATTTCAAAGCTTGAGCTCCGAAATAGTTTATTTTCCATTTGTAAAAATAAAGGCATACGAGTAGTACACTGTTTTACTGCTGCAAATGCATACCACTGTTTTGAATATACTGTATTCAGTGGGCCGTTGGAGTTTGAAACATAACCAATCATCAGCAAACAGGTTGTGTATGACTTTATTCTTTTGAGCGAAAAATAGTGGTAGTTTTTTTAATACAACCAGGTCCTGATGTTTTGTCGTTTAAACCTCTTTCATTCACAACCAGGTAGAATTTGTTGATCTATATGTATTCAGTATTTTCACTTAAAAGGGTTTCTCCTTTAAGTGCATGTGTTGAAAAGTTATATTAAAAAATGGACACCTTACCTCTAAAAAAATTGTATACCACTTTCCAGTGCAGTCCTCCATCATGAAATCGTGTCAGTAGGTGGTTGAAATCAAAATGTAATTTGCCAAATTGGTTAACAACAGGAAATTTGTGTTTATCTACAAATGGCGGGCTTTGAAAATGGAACAATAATGAAGGTGCTGCCATGTAGCTTGAGGCCCCGTCAACGTATTTTGCCAGTTAATGCAAACTACCAGTAGATCCAGCTCCTGCCTCTCTCCCCGACGTCCACTTTGTCACTGATGCAAGGCTTGAGCTTTTTTTTCTGTCAGTAAACAGGATGTTTTAAATGCCTTAAAGTCTCTTAAAATATCCAGTGCTATGGGTCAGGATGGAATTAGAAACTTATTGAAGAAAATTGGGCTAAGTGTTTCTAGTTCTCCTTGCAGACTGTTCAATGCATCTTTGGCCGCTTCTTGGTTTTCCGCTCAGTGGAAGAAAAACCCCGTATTTATGTCCTGGTTACAAAAAAAAGTGATCGCCAAACAAAATCCAGCTATAGAATTATATCGCTACTTTGTAACATTTCCACAGTAATAGACAGACTAATTTTCAATGGATTCCATGAATACTTGACCAAGAACGATCTTCTTTCATGAAAAAAATTCTGACTTCAAAAAGGGCGACCCAACTGTGGACCAACTTCTAAGTATCACCTATAAAATATACAGTGGTGTTGACATCCTTTTGGATGTTTCTAAAGCCTTTGATAAAGTGTAGCACAAAGGTTTACTTTTCAAACTTCGGACACTGGGTTTTGACAACTCATTAGTATCTTGGGTAGAGGACTAGCTTTCGAACCGTTTTCAACGGGTGGTAATTTTAGGACAAGAATCGAGTTGGCTCCCTGTTGAAGCAGGTGTACCCCAGGGGTCTATATTGTGCCGCCCTCCGCCCCCCGGGTTTTTTTTTGGGGGGGGGGGTATATGTCAAGGATATGGCTGAAAATATTACTACTCTTACAACTGATTATTTGCTGACGACGTTTCCTTCCTGGAAATTGTAAGAAATCCCGCAGATTGTACTTCAAGGTTGAATACAGATACGGATCATGTTGGAATCTGGGATAGATTTTGGAAAATAACTTTTAATGCCGTAAAATCTCTTTCGTTTATTCTCTCCACTAGGAAAAACAAACCATTTCATGGACCTTTGTTCCTGAATGGAAATGAAATTCCAGGGGACACCAACCATACACATCTTGACATCACTCTGTGTTCAAACTTCAATTGGAAAGAACCCATTTTGCGAATCACGGAAATAGCTAGTAGAGGATAGCACTCATCAAGCGTTTCAAATGAAATTATCCATAAATGCTCCGTGTACATTGTATAAGTCACTGATTCGTCCTATACTTGAATACTGTTGTGTCTTGTTCGACAATTGTGATCAAACCTAATCACACGCTAGACTGTGCCCAATATATCAAGCAGCGAGGACTTGCACAGGCACTAATTTGCGTCACACAAATCGCGCTCGTCTAATTGCTGATCTCGGTTGGGAAATGCTGGCCACCCAATATAAGCTTGTCATGTTCTACAAAACGTATAATAAACACACGCCGTCCTACTTGTCTGACGTAGTGCCTTTGCCTTCTGAAACAATGGGTCGTATCTAAGAAATTCTTATAATTTGAGACAAATTAAATTTAAAACACAACGGTTCAAAACATCCTTTTTCTGTCGACAATCCAGTTGTGGAATGAACTTTCAGTCGCCATTCGTCAAATCCCTCCTTATCCCTATTCAAAACCAAACTCAAGTGTTTATTATTCGAAGATAGTCCCCCTTCTTATTTTGCACATAGGCAGCGTTTTCCAAATGTATGCCATACTCAGTTAAGACGTGGTTATTCATCATTAAATTATCACTTGTATCGAGTTAATATTGTTACCGATCCGACTTGTCCTTGCCGCCATAACAGCTGTGACTGGGCGTTGAAATTCTATTGGCCCATCCTATCCCTTGTAAAAAAAATATATGCTTCAATTTATGCTTGGAGGAAGTTCTGATTTGAATGTCGAGTCAAACGAGCTTATTTGCTACACTGTGCAAACTTATATTCGAAACACCAGACGATTTTTAACATGAATTCTTGTCGGCCTGTGAATGGTTGCCTACAGTTTGAGAGAGAGTCATGTTGGGGAACAAAATCTTAAGAACTATTATGAATATGTATTACATGTCTGACCTGTGTTTATTGTATATACTAATGTGTGTGTTATGTGTGTGTACAGCCTCCAGATTTGTTTATGGACGCTACTAGGCAATCCAGGTAAAATAAAGATGTTTATACTAACTTTTGATATTGCCTACGCCATACGTGTGCAACAAGGATCAAAACACATTGAAACGTTGATGATTATTTCAAACAAATTGTGTCACATTGGACAACTGAAGCAGGTCATTGAATGCATTTTAGTCTTTAAATGTTATGTAAAAATATACATATTGTAAATACGAAATGCAGAAGCGTACCAAACGCCGGGTATATGCTTCCTTAAATTTGTTTCCATGTGCTCATTTTTGGATACGATTTGCACAATAAACCATTTGAGTATTAACTGATTTGACTAAATTTGCTTACATTACAGAACTTTTAACAGAAATTGGTAATTTTGAATTATATCTGGAATAGATGGAAGATAATATTTTCAGGTAAATTGTACACTGCCATAGCAGAAAGTAAATGAACCTAGTAAAACATAAAAACAAATACGAACAAGTTGTAGAATAAAACAGGTGTTAACGACAGGAAAAAGAGTCACCTTATTTGTGATTTCATTTTGCAGAAGCAAAGAATGTCTTTCAATCTATCAAATTATAAAGTTGTAGAGTTCTCACAATGCAAATTCTCACAAAACGGTGTTCATTCTGTTCATGGCTATTTTGTGTGTACACATTACGATACTGAAATATATTCATATATATGTATATGTATATGTATATGTATATATATATATATATATATATATATATATATATATATATATATATATATATATATATATATATATATATATATATATATATATATAGTTTATTTATTTGTTAAAGAATAAAAATATGAAGATGATCAGGAATTAATATCCAAGTCTCTAACAGTTGCATTTGACCATTAAAAGACTTTGAAAATAAATAGGAAAGGTTTACAATTAGAACTTTTTTGCGCATTGGGTTAAACAGGCAATCTGGCCTGCAAATACTAGTTGGCCAAATGTTAAAGTAATATTCAACAATTTAGCGGAATCTGAAGCTGATGTGTTCAAATAATTAGTGATATTTTAACAATACCATGTATACAAAAAGTGTTCATCACGGAAAATGCGTTGTTTCTATGTGTAGGTGTTTTTCAGCTAATTAAAGTGCAAATTAAAATAGAAAGTAAAAGCAATGTACTCGAACTTTCGTATCAAAGAGCCTTCTACTTAAAACGCACCCGGCAGCTTGACTTTCGCTTTCGAAATCCGAGATTTACATGGTGTGTATTTCAGAAGTGCTACACTGTAACATTTGTGGATTATTCAGTTCAACGATGGAACCAAGTATTTGAAATTTTACAAGCTAGAAGCGCCCAGCAATTTCACATGTTGCTTGCTAGACAAAGCCAGCAACACTTTGCCGGCATCTGCTGTTCAGCCGACGAATACAGTAGCAGGTTGATGTTATGGCCACTGTTGCATTTGTGAATAGCTTTATATTTCAGTTGAATTGATTTTATATCGTTTACCTGCACTTACTAATCACTCCGCTTTATTCTTTAACACTTTATTCAAATATTACAAAGACGACAGAGTATAATATGAAATTTCACATATCCGAAATGCTTGAGTGAAGACGATAAAAAGATAAATATATCAATTACCTTGGCAGTTCCCATGGACTTGCATATAATCGACAAGAAAGAACACATCGAAGGAGAATTGCCCGAATTTAAAATAAATCAATAACAATCGGAGATCTGCGGCATGACCACCTAGTGAACAGCTTTGTGTCACCTTGCAACATGGACATTACCATCATGCTTCAACACAATCTGGGGATGTTTTAAAAGAAGTTGAAAATAGCAAAAACATACGTAAATTCCTTAAAATTAGAAACAAAACTTTTCGCAGTGTTGAAGTACCAGCCATTGCAGAAATTAAGATCTAAGGATCTCCAGAAGTGTCGGCACACCGAATAGGTCTGACTACCCAAACATATAGGTTGCAATAAAAATGCAAGGGTTCTTGTTGTCTAAAAATTCTGAAGTCCACTTCTGGGCAAATAAAAGCTGGCAGTGTTATATCGGTGTACAATACTAAATAAATCAACGGTAAATTTTATGTGCCGTTTTAGGACGACTTGTTCATTTCCTAAAAACTAACAAAATTACATTATTTTATTCCCCACATATTGCTACGTGCTCAGGACAGTGCATGATATAGCCAGGACTCCGGTATCACAATGTTATTGGGTTATCAGGGGTATAGTCTATTCTACCACTATATTTCATCAGTTCATCAGGGATATAGTGCATTGTACAGCTGCATTTTCATCTGGAGACTTTTTAAACGTTAAAAGATTCAGAGCCCTTAAATTAGTGATCTTAGCCCCCTAAAACAAAACACCCCCCAACCCCCCTCAAAATACCACTATTATGATGATTACTTTGTCATTCATTGTGCAATATTTACATTCGATACAAAGTTTAACATTAGAAAGGTAGGATTTTTCCTTCGCGTCATTCCCTCATGAACACAGGTCATGAACTACAACGGCGAATTACATTGCGCACTGATATATACATTGATGCAGCATTACTTTTGTCAACATGACGTGACCCTGGAAGAACATAATTGTAAACAACAACATATACATGGGCGAAATGACTGACAAGACTGCTGAGAATTTGTATTAGCCTTTGGCTACTTTTCTAATCCTCTTGAAAGAAATAAAATATATCAACAACAGACTGTTGAGACCACTCTGCATACAGCATAGATAATGAAAACCTGACAAGGTCACTAGTAATGACATTTGTATTACAGAACTTACTACACTCAAAGCAAGGTTTACGGGGGAAAAACATGTTTATATTTTAAATTTAAAACTCTGCATATCATTTATTTTTCACTCTGATAGATATACCCAGTAATATTTACTGCGACTTTTGTGATATTCATACTAAGATCAACTGCATTCTGATTTCAGCAACCCTGGAGAAAATAAAAGCTGGCCTTTCTTAATTTCCTTCTTTGAATTTTAAAAAAATACTTGAAATTACTTAAAATATGTCGCATATTCTTTGATATTTTGTACTTTCCACATGATCATATAGTTTGATTGTGTCTTATCTAGAAAAAATATCAAGAGATAACACATATAAATCCACGCATCTCCTATAATTTGGGCTAATGTGCACATACAGTATTTTCTGCATTTGCACAGGCAAATTTTATGAAGAAATATTGCAAGCATTGGTAATAAACAAGAAAGATGCCACCTAATTTATTTTATTTCTTTACTTATTATTTTTTTAATTTAATTTTTTTTGGAGGGGAGGGGTTGGGGAGGGAAGGTGGCGATTTTCTTTCTTTCTTTCTTTCTTTCTTTCTTTCTTTCTTTCTTTCTTTCTTTCTTTCTTTCTCTCTCTCTCTCTCATTCCTTCCTTCTCCCTCCCTCCCTCCCGCCCGCCCTCCCTCCCTCCCTCCCTCCCTTCCCTCCCTCCTTCCTTCCTTTCTTTCTTTCTTTCTTTCTTTCTTTCTTTCTTTCTTTCTTTCTTTCTTTCTTTCTTTCTTTCTTTCTTTCTTTCTTCCTTCTTTACCAGCAAATTTATCCCACACTTTTTCTCGGACACTATTATACATAGAAACTCCAAACTTGGCATGATTGTACCTCCATGCAAAGAGTTTGACCGTTTTACACAGAGGAATGAAGATGTTAAAAATTGTGCAAATTAGGGGCATTTGAAATTTTAAATCTTGATTATCTTTAAAAGTATAATAGATATAGATGTCATTCTAACTTCCACCAGGGGGTTATTGACCAGTGTGCATCCAATGATTTTTAAAATAAAAGTTGTAACAATTTAAATTATGCTAATTAGCAGCATTTGAAATTTTAAAACTTGAATATCTTCAAAACTATTATAGATAGAGATGTCATTTCAACTTTTACTAGGGGGTTGTTGACCATTGCACACGTAATGAATCTAAAAGAAAAGTTGTTGCAATTCAAATTATGCTAATTAACAGTATTCAAAATTATTTTCAATCTTGAATATCTTTAACACTATAATAGAGAGAGATGTCATTCCAACTTTTACTAGCGGATTCTTGACCATTGCGCACCTGATGAATTAAAAATAAAAGTTGTAGCAATTTAAGTTATGCTAAATAGCACCATTAGAAATTTTAAATCTTAAATAACTTCAAAGCAATAAAAGATAGAGACGCCATTCCAACTTCTACCCCTGTGTTATGGAATAGTTGAACATTGCCATACTTATATGCTTTGAAGACACACACACACTGATTTGCTATGCAGCAAATTATCTTTCCTAGTTGTTTTTGTTTTTGTTTTTTGCTTTTTTAATGTGGTCATAATATTAACACTACAGCAAATATATTGACCAGAAACTGGCATTATGGGGACTTGTCATACACTTATATATTACACTTCCTGTGTGCATGGATACTAAAATTTACTTACAAGATAACTATTACTGTGCAGGTCAGTGACATCATTACACATTATATATTAAGATGGACTTATTTGTTGCTTGTATAGATAATTTTATTACGAAGGTTCTGAGTGAAGTCCAGCCCAACAAGGATTCGATCCATACCTCACGGTTTCACTCATTGTAATACATATGGCTGATCCCCTTCATAATTTAAATAAAACCAAACAGCATGGAAACATACGCAGAAAGAAACAAAATGACTGTGACAGTCCTGTGCCCAGCTGACCTTAGATTCACAGATTGGATGGGCCTATTATCAAAGTCCCCTTTGTCTAAGACCATCATGACTGTTTGCAATGTCCATCATGTCAGTCTTCATTCAGAGTTCAAGGGGTCATATTTTTTTTATATGAAAAGTGACACAATCCACTATTACCAAGGTATTAGCCAATGTGTCAGTTTGACCTTTCAAGGTCACAAGCTCCAAAAAAAAAAAACCAAAAAAAAAACCTACCCTTTCTTCTGTTAACTTGTCAAAAAATCAAACAATGACAGCAGCACCATGTAGCAAATAAATTTGTTGCAGATCGAGGCTGGGTGTATTCCCAACAAGTTTTAAGAGAATGTTCAGTTTAGTAGCAATAAAAAATTTGTGAAAAATTAAAAAAAAATATAAAAATAAATAAAAAAATAAAAAAGTTGCAGCATGACCTGGTGAACAAACTTGCAGTTTTGGGGTCCCTAGGAATACCCCTATGTAACTTCAAAGCAATTGGACAGGTGCTTTTGCAGAAGATTTTTAAAGTTTTTAATTTCCTTCTTGTTGATCTTATCAATGTCCTGTAAGACATCAGTGGTACTTGCAGTGATTGACATCCTATTCACTCTTGCGTATGTATGGATTCTTTCACAATAATTAGTATGGGACTTTTGGACAAATTTCAGAAGTTTAGTTAGTATCTCAGCAACTTGTTTTGGAACACACTTCTTTGCTGTGATAATATATCTAAATTGGACAGGTTTCTTGTACATTTTGACAATTGCATACTCGGTAATTTCCTGTGTTCATTTGGCATAACACATTTCAAAACTTTGTTCTTGTCTACTTGTTTGTCAATTACTTCAGTAGATTCTGCCTGCTAATAAGTTTTACTATTTAATTCTTGCAGTATGTTGTTGATATAATATGTCTTGCAAGTAAGTACAATGTTATTACTTGCTTTGTCAATAAGTGTTACAACAAATTTGTTATGTAGATCAAGTAACTTACTGCTGCAGTTGTTATCTAGAAGCACTTGTTTTGTTTGTCTCCATTTTTGAAGATGTCCATTCCTCAAGAACTTGATTTTTTCATCAATTTTCTCCATGATTCTGATTTTCCATTCATTAAATACTTCCTGGTAGATTCTTTTCTTGTTACTTTGTTTCTCAATGAAGTTAATTAATCCTTTGTTGATTTCTTTCCTTGCTTTCCTAAAGTTGATACTATGTCTTTCTTTGTGGCTTAGTCCTCGTTGCAACAACTGTCTAAGTTTCTTGTTTTTTATAATACTTAAATCTCCTGTGAGAGCATGTTTGTGGTGTTGATACCTGTATTCTTTGAACTTTGAATTATATTCATGTTTGGTTGTTCATATCCCAAGTGTCCAAGTCAACTTCCTTCATAATATTATTGTATTTGAAGATTTTGTTGCGAATGCTGTTAGTATATTTGTAAGTAACAGTAACATTATCCTTAACATAACCGTTGACTGAGTCTTTGATGTTCTTAAGTTTTAAAATACTTTGTAGATTAATGTATCCTATTGCTGGGTTTTTGTACAATATCATTACTGGATTTAAGTTTCTGTTCTTCCTTTTGGGGGATTCCTTTTTTGAATTTTAATGCGGACGGACAATGGACTACGGACCCACCCTCACAAAAGCTCAGCTGACTGACAAGTCAGCTGAGCTAAAAATTCAAATGCAATTTCGTAGCAATTTGTTTGGCTATTTCAGAGTAGAAGATTGTTTTTTAAGAATTGGTCAAAAATTATTAGAAAAATATCAAAACTCACTGGAGCATGGCTATTGGGACACATTGGTATACTCAAGGTACATCTCCACCTAGTTTGAAGCGAATATGGTTGACGGTTTTGTAGAGGTCAAAAATGTGAATTTTCATTGCAATCCCAATTGACTTGCATAGTAATCAATAGGAATACATGCTGTAAGTGACACATACCCAAATTGAAAAAATTGCTAAAAATCAGCAATCCATAGCATCACCACCTAGGGAATACGTTGGTTTACCCCTTATGCAAGTTACATTTCCTCCGAGTTCAGCTCAACCTGAATGACAGTTTTGAGAGAAGTTAAAAATTGCGTAAGTCACAAAAGTTGAAAAAAAAAACAGAAATAAAATCACAGCTCCACCTCAAAGCTGTTGGCTTGGCAATTTCTGAGAAATTTTTTAACATTTGGTCAATAAATGAACAATAATTCACTAAAGTCTAAAAATCACAGTAGCATGACCGCTTGTACCAACTTGGCACAGACCCACCCAAGGTACACCCCGTAACAAGTTTGAAGTGAATCTGGCCAGTAGTTTTGGAGAAGAAAATGTGAATAGTGGACGAGGGACGGACAAACAACAGATGCTTAGTCATAACATGAGCTGATTGACAAGCCAGCTGAGCTCAAAATCAGGGATCCAGAATATAACCACCAAATGAACAAATTTTTAACCCTCCACAAGCTATATTTCCACCACATTTCAGAACAATCTGAGTGCCAGTTGTCGAGCAGAAGTCAAAAATAGTGAAAACACGTAACATTTGTAAAAACAAAAGGCCCATGGGCTTCATAATCAGCTGACAACCATCACCAAAAATTACATAATTTTTTTAAATGCATTCCCTTTTTGACCTACAGAAATTGGTATCATTCACCTTATTCTTTATCAATTTATTGCATTTGGTGTCCTGTTTTTAGTGCTTAATGACCATGAAAAATAGGCCAAGGTCACGCAACATATCAAAAAATATTACAGTTGCATCTCAATATATTAGCACAATAATGATATTCCATGTATGATAAACATTTGCTGCATATTTGGCAAGGTTAGCCCTTATTCTTTCTCTACATGTTGAATTTAATGTTTTCTACAGTGTATAATGACCTCGCTAAAATAGATCAAGGTCACTCATAATTTTGCAAGATTTAATTATTGACAATTGATAATTGGTGTAGATTTGGGATTTCCATCTCGATTAATTATTACAACAAGAGGCCTATGGATCTGGTGCTCTGCTAACATATATTGGGATCAATACATGAATTAATAGCTGCATCATTTGCTGGAATTATGATTTTATACACCTTTCAATACATTTTGACTCATAATTTCCGTACAACTATAGGTGGCACCACACATATCACCCTTGATAGATATTTTGATTTCGCCCACCATCCAACCAAATTTCATCAAGACCCTACGGAAATTAAAGATGTAATAACATTCAGAAGATATTCACATTTTGACTCCATTATAACATAATATTATACATGGCGCCACCAGTGTCATACTCGACTTAGTTTGTTTTATCTGCTTTTAGTTCTGAAAATTACATGTGTCCACATTGAAAATTGTAGGAACAGTTGTATTTACAACTCACTTCATGTATATGTGTTTCCCGGTGACCTTAAAAAATTGGTTAAGGAAATTTACATTATAACAAATTGTGAGTCTTTACCTCAGGTACTTTTCCTGTAAATTTTGTAATGTAAAAGATAGGCAGTGTGAAAATAATAAATTTAATGCGTTTTCTATCTCTCCATAAAATATAACAGGTGGCCCCACCAGCACTTCACGCACAATAGGGATTTGTCTCTGTAATAAACATGTACTGTTTTATTCACATCATAACCCCAATTAATTATACAAGACCCACCACTAGTTACTCACCTCTATCATCTTTACTGTCCCAGTGACCTTGAACAAGTAAGTCGAGGTCATCCATAATGTGTAACATTCTAATTTTAGCCATGTACATATATAAATTCCTTATTTCAGCAAAGAATGCAGGTAGTCTTACCAAAATTATAGGACACATGTTTGGTAAGACTAGCTGCCTTCTTTGATGAAATAAGGAATTTATATAAGTTTGAACACATTTGAACTAATAATTACTGTACAACTATAGGTGGCACTACAGTATCAACCTTGATCGAGACTTTGACCTCCCCCATAACCCCACCACATTTCATGAAGATCCAACAAAAATTAAAGATACAAAAGTGTCCACACAAGATTTTCACATTTTAACTCATATATTACATAATACTGTAGATGGCACGACAAATATCGAACCTAACCTAGATTTTCATACACCCTGCAAGTCCCGAAAGTGATACTGGGTTAACTTGAAAACTGAGGATGGTATCATGCTAACAAGCAAAAGTTTACATAATATAGAATACACTGCTAGGAATGCACTTATACCATACACAATCCAATATCTCATCGCTAAAAAGATAGAAAACATTATGACCAGATGAAGAGAATGGTCTGGGGGGATCCTGTAAGGTCACCCATACGAGATATTCCGACTTCCCAAACTTACACATTTGTTGTGCATTTGGTGAAACCAAGGAGGCTACATGAAAGGAAAGTCCACTCTGGCTTTTTCATCTATTCAATCATCTTTGTGGTAATAGGATTAGTTAATTGCACTCCGATAAGCATATAGCTGGGGAAATATTAACCCGTGCACGTGTATTACATGTATGTGGTCCGGCTGCTATGGGCTATTAATATCGCACATATTCTCGCATCCAAGAAGATTCTATGAAACAAAAAATTGGGCTTTGTTGCTAATATTATACCTTCAATGTTGTAGTTGTTTTCCGTACAACCTTCTACGCATCGTTGCTGGTCCCTACATGCAAGAAGACAAAAGAAGAAAGAAATTAGGCTTTGTTGCCTTTATTATATGCATTCAAGAGGATGACGACTCTACCAAACAAAAATTGAGTACCTGGTACAAAGAAGGATACACCATGCGTTCCTGCCAGATATAGCACACAAATTTCCTATTTTTTGAAACTTTTGGCTCAAAGTACAAAGATTTAAGGCTTGTGGTTCAAATTGTAATCGATGTATGTTTTTGCATAATGCCACAGGGCCTGGATGGGTTCAATGCAGCAGTATGGTGACAGTACTGGATCCATGGAATTTTTATTGGGGCTGTGGCCAAGCACCTAAAGTGCATGGAAACCAGCTTAAGGGACCTATGATGTTATACTGTGTCCTAAAAAGCGTTGCATGTACCTGTGTATAGCACGCAGGTAAAAAAAAGAACAAAGAAAGCAAACTGTGGGTCAAGCAACCAGTGTTTCACAAATGTGGTGTTCACCTGCATGTAATAAACCCATAAATTGATTATTTACTGTGTATATTTGAAAAAATATAAGCCATATAAGTTCATGACATCTGATCTTACCTACTGAGAGTTAGAAAAAAGACGGTCAAACTAGTTTGATGATCAACATTCATCTGTATTCATTTGCATTTCAACATACGTACAACACATACACCTTCAAGTGCATCCATCCATATCTATGAATTTGTTCCACAAGACATGTAGAATCTTTGTAAGTCGGACATTCGTCAATTTACATAGCTACATGTATAAACTGTGCAAAACAGCAAAAGGTATGGTTGAGTGTCCCGACAAGTATGATACTTGGTATCCACTGTTGCATAAGTCAAGTACTTCTAGACTGTTTCGTACACAGGAAAAGACAAGCTGACCATCATCCAGTATGCTGAAGCCCATGGGAATAAAGAATCAGGGAAGAAGTTCGCTACCAATGAGTCAACGATTCATGGGTTGTGTATAGCAGACAGGACTGAAGGTGAAGCCAAGACACAAGAGGACCAAGTGGGGCAAGCAAGCATTGTTCCTGGCACTGGAAAAACACATGCTGCAGTTTTATCGGCAAAAGATGGATGTGACGTGAGCACCACTGAAGTCAACATACAAGCCATCAGGCTCCAGCATATTAGCAAAATGTCAATCGTGTATCGACCTCTAATCAGCGTCAAACTCGGGACAGCTCATTGAATTTTGTCGTGCCACATGTTAGGTCTCAAGAGCATAATGGATTCATGTTTAATGCTGTACATATGGGGAACAAATTCCCTCATGATATAAAAGCTTGTAAACCTTCAAGCATTGTCAAATACAAAATCAAGCAATTTTATATGGCAGAGATGGGAGCACTAGAAGGCGGGAGTTTCTCAACTTCCTAATCTGTTTTTTTTTTTTAAATACTTATACTGTATAGCACAGATCACTATGTTTTACAGATTTCATATATTTTCCTGATTTCATATCTTTTCAGAAGTCATATTTTCTAATCTTCCATATTGACATATGGTGCGTATCTTTCTTACTTATGGTGCTCTTCTTTTTTGTCATTTTCCATCCATTGCTGTATTGTATCTGTGGTGGTCCATCATGGTTACATGCCTTCTGCTTTCTAGTGCTCCCATTTCATGGTACATGGTTCAATAATGGAGTCATCTGTCATTTTTATATTTGTATTGTAGCATGCCTTTTGTGCTCTCAGGTGCTACTTGCTTTCGAAATGTATATATGAACATTGAATGGATTTTATAAACTGTGTATATATGAGTAAAATCTATCCGTCTGTCTGTCTGTCTGCCTGTCTGTCTATCTATCTGTCTGTCTATCTATCTGTCTGTCTGTCTGTCTGTCTGTCTGTCTATGTATCTATCTATCTATCTATCTATCTATCTGTCTAACACCACACTAGCATAGCTGGCTTCAAGGCCTCAACTGGTGCTACTGCCTAATGGCCCAACATCACCTGCGCATACATCAACACACCAAATCTCACAGAGCTGCAAACCAAGTTGACGCCAAGCTACTTGAGTTCCAGCGGTACTCTATCAAGCTGTGTACCAAGTGAGAGTACCAACTGTCAGCTATCAGGAAAGCAGGCCAGACTCCCTGATGTTTGACCTGCTGTATGCTACACTATCATTGCACCTGAGGGATCCCATTCCATCATGATAAGGACAACTGGCAATGAGAAGTCCTGCTTCACAGTCAGGCTTGCATATATCGCAGATGGAGGGAAGTTGCTGTCCTACATCATTTTTTTGGTGCAAAACTTTGCCGAAGGAGAAGTTCCCTCCAGGTGTTATTCTCCCGGGGGAGCTCCTTCCTACTTTTTTAGGTGGAGGTGTGCAGCTCAAGTTTTTCAGAATGACCCTTCATTAGGGCTCCCATCCTACCAAATAATGGATCTTCATTAGGGCACTTTCACAGCATGTGCCTTGTTCACGGGGCTGGAGCGTAAATTGTCTGGTCTTGATTAGGGCCCTTTGATTTTATCAGTGACCTTGGTTAGGGGTCTCAGAAAAATTTATGGACCTTCCTTAAGGAAATCTTGGTAAAATTGATACCTTTGTTCGGGAAAGTACGGGCGAAAAGGCACCCTTCAGAGCGGCACATCCCCATTATGCTCAGTATAGGGAGTAGCCCCCCCCCCCCCCCCCGAGGTTATGCTAAGGACTCACACCAAGGGCTGGATGGATGATGCCCTAACCAATGACTGCATCGAAACCATGTGGACAAAGAGGAAGGGAGGCCTTAGGCACCACCAGAGTTTGCTTGGGCTGGACATCTTCAGGTGTTACCAAATGGAGTCATGCTGTCAAGCAACGTCTCGACGAGCAAGTTGGCCATCATACCAGGAGGCACGACTGGTATGTTGCAGCTCTTAAAGACTTCAGCCTGTACAAGCCATCCAAGTCCAACAGGTGAGGCAAGTGGGACAAATGGCTGATGTCTGGCAACCACACATATACATCCAGTGGCAGCATAAGAAAGCCTTATGTGGCAACCATGTGTCAATGGATAAAAGAAGCACAGGAAGAGATCATCCCTGCCCTGGTTGTAAAGTCCTTCCTGAAGTGCTGCATCAGCAATGCCCTGGGTGGTTCAGAGGATGGCCTCATAAGGCAAGAAGAAACCGAGCTCCCATCGCCCTTCTCCCCCAAGTTGAGTGAAGACAACGCTGACCTGCTATGTAGTCAAGATGACTTAATTTCTGTCAATGACATCATCACAACTCTGTTTGAAGATGAAGAAGATGAGTGTGTAACAAGTTTTTAGGCTTTGGCCACAAGCTCTCCTATCTTATCGTGTTGTGTCGTTTTTCTGGTCATAAATTGGGAACTTTGGCAATGGCCAATTCAAGTCAATGGCCAACTAGAACAGGCTTATTTTCCGACAGAAAATCAAATGTCTCCCCGTGCACCCTTGCTATTGTCACCCTTATTTTTATTAATAGGCATACCGATTCGAATGATCTACAGATATGGTGAATATTGGTACATAGTCATAGAAAACTTTAACCTCTTAATTCATATTCCTCTGACATCACATCTGGGACTATTTTCAAGAAAATGCCCATATGAGCTTGAAAAATAGGCCAAGGTCACACATCTACAGATTTATAATAACACAATTTCAAGGTGCTACCTTTTAAAAAGACATTCTTGACTTATCTCTTCTGCAGCTTCAAAGAAGTGCTTGTGACCTTGAAAATAGGTCAAGGTCACCCATCTATACTCCCAACCTAGCTTGTATTATGGTTCATAATCATGCAGAATTTCCGCCTCCTAAGTCATATCCTTCTGGAGTTACCATGTCTGGATGGATTTTAGATGAAATGCCCATGTGACCTTAGAAAATACACCAAGGTCAAACATCTGCAGTCACAAGCAAGGTCTCACAAGTCTTTCACAGAAACATAATCACACAAAATTCAATCTCTGTAAGTCAAATCTTTCACTAGTGTGTCTGCAATGATTTTGACAAAGTGGCCATGTGACCTTGAAAAAGGTCAAGGTCACCCATCTACAATCCAAAGCAAGGTCTTATATAAGAACATCTTCACATAAAATTTCAACTTCACAAGTCAAATCTTTCTTGAGTTATCGATTTTACATGACAGGCCATTGTGACCTTGAAAAATAGGTCAAGGTCACCCATCTGCAATCCCAAGCAAGGTCTTATATAAATTTCAACTTCAGAAGTGAAATCTTTCTTGAATTATCACATCTACATTGATTTTTGATGTAATGCCCATGTGACCTTGAAAAATAGGTCAAGGTCATACATCTGCAGTCACAAACAAGGTCTTACAAAAGTCTTGCATAGAAACATAATCACACAAAATGTCAACCTCTCATGAGAGGTTTACAAACAGTTGAAAAACGGCACTTCAGTTCTTATATAATTACCTCAACTTGAGGTTTCAAAGCAATGTTTCCTGATGATCAGTTATACTGAAACACCCTTTCATTGTACGTTACCTCTCTATGCAAATGTGGGAAAGTTTTTTCTGTCAGTCCACGCTGTTGTTCTTCCATTTCCCTTAGGACACCCAAATGGAAAGCAGTCAATTCACACCATTGCTACATCTGGTTCAAAAGCCTGATGAACACCAGACACCAACCAGCTGGAAGCACACAGTTACAAAACTGGCTCATCATGTGCAGTTATACATGAGTGATCCACAACCTCTTTGGATTAACAGGACATCATGACTGCAGTACAGTACCATTACAGAAAATGTATCAATACTCCATAAGTAGTGTAAATTATTCCCAGATAATTGTTACATAATATATACCCACGCTAACTGTCCAGAGGGGTTGAACTTTTACCCAGTGGTACACCCTTGTCCCGCATGGGACCGCACTGAACCTCCCCCAGTGCTGGCCTGCCAACATGAAATCTGTCTGCCTCATAGGTAGATGTTATGGTTTCAGCTCCATTGGGCCTGGATATCTAACAGGCCCTAGTCGCAAAACTGGCGGGCGCTGGAGGGGCAGTATTTAGTTCTGTGGGCAGTGTTTCCCATGTCAAACCAGCAACATGTACAGGCCGGGGCGTCGGGACAAACGGCCTGATACTGTCCGAGATTAGGTCTACAAGGCAAGAAGCCCTAAAAGGCCGACTAAGAAATACGCCGACCTATAGGCCTGCTTCAGATTTAACCACGAGAGCGCCATAAGCTGGAGCATGGTGGCAGCTCTGATGGGATCCTGAAGGGCTAAGGGACCAGTATCGGAACCTAAGCAAAGGAGCAAGTTACCCAGGCAAGTGGTACATGCCATCCTCGAGCACTAATACTATCATGTCATGCAAGTAGTGCACCGTGAAAGTTGTGGACGATCGCCATCAGCAGGCTTGCAGAATGTCGACAACTGCAATGTTCCACAGGGTGCTCACCTTGTGAGCTCTGGCAGAGACAAGCTGCAAGGCTTCTGGTCTATCCAGCAAGGTCTCATAGGCCTTAAGGATCGTCTGCTTAATCCACGATGAAAGTGTATTTCTGCAAACTTGCTCCTTTTGTGGGTTACTCAGTGGAAGAAGGAGGCCAGATCTCTGTCCTCTGAGTTTGTCCGCATGAGAAAGGTACCAGCCAAGAGCTCTCACTGGGCACAGGGCTCTCTCCTCAAGAGGAAGAGCGGCATACATTGCAAAGAGGGTAGAACCCTTAAAGGCCGTAGCCAGATCTCGAGCCAGTTGGTTCTTTGCAAGGAAGCCCAAGTGAGGCCTCAGGGTCACCTGGGAGTGGTCAGGTGACAATTGGAGATGGTCATGAGCTAGACCATAGATTTCACTTCTCCTAGCCCCCGCAGGGAGTGTTAATAGAAAACAACTCTGCCACTTCCAGAACTTGAGGGAAACCTGCCTGGGGTCCTCAAGGCACTCAAAGGGCCACTTCTTCAGCATGACTAAAACCAGCGCCAGGTCCCACCTGTGCATGACCTGTCGCATCATTGGCCTATCGGTGTAGAAGGACCAAATGAGTGCAGACAGATAAGGATCCATACTGATGCACACATCTAAGATGCTGGCAAGGGTTGAGGGGACAGCTGATCAAAATCCCTCCACTGTTCTCGAGCTCTTGCCTAAGACTTTCCACTGATTTAACCGGAAGTCAGCAATGTCCGCGATACGCGGAGCCCAAGGGTGACTTATCCTACTGGCACACCAGTGGGAAAACACCTTCCAGCAAGTCGAGTAAACTGGAGAAGAAGATCGAAGCCCCCCTCTGGAAATTCTGGGACCGACTCCAAGAAGTCTCTATCAGGGATGTGCTGTGAGATAACCACCAAGGGTGGAGGTTGAGCACTTGAGGGTTCCGATGGAACACATTTGTCCACGGCTGAACCAGAAGTTTCGGCCATGCCAGTAATTGTAGACAAGGCTCAACGCTCAGTGCCACTAGGTCCACTGAGCAATCACTCCAGGGCCGCCAGGGGGTAACAAGGAGCAGATTGCAATCATGGGACCAAACTTTGCGCAGGACCCTTGGAAGGATCTGCCAAGGCAGAAAGGTGTACACCTACAGGTTGCTCCAGTCCATGACTAGAGCATCCACCACTAGGGTTTGGGGGCCTGGGACAGGCAAGATGTAAACCGCCAGTTTTGCGTTCTCGCGAGTCACAAACATATCCACATGTGGAGTCCCCCAATGTGGCCACATGGCCTGAATGACGCTGGATTGGAGTGAGCACTCCGTCCCTACTAGCCGACCTCTCCTCGAGAGTTGATCAACCAGAACATTTGCATGTCTTGGGACGTGCCTCGCATGTATGGGAACATCAGAGTTGCAACACCATCTGATGATGGGTCCAGGCAACTCTGTCAGCTTCCTGGACCGTGTCCAACCTTGCCTGTTGATGTAGGCTACCACGGTCCTGTTGTTGCACATTATGAGGACATGCTCCACCTGGTCTCAGAAGTGGAGGAGCGCCAAGCGCATTGCCTTCAGTTCCAACCAGTTTATGTGGTGAACTGCGAATGACACTGGCCAAGGGCCCAACGTCGTCCGACTCTCTGCACGGGCTCCCCACCCGGACTGAGAAGAGTCCGTGTAAATGGTGAGCTGGGCTTGAAGAGGCTCCAGCATCTGTCCTCTCATGATGTTCTCCCTGACAGTCCACCACTGAAGGTGCAGCTGATCCTCGATGAGGATCGGCACCTGGGTGAGGTGGCCCTGGTCTCTCCTCCATCTGACCCACAGTGCGAGCTGCAAAGGACGACGGTGAAACCTACCTTACGGGACCTGGGAGTCCATCAAGGACAGGAAGCCTAGTTTGGCGAGCCATTGTTGCACCGAGCAGCCTTGCCAGTCAGAAAGGGCCTGAGAAGAGACTGCAGTCTGTTCCACATGTCCTCCGAAGGGTGACAGACGTAGGCTACCAGATAGATCTGGATGCTGAGGAAGAAGAAAATCTGCTCTGGCTGATGACTCGACTTAGGTAGGCCCAAGGGTTGGCAAAGTTCCAGGATGATCTGTGTGTGATGTTGTGAATCTAGGCGCCAAAGCGCTCGGATTAGCCACTCGTCCACGTACACATGAATGCAAATGGCTGAGTGGTGAAGGTAAGCAGCAACTGTCTGCACAAACCCGGTAAACTCCAGTGGTGCCGTGGTGACACCACATTGAAGCACCCTGAACTGGTATATTTTACCCACGATTACCAACTGGATTCTTATGTGAAGTGTCCGCCATTGGCACGTGGAAGAATGCGTCCTTGAGATCCAGGGACATTGTCCACTCCAGGACTGCTGCCACAGACTGGGGTGTCTCCATTCGAAAGGACAGGACTTCCAGATAGGTGTTTAGTGTTGACAGGTCTATGACTGGGTGCTATTCTCTGTCCCGCTTGGGGACCAGTCAGAGTAGGTTGTAGAAGCCAGGAGAACCTTGGTCCTCTACCGGCTCTATGGCTCGCTTGCTCCAAAGTGTCTGAAACGACTCCCAGAGCGTCGATGCTTTGGGTTCTGAGGTGGGTGGAGCGAACCACCGTGGTTCTGGGCTAGGAGGAGGGCTCTCTTCACAGAAAAGCAGCATGTAGCCATGTCTCAGCATCTCAGGATGTTTATGACGAATGAATCATCCGTGATAGACTGCCATTGCGCGCGATATGTGCTGAGGCAGTCACCGACCGGGTGCTGCACGGAGTCTAACAATGTGGCGGTTGGTAATCCCAAGACGACATCTGGGAACTGAGAGTCAGGGACACCAACGCTTTCATAACTTCTTCCCTCTACCGGAAGGCTTTCTCCACACCGACTGCTGTCCATGCTTCCCAGGTTGTCATGCCCCGAAGGGAGCAAAAGTCAAGGGACGGTTCGAGGAGATCTGAGAAGTACCACGCTAAGGGGCCGAGCCGAAAAAGAATGACAAAGACCGATCAGAGTCAGTTAGTGCCTTGGAGCGTGCCTGGTCTGCCGAGCGGGCCCGAAGGTCCTGTGCCCAGTGGACCACTTCCACCACCTCTCCTCCAAACAGAATTCCAGAGAAGCGGGGTCCCGTGCGGGCTCTCTGAAAGATCAGGTCAGGCAGCTTTTGACCCTGGAGGTACGCGTTCCTCCGTAACAAACGAATTACCTGGTGATTAATAGCTAGCGACAACAAAGTTGCGAGGAGAGTTGCCTGGTCTAACCACAGTCTTGCATGGCCTACGCGATCTGAACGGAGCCCTTGAGGTCTTAAAGGACAGACCCCAGAGCAGCCAACGACATGTCAAAGTAGGACCCCACAAGGACAGAGCCTGGTGCATCTTCCTCCAATTGCTTGAAGGCCTCTGCTGACGCCGAAATGGTTCTCAGCTGCCGAGCATCCAACTCCTCCCAGTCTAAGTCCACCGGCAGTGAACCCAACCGGAAGATCTGCTCTGGCTCAGAGCTTAGGGAGGAGTCGCCCCTGCCTCAAGTAACCAGATGTCGGCGGTCTGATGGGAACCCAAGTGCCAAGAGTCTTAGATGTGAGCTGGTCGTAGAACTCAGCTACAAAGGGTGCAAAAGGTATGGACATGTGTTGACTCGTGTCCTCCAGAGACAAGCCCTTGTATGATAGTGCAACAGCGCTCGACCTATCATCCGATGGCAGGACCACAGCTGTCTCACCAACCAGGCTCTCAATAAGAGCTCTGACATGTCAAAACCCTTAGCAGGTGCAGTGTCCATGAGGGCAGGGGCCGAAGCCTCTGCAGAGCCCATGGCTGCCGGCTCTCTGTGCCTGTCAGAGCATGAATGATGAGCTTTTGACCTGGGTCAAGGTCTTGTATCGAATGAATCCGACATCAGCAGCTCATCTTCCACCTTGGTGTCCAGGTCCACAGACTCCGGACTTGCAAGGAGAATGTGGATGCCCAAAGCCTTGTCGAACAACATATTGTCCGACGGCGATGGAGCAACCGCCTGTGACAGCAGGGGATGTCACCATGCCAGGCGTAGGGGTAGCGAGCACCACAGACGCCACCTCCACTTGCTCCTCCCATGAGGGGAGAGAGATTGAAGGCAAGGGAGACTCATATGCCCAGATCTCGGAGGCTGCAGGCCAACAGGTCTGCAGGCCAGAGGGATCTGGCTGAGACTCTGCAAGGCCACTATCCTGGACCTCAGCTGCCATCAACTGAGCAATCTGCTGGCAGGAGGGGTCCGGAGGGAGTTCAGAGAACTCCCTGACCTGAGGTCTGAGAGAGAGCCGACTCAAAGCCAAAGGAGCGAGATGCTCCGCTGACCAAGTCTGCTCCGACTCAGGGACAGTAGCGGTGGCAAGTGCAGAAGTAGACTGAGCTTCCTCATGCAACCGCTGATCCTCAAAGAGCTCATGATCCACCTGCTGCTCGAGAGAGTAAGGCAGGGTACCTGGCTCAAACGTAGGGACCAGCAGGATTGCCAACTGCTTACTCCGGGGCAAAGCCACCGAAGATGCAGGAGGGACTGCTGTGCTACTGTCAGGGTAACAGAGGGTTCTGCCCAGGCTGAGGGTGGCCAAAGGCCCACTGGCAGTGGATGGATCCCCCTTTCTAGATGTCTTCCTCCTTGGTCCCCTATGCCTTCGTTTACCACCTGAGCTCTCGGATTCGGGAGTTCGGGGAGCAAACGGGCCTGGCACCAGTGCCTTAGCTGGCACTCCAAGTTTACAGTCCGAGTGCTCAGACTGGCCAGGCTGCTGGCTTTCAATATTGCCCAGACTTAGGATTTGAGCGTTCGGACTGGCCAGGGTTACGGAATATCGGGGCAGGCACCCGTAGGTTTCCACTTAGGACGCACCGGCTTGCGAGGTTGCTGTCTGAGCAATGACCATTTGGCTTCTGGAGAAGTCGAAAATAGCCTACACACACAAAAAAAAAAACTAGAGAAAAAATCACATCACCACTTGGTAAACAAATTCAGAACTAGGAGTCCCTAGGAGTGTTTCTATGTAATATGAAACTAATTGGGTGAGCGGTTTCAGAGAAGATTTTTTAAGATTTGCCCCAAAAACAAACAAAACAAGAGGATCATGATGATCCTGTGCTCTGCTGACTGGGATCTCCTTAACAGTATTGGAACACATGGACTGCAGTCTAGATTTGTACAGCTATATACATGTATGTAGAGTGGTAGCAAAGTTTGTCCTTAAATAAATTTTGCAGATGGACAGGACGGACGGACGGATGGACGCAAACAGACTCTATAAGCTCTGCTGATGGTTGTACATGTATTATCAATTGACATACCTTGCTGTTTCAATGGATGCCGGTGCACAGTGGCAGCACTCACTTACAGTCACAAAGTCTGATATCGCATAACTTTGTCAAAAATTTACATATCCACATTATTGACGCAAACTTTCATTGTCTAATGCCCAACTATATGTTGATAAAATTTTAAGCAATTCTATCATGCTGTTCTGGAGAAGAAGTTGAAAATAGCCTTAACACACAAAAATTCATTAAAAAAATAGGAAAAAATTGCAGCACCACCTGGTGGCCAAAATGAGAACTAGTTGACCCCAGGTGACCCTATGTGCAATATCAAAGCAATTGGCCAGGTAGTTCTTGAGATGAAGAAATTTTATTTTTTTTCAAAAAAAAAATTAAAAAATTCATTAAAAATAGAAAAATTATTGCATCATCATCTCCTTCGCAAACTTGGTAGAGGTTCACCTGGGCAACATCCATGTGCAAAATTAAAACATTCCATACAGCGGTTTTTGAGAAGAAGTCACAAGGGTAAATACAATAGTGTAATATATGCACTGTATTGCCATATATATATATATATATATATATATATATACACAGCTGCAGCACTTTCTTGCTGTTGCGAATTTTGATATCCCATAACTTTGCCTAAAATTAACATATCCATATTATTTTCGCAAACTTTCATTGTGTAATGTCCAACTATATTCTGATAAAATTTTAAGCAATTCTGTTCAGCCGTTCTGGAAACGAAGTCGAACATAGCCTTAACAGGCAATAATTCATAAAAAAAAGAGAAAAATCACAGTGCCACCTGGCGGCCAAAATAAGAACTAGTTGACCCCAGATGACCCTATGTGCAATATCAAAGCAATTGGCTTGGTAGTTCTTAAGATGATAAAATTTTATTTTTTTTCAAAAAATAAATTAACAAATTAATAAAAAATAGAAAAATTATTGCAACATCATCTCCTTCGCAAACTTGGTAGAGGTCCACCTGTGGATCATCCATGTGCAAAATCAAAACATTCTATGTAGCGGTTTTGAGAAGTCGAAAATATAAAAAGTCTAAAGACAGACAGACAGACAGACGGACGGACAGACGCATGGAAGGACGGACGGACAGACAGACGACGGACGCAAACAGATTCTATAGGCTCTGCTGACTGACAAGTCAGCAGAGCTAAGAATTATAAAAAAATCCAAAAATCACTGGAGCGTGACCCACTAAACAAACTTGATAGAGACCCACCCAAGGTACATTGCCACCAAGTTTCAAGTAAATCTGGCTGGCGGTTTTGGAGAAGTCCATTGTTGACGGCGGACCATAAGATATGCTCAGCTACTGACAAGTCAGCTGAGCTAAAAAAAAAAAAACCTTCTCCATTTTCATTTGGCCATATCTGAAAGATAAACGGAAATAAAAGAGTCAACGTGAATATGAAATCAACATTTGTGATCAGCCAGGATCCACTTCAGTTCTGCTGTTGATTGGCTTCCTTCTGTGACAGCAACAAGAAGCATGCAAATGCTTCAAGCTAAGTTTGTGCATGCATAGCCACAAATGCAGTTCTTCTGGTCTCTCCTGTGACACTCCACTCCTCAGGCCCTAAGTTTCCTGGTCTCCTATCTGCTCATACAATCCTCTCTGTCAAGCTGGCTGTGTGTTTAAATCCTTTAGTAAACTGTACCATTGGGCAGAAATTGAGTGAAGTAATGTAGTCTCAATCTAACCATGTATATTTGACAGGCACAGTAAGTCTGTAGTCAGCATGTGTATTTTAAATTTATGAGAAGTAGTTTTTGTTTTTGTTTTTAAAGACCAATTTACTTTTGTTCAAAAAATTATGGCCCTTACTTTTTATCTAAAATTACATCACACCAACATTGACTATACTTGAATTTTGTAGGTTAATGTATTAAACAAATCTAAATGCTGGATTTTTAAAATATTTTTTAAATATCTCTGGTTACTAATATGTCATTTTTCAAAGCTTCCAAATCCATACTGAAACCCCAGTTTGATGTTCCACAATTGAGGGGGTGTAGGGCCTTTTCGTAAGGTCGTAAACCTTACATTTAATTTTGCGAAAAGTGTAAATGTATATCACAATCTGCAGTAAATTCGTAATTTAGGTAATTATGGTTCACGTAATTTTGTTTCAAAATCACTGTAAATAGTAAAATTGAATAATAAATTATCATAAAAACGTAATTTCACATCTAGTCGTAATCGCTCTCTCTAGCGTGAATTTAATGAACCACAGCAGTTTTGGAAAGTGACGGTATTGTTACACTGCGATCAGATTGGCCAAAAGTTTTTTGCGACACTTCTTGAGCCGAGAGGCGTGGGATTCATGATCCCGGTATCGAAGGAAAAAAGCCAAAATAATTTGCAGATTTTGCAAGCAGTCGATGTATTTATTTACTACGTACATCACGTCATCATTGACGTACTACCTACATGGATATTCTGGCTGCAAAGTTTTCAACTTGTGCGTATACCTTTAACAAGGGACTATTGTACCTAGAAATGGCATTGGCAATTGTTCTTGAACCGAGCCATTCATCACGGATTACTGTTCCTGGCAGATCCTTCGTTCCTGGTTAATTGTCAAAAACAATACTGGCGGGCTGTTGCCAATCATTTGTGAACCAACATGTTTTTCAACAGGCACATTATTTCAAGGAGCGCCACCACTGACAATCCTCACTTTTCAGGAATTATAATTCAACTTTTGTACCTGTGTGCCTTGGCATTTGTGCGCGTCACCAACCCAAGTCTTTCACTGACAAGCACAAACCCAGTCAATGCCCATGGTACTACTGCCAGTGGAATAGTAACAGGACCAGACACAGGCACCTTGATTTATGCCAGCATGTCCTGTACCTAGTTGCCGTGTATCTGCGAGATTTACTGGGTAGTTATACATTTCAAGATATACCAGCCCATAGACTTCTCAATTACCCCTCCATTACTATGGCTCTACTGCTTGTTTTGTTCATATTTGCTTAATATTAGTTCCTTATATATTCCCTATTAGACCGAATGATACGAGAAAAAAATCCAAGCGGCACTGAATAAATGTTGGGTTTTTCCTTCGCCATGTATATATAAATTGATCAGGGTTTTTCTGTCTCCAAATATCTACAAGGTCTGTATCATCCATCCAATCTAAAATAATTTTTTGGTTTTTAAAATCTGTAGCTGACATTCCCCCATCCTTATCCTTAACTGTATCCAGAACAAAGTTAAAATCTCCTCCTATGATCCTATGATCATTAGGAAGAGATTCTATTTTTTCAACAAATTCTTCAAAAAAAAGCTGGTTTGTCCTCATTACAACCATATATATTGGCAAGTGTTATCCGATTTTGATGTATAGTAACATCTAAAATTAAAAATCTACCCGATGCATCTTTTATAATGTTATGGATTTGATAATCAAAATCATTTTTGAGCAGGATGCAAACACCTCGTGCGTCTGACTGGCCATGAGCAAAATATATATTATAACCCCATTCTGCATACCACTGCTTTTCAATTTCATTTGTACAATGAGCTTCTTGTAGCATAAAAATAGAATAATTTTTGTTTTGGAACCATCTAAAAATTTCCCTTCTTTTCAATTTCATTTGTACAATGAGCTTCTTGTAGCATAAAAATAGAATAATTTTTGTTTTGGAACCATCTAAAAATTTCCCTTCTTTTTTGAAAATCTCGAATTCCCCGAACATTGAGAGATAATATACCTAAATTTTTATCCATAATAGGTTTGCTTGCACTTTACAAATAGAGATACACTTAAAGAAAAAACAGTCAATTCTTTGTACTTTAACCCTGATGGAGGTTTTGTATTTTAACAACAAAAGGTGTGCTACTTGCACAACCGAAAAACACAGGAGAATGGAACTGAAAAAAAGTGCCTCCTGCACTCTAAAACAAAATGAACATTTGCTGAGTTTTCCTTCACAACTCAGCAAAATGTACCGGGAAAAAATAAATAAGTATAAATAAATGAAGGTGGTCCTTGTTGGACACATTACCGTAAGACTACCTGCCAGGCTACATGTACATTATATACTTTTCAAAAATTTGCAACGATTCACTATCAGTATGATAAAGGTTCACTCTGACATACCCTTCTTAGAGTAAACCTATGTCACCTAAATATTCTACTTTAACATCAAACAGCAAATTATAGTTTGTAAAGAAAAAAAAAACAAAAACAAAAAACAAATAGTAATCTTTGGTTTCTCTCTCACAAACAAAAAAACAAAAACAAAAAAAAAAAAAAAAAACAAACAAAAAAACTTTCCACCCAAGGTATCCTATTAAAGCTTAAAGGTAAGTCTCTCTCAATGAATACAGATTCCAGCACGAAATACTCATACTTCTAACCTGAAAATTTGAAATTCAGATTTATATGTACATACCTATATCAGTCAGGGTATGTAGTATCAAAAAGAGAGTGTAGTGTTTTTGTGGGGCTGGTACACTTTATAACCTTCATCAGGTTCATATACAAATATGTAATTTTTTCATTAATTTTTCATGGAAGACTGTCAAAAATGTATCCTCTGAAAAGAGACATCTTTGCCAATTCAAATTTAATATCGTTAATTCAGTTTCAACCAGTTGATTAGAGTGATTGGCTTTTACTGAAAATGGCAAGTTTTATATAGAATAGAGGAGACAATTTTCAAAAATTGACATGTCAGTTAAATTTACCTTCAGATTAAAGCTATTATCTACCGAAACTGATCTTTTATAAAATGAAATTATTATTGTAAAGTGTACCAGCCCCTCAATGTTATTCTTGTGTAACGTATATGGTCTTTTAGTCGGCTGTTTATAGTTATTTTACATGTACACCAACCAGGATAATTTCTTATACTAGGGTACTGAATAAATAGTTATAGGAGGCCACAGGCTACCTAGAACTCACCATCAAAATGAAGCGATTTATTGTATTTTAACAAATACAAACATGAATTCTAAAGAAGAAAGAATTACTTATATACCTTCCTATTACCTATATTCAGGTATACCA
The DNA here is from genome assembly GCA_964020975.1 of Hermodice carunculata. Lineage (NCBI taxonomy): Eukaryota > Metazoa > Annelida > Polychaeta > Eunicida > Amphinomidae > Hermodice > Hermodice carunculata. Next base: position 97,155,334 of record OZ026617.1, read on the forward strand.
CGGCACGTACATTCATGTGTGCCCGCATTCAATGGAAAAAAAGTGTGAATATAATTATACAAATATAAAGGTAGCGATATGACATCTTTTCCCACCTAGTACATATGTTAAATCACACTAAGATCTCAACCAGAAAGAACTCATGAACATCTGTCATCTTCTAGGGCCTAGCTTAAAGTAAATGTGTGCCTTCCTAAGCAACCAGGCACCATACACAATAAGATGAACACTTTCTCAAGTGCACAGGTTAGTATACTTACATGTTGACATAGGATATTAAAACTAACAGTACTTTATGAAAAGTGTATGTGCCTTTTCATATTGATCCCATAGTGTATCATGTAGCGTTCCCACAACACTGTTGCCAACATGTCATATAGACCCTGGGTACACCAGATTCCATCCTATTAGACGGGGCATCATGTCTATTTCATACAGCACTGTCGTGTAACAATTGAGCAATATATTTTCATACGCTGATATACAGCGTTAAGCTGCATTGTAACTATACAATGCCATTGCTTCTGTAGTTTGTCTCACTTTTAAATGTATACATATCTTAGTAAAATGCTACCTTGCATTTCAAACACATAAATGTTTGTACCTTGAAAAAAGCACAGTTGGTAAGTGAGCTTGCCAAAGGAGATCCCCCAACTGATCCTGGTCAGACCCTCAGGCATGAGAATGTGTCCCCTTGTTTTATATATATCTATATGTATGTGGGACACTTTTTCATGGTCAGACCATCAGCCATGAGAATGTGTCCCCTTCTCATATGTCTATGTAGGACACTTTTTCCTGGTCAGACCCTCAAGCATGAGAATGTGTCCCCTTGTCATATATATATGTAGGGCACTTTTTGATGGTCAGATCCTCAGCCATGAGGGGGAGAGGGACTTTTTCATGCGCCGATCTATAAGTATAAAAATGTGTCAACAGGTCTTGCATGTGTGGACAGGACACTTTTTCATGGACAGGCTAAAGCCATGATAATTTGTGCCCTTGTCATATATATTTCTATGTAGGACACTTTTTCATAGGCAAGGCTCAATCCATGAGAATGCGTCCCCTAGTCATACATCTATGTAGGACACTTTTTCATGCTCAGCCCTTAATCCATGGGAATGTGTACCCTTGTCAAATATATGAAGGTAGGACACTTTTGCATGGACAAACCCTCAGCTATGAGAATGTGTCCCTTTGCCATATGAATGTATGTGGGACACTTTTTCATGCTCAGGCCTTCAGCTTTGAGAATGTGTTCCCTTATCATATATATCTATACCGGACATTTTTTCATGGGTACACCCTCAGCTATGAGAATCTGTCTCTCCATAATATTTTTCACGGAGGAACACGTCATCATTCCAACAACATGACCATGTGTTTCAATATATTTCTTTTCGGGGAAACTTTGTCATATCCAGATCTTAAGCAAAGAGAATATGTGCCCTGCTCATTTAGGGCTAGGGAGATACTTTCCAATGGGCTAGACCTGAAGCTATGAAAATATATATTCCCTTATCATGCA
>OZ026617.1:97157064-97218064 GCA_964020975.1 Hermodice carunculata
CACATGTGTGGGTTATGTGTGTGGGTGGGTGGGGGAAGATGGACAGTAACTTTTTAATGAGCATATATATAGCTATTAGAATGTGTAAAGTGGTCTTGTATGTCTAGACAGGACACTTTTTCATGGGCAGGCCTTCAGCCATGAAAATGTGTCCCCTTGTCATATATATATATATATACATATATATATATATATATATATGTGTGTGTGTGTGTGTGTGCGTTGGACACTTTTTCATGGTCAGACCCTCAGCCATGAGAATGTGTCCCCTTGTCACATATATATATATATACATATATGTGTGTGTGTGTGTGTGTGTTGGACACTTTTTCATGGTCAGACCCTCAGCCATGAGAATCTGTCCCCTTCTCATATATATGTATCTGTGTGTAGGACACTTTTTCATGGTCAGACCATCAGCCATGAGAATCTGTCCCCTTGTTTTATATACATCTATCTGTATGTAGGACACTTTTTCATGGTCAGACCATCAGCCATGAGAATGTGTCCCCTTCTCATATGTCTATGTAGGACACTTTTTCCTGGTCAGACCCTCAAGCATGAGAATGTGTCCCCTTGTTTTATATATATCTATATGTATGTGGGACACTTTTTCATGGTCAGACCATCAGCCATGAGAATGTGTCCCCTTCTCATATGTCTATGTAGGACACTTTTTCCTGGTCAGACCCTCAGGCATGAGAATGTGTCCCCTTGTCATATGGACCTAGGTAGGACACTTTTTCATGGTCAGACCCTCAGCCGTGATAATGTGTCCCCTTGTCACACATATATATATATATATATATATATATATATATATATATATATATATATATATATATATATGTATATATATATGTATATATATATGTATATATATATATATATATATATATATATATATATGTATATATATATATATACATATATATGTGTGTGTGTGTGTGTTGGACACTTTTTCATGGTCAGACCATCAGCCATGAGAATCTGTCCCCTTGTCATATATATCTATATATGACAAGGGGACACACACACATATATATGTATATATATATATATACATAAATATATATATATATATATATATATATATATATATATATATATATATATATATATATATATGTATATATATACATATATATGTGTGTGTGTGTGTGTTGGACACTTTTTCATGGTCAGACCATCAGCCATGAGAATCTGTCCCCTTGTCATATATATCTATATGTATGTAGGACACTTTTTCACGTCAGACCCTCAGGCATGAGAATGTGTCCCCTTGTTTTATATATATCTATATGTATGTGGGACACTTTTTCATGGTAAGACCATCAGCCATGAGAATGTGTCCCCTTCTCATATGTCTATGAAGGAAACTTTTTCCTGGTCAGACCCTCAAGCATGAGAATGTGTCCCCTTGTCATATATATATGTAGGGCACTTTTTGATGGTCAGATCCTCAGCCATGAGGGGGAGTGGGACTTTTTCATGTGCCAATCTAGAACTATAAAAATGTGTCAACAGGTCTTGGATGTGTGGACAGGACACTTTTTCATGGACAGGCTAAAGCCATGATAATTTGTGCCCTTGTCATATATATTTCTATGTAGGACACTTTTTCATAGGCAAGGCTCAAGCCATGAGAATGCGTCCCCTAGTCATACATCTATGTAGGACATTTTTTTATGCTCAGCCCTTAATCCATGAGAATGTGTACCTTTGTCAAATATATGAAGGTAGGAGACTTTTGCATGGACACACCCTCAGCTATGAGAATGTGTCCCCTTGCCATATATATGTATGTGGGACACTTTTTCATGCTCAGGCCTTCAGCTATGAGAATGTGTTTCCTTATATATGTCTATACAGGACACTTTTTCATGGGTACACCCTCAGCTATGAGAATATGGCCCCTTCTCATATATATCTATGGAGGCACTTTTTCATGTGCAGCCCTTCAGTTATAAGAATGTGTACGTTTGTCATAAAAATCTATGTTGGCCTTTTTTTATGGGCAAGACCATCAGCTATGAGAATGTGTGCCTTTGGCACATCTATCTATGGAGAACATATGCTAATGAGCATGTGTCATATCCAGATCTTAAGCAAAGAGAATATGTGCCCTGCTCATTTAGGGCTAGGGAGATACTTTCCAATGGGCTAGACCTGAAGCTATGAAAATATATATTCCCTGATCATGCACACATGTGTGGGTGGGTGGGGGGAGATGGGCAGTAACGATTTAATGAGCACATATATAGCTATTAGAATGTGTGAAGTGGTCTTGTTTGTCTAGACAGGACACTTTTTCATGGGCAGGCCTTCAGCCATGAGAATGTGTCCACTTGTCATAGTATCTAGGTAGGACACTTTTTCATGGTCAGATCCTCAGCCATGATAATGTGTCCCCTTGTCACATATTTCCATGTAGGACACTTTTTCAAGGGCAGGCCTCCAGCTATGACAAAGTGTCCCCTAGTCACACATCTGTGAGCAGATGTAGGACACTTTTTCATGCTCAGGTCTTCAACCATGATAATGTGTTCCCTTATCTTATATATCTGTAGGGGAAGCTTTGGCATGGAGAGACCCTCAAATATGAGAATGTGTCCCTCATAATATTTATCACAGAATAAAACTTTACCATTCCCACAACTTTACAATGTGTTCCAATGTATATTTATTTTAGGTGGACACTTTCTCATGCCCAGACCTTAAGTAATGAGAATATGTGCCCTGGACATTTAGGGCTAGGGAGACACTTTCCCAAGGGTTAGATCTTAAGCCATGAAAATATAATAATGTATCCCCTCATGATGCACATATGTGTGGGTTCTGTGTGTGTGGGCTGGGGAGGGAAGGGGGGGGCAGAGACTTTTTCATGAGCAGATCTTTAACTATGAGAATGTGTCGCCTGGTCTTGTATGTCTAGGCAGGACATTTTTTCATGGGCAGGCCTTCAGCCCTAATAATGTATCCCCTGGTCATACATATCTATGTAGGACAATTTTTCATGGGCATGCCTCCAGCTATGAGAATGTGTCCCCTTGTTATACATCTATGTAGGACAGTTTTTCAAGCTCAGGTTTTCAGGCCATGAGAATGTGTTCCCTTGTCTTATATATCTAGGTAGGACACTTTTGCATGGACAGACCCTCAGCTATGAGAATGTGTTCCCTCATAATATTTATCACAGAAGAACACCTTATCATTCCCTCAACTTAACAATGTGTTCCCATATAAAAAAGATATATTATATCTTTTTTGGGGGGGGGGCACTTCCTCATGGGCAAACCATACGCAATGAGTGTCCCCTGGTCTTTTAGGGCTAAGGAGATACTTTCCCATGGGTTAACCCTTAAGCTATGAACAGATATTAATAGCTCACAAAGTGAGCTTAATGGTTACATGTGTGTGATTAACAAACCAACTCAAGCAGGCTAGTGGATAGGACTGAACTTGCTTGCTACATTTTGCATGAACTAGAATTAGTGTGTGAGTTTGAGCCACATGATATCTAGGTTCCCTTGTCATATCATGGACCTATAATATGGGTATTATACTGTTATATGTCCATGGTCATCAATAATGAGAGACCGCATATCTTTTTAAGACCACTCTCTGAGAACACTGTGCTATCTTTTCAATGTTATTGTACCTCTGATGAAAGACCACCTGTTTTGAGAGACATTTTGACCCACCCTTTGGGTGGCCTCTCAAGACAGGGACCACTGTATCTAGGCTATGTAGGACACTTTTTCATGGTCAGGCCGCATCCATGATAATGTGTCCCCTTATAAACATTTTCATGAACAGACTTTTATCGCAAAGTTTATTGAATTTGTTTGAATTCAGTTCTTTCAACATAAACACACTCCAGTCCAGACTTTCACTGCTGTATGCAAGTACAGGTTTTACAAGTTAATTAAATAATTTCATACCTGGATGGACCTTGGTCCTTTTTGTGAATTTGATATTGATGTGACTTTAGTTTTAAGAGTATTTTGTTAGCCTTGTCCTTTTAGTTTGGCAATGGCACAAGTGAATACGGTACTCCTGTGATACAATATATGCCCAGGTAGGCCTAACAGTGACTGAGTCTCTTCAATAACAGTATCATCACCCTGTCCATAGTAAATTAATCAAAGTTTCTCCTGAAGATATTTAGTTTTGGAGCCATGTGGACCGTGGTACCATGCTCATGTAGACTTAATCTGTTTATAACACTGCTGTAGTGTAGTGTAGCCCATTTGCCGAGCATGACATCAGCACAATACTAATGACAATGTCAACAGAGCCTACACGAGTTTTCAGGTCTGTTATCTGCAGACTACGTTGCAGGAAGTATCTCCCCCAAAGACAGCTGTATTACCCGAGGCGAAGCCGAGGGTAATACAGCAGTCTTGGGGGAGATACTTCCTGCATTTCACACTAACTAAAACAGTGAATGACGATTTTATCCCATTTTTGATGATGTAATTTCATGCCCAAAAAATACACATGTTCGACCCGCGACTGCTGCAGTTCACTTATCAGTCCGCCATCATGTTGTCGTCTGCAGCGCGTCAAGGCTTGTATCGCATGACAGCGACTTCTGGTGGCTGATCGATGCACTAACCAGATAGGGAGATACAGCGAGAATACCACTGTATTCCGCGGCCAGTTAAGAGAATACCGCAGTATTCCCCGGTCAGTTTCAGGAATCGCGCTGTATTTCACCTTTGCAGTAATTAATGCACAAATAAGGGTAATACAAAGAGTATACCACAGTAGGATTAACCAATCAGAAGCCAAGGATTCTATCAAAAATGGGATAAAAACGCATATTACACTGGCACTGACACGAAATTAATTAGTCGATGCGCATGCGTGAAAATACCTGTTTTCTTGGTAATTTCGTACCGCAGGTAAATTCAACTATCGCTGCGGCCCTGCAGCGTGTCTTTTCCTTTCAAGTGTCTTTAAATAGTTTTGAACAATCGTTGCTCCCCTAGTACAGCAGGGAACCAGTCTACACGTGTGGAAACGAAATGTCAGACATTGCATCAATCACATGTAAAATTGATGTAGTGTTCCCATAAAATTTAGTAAATTTTCCTCGAAACCAGGAAGACAGCATGGCGGGACGCGGACGAGGACGCGGCAGAGGATCCATGTCGTTTTCAGTGGAAAGTTTAGGGTTCGGCAGAGGGGAGGCAATCCCAGGCCCCATGCAACAGCCGCCACCTCTTTTCCCGGTGCGTACACAATTATGATAATCTTGTGGCACTCCGCTTGCCCCGGTCATGTGAATTTCACCTCCAAAGGCTTAGCAGATTTGGAGGTGAACAAGTGACTGGCCACACTGAGAAGCCGGGTAGGACTACATCATTGATATGGTTGGTGGACACTCTCTCGGTCTGGCCTGGCACTGCCTAGTAGCCCCAGAGGTGAACAAACCAAAGTATATGACGTAAGCTTTTGGAGGAGATATAATATCCGATACTGGTGGTGTGTGGCATGGATTTCGGTTTGGCAGGGGGATTACTAGATCTAGGAGGATAGAAAGGGGTCGCGGTCAGAACTGTGCAGGACTTCATGGTAGGGTTCTGGGAGAAACGAAATGGAATGTTAGTTGATTAAAGCAGAGGCATTTCCCTTAGGGTGTTACAGTACTATAATTCAACCCGAACAAAAAAGTAAACAAACCAGGTTCCAGTCTGTACCTTCCCAAATAACTTATAAACCCAGACATGTCGTATGCCAAATTGACAGTTTGTTTCCGTAAATTCAGTGGGTGAATCAGAGCCCATTCGGGACAATATTTTTACGGGTCATGGTAATTTGCAGAATGGAACGACGTTCCGGCAAATATATGCCGGAACGGGTGCTCCTGTGTCATTCGTGCTTTTTCTTCACTTCTTTGGTACTCTCAAACCTTTCCTACACTTATGTCTTTCTTTTCTGAAAAAATCGTTGCCTTTAAATATGAATTGAATAAAGTCAACCGGGTTAACAACATGTCGTTCCATAGTCAGATCGAGAGGTCCGCCATTTTGGATCTTGATACGGAGGGAGTGGTTGTTAATTCCATTAGGATTTGTGCTTGCCTGCAATACAATCGAAATAAACAAGGCAACATTGCATGCAATAATCGTATGGTGGTGAACAATCCTTTTCTAGTGCAAAGGTATGCCAGGAGCTTCATTTGTTGCCATTTGCAAAAGTGCACACACCCACTTCATTGTAATTCCCTCATTTTTAGCTCAGCTGACTTGTGAGTCAGCTGAGCTTATCTTATGGTCCTCCATCTGTCGTCCGTCTGTTCTCAGTGTTCAGAGTGGGAAAGGGGAAGTACCCGGGGGTAAAGTATGCTTAACCAATCTAGAGAATTTTCTCTAGTCCGTTTTAAGTCGGAAAACTATGATCATACACACTTTTTGCAGGATTTCTTTCTTTTTAATCTTCATCCAGTACAGTGGAAGAGGTGGCTGTCAGTAAATACCTTAGTACACTTTACCTCATAACACCTCTAGTCAACTTTATGGTGCTAAAAGTTGTATGACCTGTTTATACCAGAGTCGGTACGGTGGAATAGTGTATGAAGCTTTTAAGTTTCAAAGAAGATGTCAATCAACAATTCACATTTTCAAATTCTTCTCCAAAACCATCAGCCAGATCCACTTCAAACTTGGTGGGGATGTGCCTTGGGTGGGTGTCTACCAAGTTTGTTCAAATGGTCACGGTCCAGTTGTTTTTGGATTTTTTATGATTTTTTTGGGTTTTTTTTGGACAAGTCTTAAAAAATTTTCTTCTCTTAAAAAGCTCACCCAATTGCTCTGATATCACACATGAACACTCCCTGTGACTCCTAGTTCTTAATTTGTTCACCAGGTGGCACCGCAATTTTTCAAAATAATTTTTTATGAATTTTTGTGTTTTTTAGCTATTTTCCACTTCTCCAGAATTGTCCCTCAGATTAAGTGTAAACATGGTGGGTATGTTCTTTGTAGAAGGGTCAAACAAAGTTGTTCACTAGGAGGCAATGCTGAGGATTCCTGATTTTTAACGATTTTTTCAATCCTGGTACTTATCAGTCGATGCAGCTTTCCAATTGATTACTATGGAAGTCAATGAGCATTATAATGCTGATTGACATTTTCGACTTCTTCTCCAAAACCATCATCCAGGTGTACTTCAAACTTAGTGGGGATGTACCTTGGGTGGGTGTCTACCAGATTTGTTCCAATGGTCATGTTCCAATGATTTTTGGATTTTTTAATGAATTTTTTTCAAAAATCTTCACAAAAGTTTTAATAGGAAAGTTTAACATGGGAATTTCTTGTAATGGTTATAATTTAAATAATTTTGGCCAGATTTACTTCAAACCTGGTGGGGTGTGCCTTGGGTAGATGTCTACCAAGTTTGTTCAAATGGTCACACTCTATTGATTTTTGGATTTTTTATGAATATTTTTGTTATTTTCGGGGGAAACCTGAAAAACTCTTCACCTCTGAAACGGCACACCCAATTGCTTTGATATCATACATTGACACTCCCAGGTATACCTAGTTCCCAATTGTTCACCAGGTGACGCTGCAACTTTTTTCTAATTTTTTTATGAATTTTTTGTATGGTTTTGCTATTTTTCACTTGTTTTCAGAACCGTCGCTCAGATTAAGCTGAAATGTGATGGATATGTTCTTGTGGAAGGGTCAAACAAAGTTGCTTACTAGGTGGCACTGCTTTGGATTCCTGATTTTTAAGGATTTTCAATTCGGATACTTATCGGTCATTGCAGCTTTCCTATTGATGACTATAGATGTTAATGAATGGGCATTGTAATGCTAATTCACAGGACAAATAATACTAAATTTACTGTTTACTTGATAACTTGAGATCTGCTTTCAGTTAGTTCTGTGATGCTGCACATGTTAATGTTTTTGTATGAAGGTCATGCTCAGACAGTACATGAATGACTTTGACCTCTTTTCTGGGATCACAGTGCAACTTACATGAATTTTACTCTTCATTATAACTTGAGAACTACTTGAACCTTGATGTTGCTCATGTTAGTGTTCTTGTATAAAGGTCAGACTTACTCAGACCATGGATGACCTTGATCCTTTTCTAAGTTCCTAGAGCTGCAAGTGTGATGAATGTGAAGATCAGCTGAGCATGGGCACTTCACACAGCCCTCTTGTTTATGAATTTTTGTGTGTTATAGCTATTTTCGACTTCTTCTCCAGAACCGTCACTCAGACTTAACTGAAACATGGTGGATATGTTCCTTGTAGGAGGGTCAAACAAAGCTGTTCACTATGTGGTTATTCTGCAGATTCCTGACTTTTTACGATTTTTTTAATTCGGGTACTTATCGGTCAATGCAGCTTACCTATTGACTATTATGGAAGTCAGTGAGCATTCGAATGCTAATTCACATTTTCTACTTCTTCACCAAAACCGTCATCCAGATTAATTTCAAACTTGATGGCAATGTACCTTGGGTGGGTTTCTACTGGGTTTATTCAAGTGGTCATGTTCCAGTGATTTTTGGATTTTTAATGAATTTTCTTATTTCTTTTTTTTGACAAATCTTAAAAAATCCTCTACACCGAAACATTCACCCAATTGCTTTGATATCCCACAGGAAGACACCTAGAGACTCCTAGTTCTTATTTGTTCACCAGGTGGCACTGCAATTTTTTCCTAAATTTTTTATGAATTTTTGTGTGTTATAGCTATTTTCGATTTCTTCTCCAGAACCGTCACTCAGATTAAGCTGAAACATGGTGGATATGTTCCTTGTAGATGGGTCAAACAAAGTTGTTCACTATGATGGACTGCTGTGGATTCCTGATTTTTAACGATTTTTTCAATTCTGGTGCTTATCGGTCAATGCAGCTTTCCTATTGATTACTATGGAGGTCAATGAGCATTCTAATGCTCATTCAAAGTTTCGACTTCTTCTCCAAAACCGTCATTGAGATTAACTTCAAACTTGGAGGGGATGTACCTTGGGTGGGTGTCTACCAGGTTTGTTCAAATGGTCATGCACCACTGATTTTTTATTTTTTAATGAATTTTTACCTCAGCTGACTTGTCAGTCAGCTGAGGTTTTTTGAGGGTCTGTCGTCAGTCCGTCCGTCGTCCACAATTCACATTTCCGACTTCTTCTCAAAAACTGTCAGCCAGATTCTCTTCAAACTTGGTGGAGATGTGCCTTGGGTGGGTGTCTACCAAGTTTGTTCAAATGGTCACGGTCCAGTGATTTTTGGATTTTTCATGAATTTTTTTGTTTTTTTTGGGTAAATCTTAAAAAATCTTCTTCTCCAAAACCGCTCACCCAATTGCTTTGATATCACACAGGAACAATCCCTGGGACTCCTAGTTCATAATTTGTTCACCAGGCGGCGCTGCAATTTTTTTCCTAATTTTTTATGAATTTTTGTGTGTTATAGCTATTTTCGACTTCTTCTCCAGAACCGTCTCTCAGATTAAGCTGAAACGTGGTGGATATGTTCCTTGCAGAAGGGTTAAACAAAGTTGTTTACCATGTGAGAATACTGCAGATATCTGATTTTTAACGATTTTTTCAATTCTGGTACTTGTCGGTCAATGCAGCTTTCCTATTGATTACTGCGGAAGTCAGTGGGCAGTCTAATGCTAATTCACATTTTTGACTTCTTCTCCAAAACCGTCATGTAGATTAACTTCAAGCTTGGTGGCAATGTACCTTGGGTGGGTTTCTACCAATTTTGTTCAAATGTTCATGCTCCAGTGATTTTTGGATTTTTAATGAATTTTTTTTTTTTTTTTGTTGACAAATCTTAAAAAATCTTCTTCTCCGAAACTGCTTACCCAATTGCTTTGATATCACACAGGAAGACATCAAGGGACTCCTTGTTGTTAAATTGTTCACCAGGTGGCACTGCAGTTTTTTTCTAATTTGTTATGAATTTTTGTGTGTTATAGCTTTATTTGACTTCTTCTCCAGAACCGTCTCTCAGATTAACACGCTAACACGTGGTGGATATGTTCCTAATGGAAGGGCCAAACAAAGTTGTTCACTGTGTGGGAATGCTGCAGATTCCTGATTTTTAATGTTTTTTTCAAGTCGGCTCCTTTAGGGTAAATGCACCTTTCCTATTGATTACCATGTAAGTCAGTGAGCATTCGAATGCTAATTCACATTTTCTACTTCTTCACCAAAACCGTCATCCAGATTAATTTCAAACTTGATGGCAATGTACCTTGGGTGGGTGTCTACCAGGTTTGTTCCAATGGTCATGTTCCAATGAATTTGGATTTTTTTATGATTTTTTTTTCAAAAATCTCTACAAAAGTTTTAATAGGAAAACTTAACATGGGAATTTCTTGTAATGGTCATAACTTTAATAATATTGACCAGATTTACTTCAAACTTGGTGGGGATGTGCCTTAGGTGGATCTCTACCAAATGTGTTCAAATGGTCACGCTCTATTGATTTTTGGATTTTTTTTATGAAGTTTTTAGTTTTTTGGGGGGCAAACCTTCAAAAATTCTTCTCCTCTGAAACTGCTCACCCAATTGCTTTCATATCGTACATAGACACTCTCAGGGACACCTAATTTCCAATTTGTTCACCAGGTGGCGCTGCAATTTTTTAAATGAATTTTTTGTATGGTTTTGCTATTTTTCACTTGTTCTCAGAACCATCCCTCAGATTAAGCTGAAATGTGATGGATATGTTGTTGTGGAAGGGTCAAACAGTTGTTTACTAGTAGACCTGCGGCATAGAGGGCACTTCTGGGGTCATACCCCAACCCGTGGTATAACAAGTTACAACCTATATTTTCTTATAGGTATATATGTCCCCTTCATGAAAAAATAGGTTGTGGAATCTGAAAAGCGTTTTATCATATATATTTCTGCCCGTTTCCATGACAACCTATGCCATTTCTGAGACAACTCAAATTTGTCCTTAAAAATGCAGTGTAGATTCTCAAGCAGGCTTCTAATTATAGATTTACCCAGCCTCGTTCTGAGTTTGGGGTGTCCCAGTATATTCTTTGTTGGATGCTGCACATGGCGTCGGCCTAGTGCGTGACACACCAGTCTCTTTTAAACTTATAAAACTGCATTGATGTTGTAAAAACAGTCATATTGACATGTTTATGATACAGTCAGGGAACAGGACTCCACATACAGCCACTTCATTGCCAGATTATCTCTGTTTAAACAGGTCTGCTAATGCCCTGAACCCATGTCATACCCTCATTCTGCAGTCATTTGGGACTTTGATTTCCTTTATGGGCCGGTCCATTAAGCATACAAAGCTTGTTGATGTACCATTTGACAGGTCTGACCCTCCTCTTTCTGAATATACATGGCACTCGCACATAACTACCTCCATTGAACCATTCTTTTTAGGAATGGGGATTTGGTCGAGTGGATATGTGCGTTTCCCATTTCAGCTAGGCGACTGGTGCCAAAGGTTGCAGGTTCGAGTCCCGCTCGTTCCGAACATGAAATATATATTTTCGGCATTTCCTTAATGCTGGCGGATTTAAGTCCCCGATTCTGGAAATATATGCCGACTCAGTAAATATACTGCATGACCGTGTTGATATGGCACTCGCACATAACTACCTCCATTGAACCATTCTTTTTAGGAATGGGGATTTGGTCGAGTGGATATGTGCGTTTCCCATTTCAGCTAGGCGACTGGTGCCAAAGGTTGCAGGTTCGAGTCCCGCTCGTTCCGAACATGAAATATATATGTGATACCCCTACTTCAACCATAAAGGCCCGGGATTGGCTGAAAGGCTGCCTTGTCATAGACCCCTAGAAAGACACTTTGTTGATTGACAAGGACCAGACTGGAACCCGGGAGATTCTAACACCACAGGAATGTTTATTGAGGCTATCTGGTGTCATGGAAACGTAAATTAGTCAGTTAATAGCAAAAACATGTGTTTCCTGGGTACATTACTCTTTGATCAAAGCAAGGTCCTTCTGTTGGACAAGGGTCATTTTGAATTTCTTTACTGCTTGGTCCAAGAGGGCTTTCTACATAATTATCGTTCTAAATGATGCTGAAGGTCATAAACTTTTGATAAAATAAAGTTTGAAAATCCAATTCACTTATATATCAAAGCTGAAGGCCATTTTCTTTTGTTATTGTTTGTATGGAATTTTACAGTGGAGGAGCAGTCAGGGAGTCAGGCTGGTCATGTGACCATCACCCTTCCTGCTGATTGGCTGTTAACTTACCCTGGTACTTTAGCTGTCTGCTAATGCAGCACATGCATGCGGGTTTACCAGTTTCAATTAGGTACAATGTTACAGCAATGGAATCTACCTTTCATGTCCATAAGATGTATACCCTTTTGACTGGATGCTTGCCAATCCCATCCTGTGAGAGAAAATACCCCTTTCCAGTTATTTTGGAATGCTGATGGGGCAGGTCACTGTCAGACTGTATTAAAGTAGGGGTACCACTGAATATTGACAATTGCAAATATGTTTGATAGTATGTAATGATATATAAACTACCACAGTCTATGCCATCATTCTTTTCATTTAATTCTCATGTACCAAGTAGTCTTCTAAGCATGATACAACTTGTGGATGTCAGTCTATTCATATTTGTACATGCTTTGTTTACATATTGAACACTGACCTGGCTGCCAGTGGCAGTGGGGTGTGGTGGTGTGCTTGTACGGTTCCTAAAGTGGCAACCTCACTGCAATGAAAACTACAGCTTCCTGTGGCTTTCAGTTGAATCTGTTATGTCTTACCCTTTTCATTAATTATGTGTTGTTCCAATTTTCTATAGTTACACCTTGTCTGTCTTGTGTAAACATGGCAAAAGCAATCACACACGGCATTCTGTGTGCTACTCGAGGGACACACATACAGACAAGCATGCTGCTGGTAGCCTGATATCAAACCGAGGCTCTCTTATCTTGGCTAAAAGTATCAATAGACCATGTCAGAAATGAGTTTCACCACCAGATGGCTCTGGGGTACTATCCACCCTAGCCTGACAGAGTGCCAACTAGCTAAGCATGGCAGAGTATGGGAGGTGGACAGTCTTTGAGTTGAAACAGGAACTAATCAAGAGAGGGGCACCAATTAAAGGCAAAAAGTGTGATTTAGTAGAAAGGTAAGTACTTGCTGATCAGTTTCATATATTATCTTACAGGAATTTATCCCAAGATTACAAGTTTAGTCACTTTACTCCAGTGGGTTGAACCTGCAGTTTACATCACTGGTCATATATTGGTGTGTGTGTGTATAAATACCTCTCTTGGCCACACACAATTCTGTGACAAGTCAAATTATGAGACTGTGATTAAAAGTATAATGAATGTTCCATAAAGAGAGACTTTCATAGCCATACATATATTATTTTGAATGTGGAATAACCTGGTCAAAGTGTACATAAGCCACCAGTAGCCTGACCTGAGCCAAGCCTCTGGGGCCCAGCCAGTAGCTTGTATATTGGGTCACTCCAGGGGATAAGCAAGGTGTTAATGCTGCTGTTGTCTAGTTCCTCTGGGGAGAGTGCTTTATTGGTGTGCTGTGTATACAAGACACTTGTTGGTAATGTGTTTGTCCAGAATAACAATGAGGTAAAAACACTGCATACTCAAAGGCAAAGATGAAAAACTGAACAAGAAAAGGAAAAGTAACTTTGGGATGGGACATGCGCATTGGCGGTATGTTCTGTGTGCTTTCAGTTATGGTTTTGAATCCTTGGTCGGGCCATTGAGGAAGGGGTGTTTCTTTTTTCAGACTGAGTATAGGTTCAGAATGAAAATTGTTATTTCTGTCATATGCGTCAAGTCTGAAAAAAAGTGCTAGACTAAATATGTATCCTGTCAACTTAATTGTATGAGGTAATGAAGGGCAGCCAAGCTGTTCAAATGTAAGGAAAAAGGTAAACTTTCAAACTGGAGGGGACATAAAGTTACTTTTCCTTTTCTTGTTTAGTTTTTCATCTTTGCCTTTGAGTATGCAGTGTTTTTACCTCATTGTTATTCTGGACAAACACATTACCAACAAGTGTCTTGTATACACAGCACACCAATAAAGCACACTCCCCAGAGGAACTAGACAACAGCAGCATTAACACCTTGCTTATCCCCTGGAGTGACCCAATATACAAGCTACTGGCTGGGCCCCAGAGGCTTGGCTCAGGTCAGGCTACTGGTGGCCTATGTGCACTTTGACCAGGTTATTCCACATTCAAAATAATGTATGTATGGCTATGAAAGTCTCTCTTTATGGAACATTAATTATACTTTTAATCACAGTCTCATAATTTGACTTGTCACAGAATTGTGTGTGGCCAAGAGAGGTATTTATACACACACACACCAATATATGACCAGTGATGTAAACTGCAGGTTCAACCCATTGGAGTAAAGTGACTAAACTTATAATCTTGGGATAAATTCCTGTAAGATAATATATGAAACTGATCAGCAAGTACTTACCTTTCTACTAAATCACACTTTTTGCCTTTAATTGGTGCTCCTCTCTTGATTAGTTCCTGTTTCAACTCAAAGACTGTCCACCTCCCATACTCTGCCATGCCTAGCTAGTGGGCACTCTGTCAGGCTAGGGTGGATAGTACCCCAGAGCCATCTGGTGGTGAAATTTCTGACATGGTCTATTACCAAAGTGGGCCCCAGAATCTTGACTGATGATAACTTTGGTGATAATGCTTGTGGAAAGGTTAAATAAACACCAAAATGTGCTCAATTGCTCTAATATAGTCACAAAATACAGAGTTTGTTCAAAGTGCCTAATTATCATATATTAATTTATGCAAATATATGAAATTTACATCAAAATTCAGTATTGTGTGACGGATAACATACCATATTTGCTAAGATATAATTTCGTTTATTTAAAAAATGGCAAAATGATTAGGAACAGTACTCTTACAAGTTTTATTTATCATGTTTATGTGGTTATACCATATGTATATTAATTAATATGCTAATATGGCTTCATTTGTCATGTTTGCATTGCGAACCGTCATTACAATTGCCTAACAACTGATAAAGTAAAATAGTATTTGGTACCATGTATTCACACCTACACGTGATTTACAGTGAACCATCTCATGGAGTCCTGCTACATAACTAATGTATCTCTGGCATCAAACTATAGCTCAAGATGCCTTTTAGTAAAGGAAAACAGTATAAGTACATGTACACACTAAATACAGTAAGCTGATCAATGATGGTCACAGTTTGGAGATTCTACGCCAAGATTCAATCCTGATCATCCTCATCATCACTGTCTGTCTCAGTGTCAAAAGTGTCATTTGCACACTTATGTCCAAAGCATGCACAGAAGTCTGTACATTAAAATCCTGTCTGATGGCAATGGCAATTTCTTGCGACAGTACAGTCAATATCTGTGCAATACATATGAGTCCGGTTGCGGACTTCCAGAGGGGCTAGCTCTTTGGTATACTTCAAAAGCTTGAGGTAGCCATCATTAGACATTTCCCAGCCGTTACCATTGGGATCCCACACTTTAGGGTTAGGAATGTGCCTGTTGTATTTGTGTGTTTTTGTCCAAAACCACTTCCTAGTAGTCATTACCCTATTCCGCAGTCCGAACCCTTTACTCTCTATGAGCTAACCTGTCCCTGTCTAACCTATATACATATAGAAGTACTATTGCCCATATTGCGCGCGTTCCTCTGTAGAATTTTGACATAGGCTGTATCAGCCCAAATAAATTAAAGGGTCTTCGGCGGGTAACTATTCAACATTTTTGGAGCCTTTTGATCGTACATGACTCTCTGAGTAGCGGCTGCTTTTCTAAGCTAAATATTCAGCAAAGACAACCCACATAATAATGAATAAATATGAACTTGGCAGATGATGAATTAGCTACATACGTGAAGTTTTGCTTATAAATGCAGACCTTCATTATGAAAGAAGAATACCTGTCAAAGAAACAATAATTACCAAATTTGTATAGTACAGGTTCAGATAAGAACAATTTGACCATATGTACCCTTTCTAGCTGGACAGCTTATCCTAGTTAAACCATCCGCCAGTGTTTAACTGAAGTGTTTAACAAGCTGGGGCATTATATTCAGCCCCAGTGATTGTAAACTAAACAGTTGCTGCTAGACCACCTGTATAAACCAAAGGAAATCCTAACGAGGACTGCAACAGTGTACATCATGCACCAGAGATGTAATACAAACTCCATGATGACACCTACTCCTCAAACCTTAAGCTCTATTTCATTGCCAACCCTGAGTCACTGTATCAACGTAATGTGTCGGGTCTGAAATATTGTTTATACCAAGGAACTTGGTATAAACAATATTTCAGACATAAGAGGAAATGACGTTTATAAATTACACAAACAATCCATTGATAATTTGATAGATACACATAAAGATGAGATGAAAAGGAATTTTAATATCACAATTTCTGAAGAGGACTCCTCTATTCCACTTTTGTTCTGGATACCCAAATTACATAAAAACCCTTTTAAATCTAGATTCATAGCTGGTGCTTCAAAATGTACTACAAAGCAATTATCAAAAGAAGTAACATTGTGTTTAACTGCAATTAGGAATCATTTTTGTAAATACTGTAATGCAATTTCTAGAAACTGTGAAATAAATTGTTTTTGGAGTATTAACAATTCTTCCCAGTTTGTATCTAAAATCAAAGATGTAAAGGCAAAAAATATCAAATGTTTTGATTTTTCTACACTGTACACAAATCTACCCATAGATGAAGTCAAAAGTTCACTTTCAGAATTAATTAGCAAAATGTTTAAACATAATGGTAAACCATACATAAATATTAATTCATACACAAAGAAAGCATATTGGTCACACAATAAATATTAAAAAAGTAACGTTAAATCTTACACTGTTGAAACTTTGATAGATGCTATAAAATTTCTCTTGGATAATACTTTTGTTCAATGCAGACCATTGGTTTTCAACAAATAAAAGGCATTCCAATGGGTAGCAACTGCTCCCCTTTACTGGCAGATTTATATTTAACCTGGCTTGAATTTAAGTATATGAATAAATTGATGAAAAAGGACTTTCAAATGGCTACAAAATTATCAAACAACGCAAGATATATTGATGACATTGCTTGCGTAAATGTACAAAATTTCAGTGAAATTGCTAAAGAAATTTACCCAAAAGATATCCCTTTGGAGGGTAACAATTCAGATGGTTTGAGAGATGTGTTTTTGGACTTGGATATTCAGGTCACTAATGACAGGTTTTGTATTAAAGTCTATCACAAAATAGATGAGTTTAACTTTGAAGTGGTTAATTATCCTTTCCCGGACAGTAATATTTCGGAAACTATTGGATATAATACGTTTTTGTCACAGATTTTGAGATTTGGTCGTATTTGTTCTAAATTTCAGGACTTTGCATCTAGAACCAAATTTATTTACAATAAACTTGAGTCAAGAGGATTCAAAGATGTACTTTTGATCAAATATTTCCACAAATTTTGCTGTAAATATCCCGAGATGGTTAGAAAGTTTGGCTTCAATAATTTTAGAGATTTTAGACTTGCCTGTTTTGCTACTTAATTTTATCTTTTGGCATCATTCTGTTTTAATGTTCACCTTTCAGACATTTTAGGCTAGCTTGTTTTCTGTTAGGTCAAACCCCCAGGGGCTATAGGTAGCAAGCAGCTACTGACGACAGTTACAAGCTCGCCTAATTGTGCTTGATATCTGTTTAAGAAATATTACATTTTCGTTGCATTCTCTTGACTTAAGTGCAAATAATGACTTTCATTCTTTTCTGACTTGCCCTATAATTTAGCTGTTAATATCCAAAGATTATTAGAAAGTTTGGCTACAATAATTTACAGTTTTTAGACTTGTCGGTTTTGCTACTTAACTTTATTTTTTGGCATCATTCTATTTTAATGTTCACCTTTCAGACATTTTAGGCTAGCTTGTTTTCTGTTAGGTTGAACCCCCAGGGGCTATCAGTAGCAAGTAGCGACCTACGACAGTTACAAGCTTGCCTAATTGTACTGGATATCTGGTTAATATTTCCATTGCATTCTCTTGACTGAAATACAAATGACTTTCATTCCTTTCTGACTTGCACTATAATTTTACTGTTAATTTCCAAAGACTATTAGAAAGTTTAGCCAAAATAATTTACAGTTATTAGACTTGTCTGTTTTGCTACTTTACTTTATCTTTTGGCCTCTTTCTGTTTTAATATTCACTTTCAGACATTTTAGGCTTACATGTTTTCTGTCAGGTTAACCCCCCCCCCCGGCTATCGGTAGCAAGAAGCGGCCTACGACCGTTACATGTTTGCCTAATTGTACTTAAAATCCTGTTAAGAAAAATTGTTTTGATAACATGTTTTTGGCATAAATGCTAATGACTTTCATTCTTTTCTGACATGACTAAATGCACATTTACTCAATATTAAAAGTTTACTCAAAATTGACAGTTTTTGCTCAAATTGTATTTGTGTCTTTTTGCCCAGAACCACCTCCTAGTAGTCAATATCCTATTCCGCAGTTCGAACTCTTTACTCTCCATAAGCTAACCTGTCCATGTCTAACCTGTAAACATATGGAATTACTATTGTCTATATTGCACACGTTCCTCTGTAAAATTTTGACATAGGCTGTATCAGCCCAAATAAATTAAAGGGTCTTCAGCAGGTAACTACTCAACATGTTTCGGAGCCTTTTACCCGTACATGTCTCTCTGAGTAGCGGCTCCTTGTCTAAGCTAAATATTCAGCAAAGACAACCCACATAATAAAGAATAAATAAGAACGTGGCAAATGATGAATTAGCTAAATACGTGAAGTTTTGCTTATAAATGCAGAGCTTCGTTATGAAAGAAGAACCCCTGTCAAACAAACCATAATTACTAAATTTGTATAGTACAGGTTCTGATAAGAACAATTTGACTTACCCCAGAACCAATATGTACCCTTTCTGGCTGGACAGTTTATCCTAGTTAAACCACCCGCCAGTGTATAACTGAAGTGGAAACAAGCTGGGGCCTTATATTCAGTCCCAGTGATAGTAAAATAAACAGTTGCAACTAGACCACCTGTACAAACCAAGGGAAATCCCAACAAGGACTGTAACAATGGACATCCTGCACCAGAAATGTAAAACAAACTCTGTGATGACACCTACCCCCCAAACAATTAAGCTCTATTTAACTGCCAACTCTGAGTCAATGTATCAACTTAATGTGTCAGGTTTGTGACATTTAAGAAAATACTGTCAATTTTGAGTAAATGTGCATTTAGGCATGTCGGAAAAGAATGAAAGTCATTAGCATTTATGTCAAAAAACATGTTATCAAAACAATTATTCTTAACAGGGCAACTGCAGCAAACAACATCAATAAATAGAGGTATTTATATTGGCAAATATATGACAAAATTTTGCATATAATTATAATAATAATGTTGTAAATCAAATACATTTTTAAAACCTTCATGCCTGTTGAAAGAGTATGGTCAGTGCTACCTTTTGATGAAATTTGGAGTGCTTATGTTTAAAATTGAGGCATATATTAAAAAGTTAGTGAAAAATAGTCATTTTCCACAAAAAATAGAGGTTGCCATAGAAACGGGCGTGTTAACAAACCAAAAAACGCTTTTTGGACTCCACAACCTATTTTTCTGTAAAGAGGAGATATGTGCGCACATTTTTATATAGGTTGTGTTTTGTTATACCTTTGGTTGGGGTTGCACCTATTTTTAGGGCACTTTTGAAGCATTTGCCGCTAGCCTATAGGTGCCACTGCTTTGGATTCCTGATTTTTAAGGATTTTCAATTCGGGTACTTATCGTTCAATGCAGCTTTCCTATTGATTACTATGTAAGTCAATGGGCATTCTAATGCTAATTCACAGGACAACTGCGGGAAATTTACTGTTTACTTGATAACTTGAGATCTGTTTTGAGTTAGCTACACATTGTAAAAACTAGTCTCTCAGTTTTCACTTGCGAATGGTGATAATCACCATGGCTTGTTTGTGCGCAATGTAAACGCTCAGAAGATCGCTGTTCTGCTGGATTAAATAAAAGCGTCCACACGAGAGGTTGGCTAGATGGTAAAAGCTGTTTATTTTTCCTGTGCACAACTCATATCTTCCAATTCAGTTCCCCTTTCGGCCATGATGGCATTTCCAAGAAACGGTGCCCATAAATATCATCAATTATACATCAAAGCCTCGGACAGCCCAAAAGCAATTAGATTCTTTGTGCTGTATTATCTTAACGGCTCAGAGTGCCACAAAGTCTGGAGTTTGCTTCCCATGTATTTACAGTTAACTTTAAATAGGATGGTAATTAGTGTACCAAAACATTTATGGTACACACCTTCAGGACCCTTGTTTATAATGATACCTTAACGAATGGTTTATCATAACACTGACTGCCTTTACTGCCAGTCCACACAGTTGAGAAAGTACCTTAATGTGTTCGTAATGAGCCAGATGTCCAAACATGCATGTACAATGACTTTTCGTTACTCAGCATCTACATTAATCATATACCAAGAAGCCAGAATAAACATGGTCAGCAAGGATGTTATACGTCTCCACTCCTTAACCCTTTAGGCGCTGTCGAGACTTTGAATTAAAAATGAACTATTGCAAACTAAAACAGAATCAAGATTGAAAGAAAAATACAAAGAGTGTACATTCTTTACAACATGTTAATTATTCTGTATGAAGGTCATGCTGAGACAGTACATGAATGACCTTGACCTCGTTTGTGGGGTCACAGTGCAACATACATGAATTTTACTCTTCATTATAACTTGAGAACTACTTGAACTTTGATGTTGCACATGTAAGTGTTCTTCTGTAAAGGTCAGACTTACTCAGAACATGGTGTCCTTGATCCTTTCAGCTTTCCTATTGATTACTATCAACACCAAATTTACTGTTTGCTTGATAACTTGAGATCTGTTTGGAGTTAGCTGCACATGTTAATTATTCTGTATGAAGGTCATGCTGAAACAGTACATGAATGACCTGGACCTCGTTTGTGGGGTCACAAGGCAACATACATGAATTTTACTCTTCATTATAACTTTATGAATGTCAAGATCAGCTGAGCATGGGCTGTTCACATGGTCTTTTTGTTTTATTTTTTTATGATTTCTTTTTTCATTTTTTGCCCAAATCTTCAAAAGTCTCTGTCCTTGTATATACTCAGCCAATTGCTTTGAAATTGCATAGGGACACTTCTGGGTTTTGTGGGTGATACACGTACAGTAGGTCAATGACCTTGACCTCATTTCCAAGGTCACAAGGCGAGGTGCATGAAATTCACTGTTTATAGGGTAACTTGAGAACTGTTAAGGGTAGGACATGCATATTGTACATGCTAGTTGTCCTTAATAAAGGCCAGACTCAGACAGTAGACAAGTGACCTTGACCTGATTCCCAAGGTCATAGGGCCACTTGCTCAAATTTTACTAGTTGAGAGCTATTTGAACTTGGACCTTGATGTTGAACATGATGGTTGTCTTGAGCAAAGGCCAGACTTGGACAGTACATGGGTGACCTTAACCTCTTTCCCAAGGTCACTGGGACCCAGACACTTACAGGAATTTTACATTTCATTTTGTTACTTTAAAACTGTGGAAGGTAGGACCTTGATGTTGAACTTGTTGGTGGTCCTCTATTTATGAAAGATTGATGCTATACATTAGTGACGTTGACCTCATTCTCAAGGTCACATGGCCACTAACATGGATTTTACTGGTCACGTGATAACCTGAGAACTATTTGTACTGTGACTTTGTGAAAGAGAAGGGATGGCCCTTTATAAAAGTTGAATTCAGAATAGGTCAACGACCTTGACCTCATTTCCAAGGTCATGGGGCAACTTAGTCAGCTGAGCACAGGACTGTCACAGTCCTCTTGTTAACAGTTTTTACCCCTCAGCCCATAAGGCCGGAGGGGTATTGTCGTCATCTGCGCATCTGTCTGTGCCTTGTTAAGCCATATCTGCATAAATACCCCTTTTTACAGAGACCAATTTTTAGCTGAGCTGACTTGTCAGTCAACTGAGCTTATCTTATGGTCCTCCATCCGTCGTCAGCCCGTCTTTAACAATTTACATTTTGCGCCTGCCAGATTCTCTTCAAACTTGGTGGCAATGTTCCTTGGGTGGGTCTCTACCTAGTTTGTACAAATGGTCATGGTCCAGTGTTTTTTTTAATGTTTTTATGAATTTTTACCTCAGCTGACTTGTCAGTCAGCTGAGTTTTTTTGAGGGTCTGTCGTCCGTCGTCCGTCCGTCGTCCGTCCGTCCGTCCGTCCGTCCGTCGTCCACAATTCACATTTTCGACTTCTTCTCAAAAACCGTCAGCCAGATTCACTTCAAACTTGGTGGAAATGTGCCTTGGGTGGGTCTCTACCAAGTTTGTTCAAATGGTCACGGTCCAGTGATTTTTGGATTTTTAATGATTTTTTTTGGTCTTTTTTGGGTAAATCTTAAAAAATCTTCTTCTCTGAAACCGCACACCCAATTACTTTGATATCACACAGAAACACTCCCTGGGACACCTAGTTCTTAATTTGTTCACCAGGTGGCGCTGCAATTTTTTCCTATTTTTTCATGAATTTTTGTGTGTTATAGCTATTTTCGACTTCTTCTCCAGAACCGTCACTCAGATTAAGCTGAAACATTGTGGATATGTTCCTTGTAGAAGGGTCAAACAAAGTTGTTCATATGTGAGAATGCTGCAGATTCCTGATTTTTAACGATTTTTTCCATTCAGGTACTTATCGGTCAATGCAGCTTTCCTATTGATTACTATGAAAGTCAATGAGCATTCTAATGCTAATTCACATTGTTGACTTCTTCTCCAAAACCATCATCCAGATTAACTTCAAACTTGGTGGGGATGTACCTTGGGTGCGTGTCTACCAGGTTTGTTCAAATGGTCATGCTCCAGTGATTTTTGGATTTTTAATGAATTTTTTTGTTCTTTTTTTTGGACAAATCTTGAAATTTTTTTTTCTCCAAAACCGCTTACTCAATCACTCTGATATCACACGAGAAGACACCTAGGGACTCTGTGTTCTTAATTTCTTGACCAGGTGGCGCTGCAATTTTTTACTAAATTTTTTATGAATTTTTGTGTGTTCTAGCTATTTTCGACTTCTTCTCCAGAACCGTTACTCAGATTAAGCTGAAACGTGGTGGATATGTTCCTCGAAGAAGGGTTTAACAAAGTTGTTCGCTATGTGAGAACGCTGCAGATTCCTGATTTTTACCTCAGCTGACTTGTCAGTCAGCTGAGGTTTTTTGAGGGTCTGTCGTCCGTCCTCCGTGCGTCGTCCGTCCGTCCGTCGTCCGTCCGTCCGTCCGTCCGTCGTCCACAATTCACATTTTCGACTTCTTCTTAAAAACTGTCAGCCAGATTCACTTCAAACTTGGTGGAGATGTGCCTTGGGTGGGTGTATATCATGTTTGTTCAAATGGTCACGGTCCAGTGATTTTTAGATTTTTAATGAATTTTTTTTGTTCTTTTTTGGGTAAATCTTAAAAAATCTTCTTCTCTGAAACCACTCAGCCAATTGCTTTGATATCACACAGGAACACTCCCTGGGACACTTAGTAATTAATTTGTTCACCAGGTGGCACTGCAAGTTTTTCCTAATTTTTTATGAATTTTTGTGTGTTATAGCTATTTTCGACTTCTTCTCCAGAACCATGACTCAGATTAAGCTGAAACATGGTGGATATGTTCCTTGTAGAAGTGTCAAACAAAGTTGTTCACTATATGGGAATGCTGCAGATTCCTGATTTTTAACGATTTTTTCAATTCTGGTAGTTATCGGTCAATGCAGCTTTCCTATTGATTAATATGGGCAATGGGCATTCTAATGCTAATTCACATTTTTGACTTCTTCTCCAAAACCGTCATCCAGATTAACTTCAAACTTGGTGGCAATGTACCTTGGGTGGGTTTCTACCAATTTTTTTCACGTGGTCATGCTCCAGTGATTTTTGGATTTTTAATGAATTTTTTTGTTGTCTTTTTTGGACAAATCTTAAAAAATCTTCTTCCCCGAAACTGCTTACCCAAATGCTTTGATATCACACAGGAAGACATCTAGGGACTCTTTGTTGTTAATTTGTTCACCAGGTGGCGCTGCAGTTTTTTTCTATTTTTTTTTTTTGAATTTTTGTGTGTTATAGATATTTTCGACTTCTCCTCCAGAACCGTCACTCAGATTAAGCTTACACTTGGTGGATATGTTCTTATGGAAGGGCCAAACAAAGTTGTTCACTGTGTAGGAATGCTGCGGAATCCTGATTTTTAATGATTTTTTCAAGTCGGCTCCTTTGGTGTAAATGCACCTTTCCTATTGATTACCATGTAAGTCAATGGGCATTCTAATGCTAATTTATATTTTCGACTTCTTCTCCAAATCCATCATCCAGATTTACTTTAAACTTGGTGGCAATGTGCCTTGGGTGGGTGTCTACCAGGTTTGTTCCAATGGTCATGTTCCAATGAATTTGGATTTTTTTATGATTTTTTTTCAAAAATCTCAACAAAAGTTTTAATAGGAAAACTTAACATGGGAATTTCTTGTAATGGTCATAACTTTAATAATATTGACCACATTTACTTCAAACTTGTTGGGGATGTGCCTTAGGTGGATCTCTACCAAGTGTATGGTCACGCTCTATTGATTTTTGGATTTTTTATGAATTTTTTAGTTTTTTGGGGGGCAAACCTTCAAAATTCTTCTCCTCTGAAACCACTCGCTCGATTGCTTTGATATCTTACATAGACACTCCCGGGGACCTCTAGTTCCCAATTTGTTCACCAGGTGGCGCTGCAATTTTTTTTAATGTATTTTTTTGTATGGTTTTGCTATTTTTCACTTGGTTCTCAGAACCATCCCTCAGATTAAGCTGAAATGTGATGGATATATTGTTGTGGAAGGGTCAAACAGTTGTTTACTAGGTGGCACTGCTTTGGATTCCTGATTTTTAAGGATTTTCAATTCGGGTACTTATCGTTCAATGCAGCTTTCCTATTGATTACTATGTAAGTCAATGGGCATTCTAATGCTAATTCACAGGACAACTGACACGAAATTTACTGTTTACTTGATAACTTAAGATCTGTTTTGAGTTAGCTACACATGTTAATTATTCTGTATGAAGGTCATGCTGAGACAGTACATGAATGACCTTGACCTCGTTTCTGGGGTCACAGTGCAACATACATGAATTTTACTCTTCATTATAACTTGAGAATTACTTGAACTTTGATGTTGCACATGTAGGTGTTCTTCTATAAAGGTCAGACTTACTCAGAACATGGTGTCCTTGATCCTTTCCCAAGTTCATAGAGCTGCAAGTGTGATGAATGTCAAGATCAGCTGAGGCACGGGCTGTTCACACAGCCCTCTTGTTAACGATTTTTTCCATTCGGGTACGTATTGGTCAATGCAGCTTTTCTATTGATTACTATGGAAGTCAATGAGTATTCTAATGCTAATTCACATTTTAGACTTCTTCTCCAAAACCGTCATGCAGATTAACTTCAAACTTTTTTTCTCAAAAATCTTTACAAAAGTTTTAACATGGGAATTTCTTGTAATGGTTATAGCTTAAATAATTTTGGCCAGATTTACTTCAAACTAGGTGGGGATGTGCCTTGGGTGGATCTTTACCAAGTTTGTTCAAATAGTCACGCTCTATTGATTTTTGGAATTTTTATGATTTTTTTTCGTTTTTTGGGGGCAAACTTTAAAAACTCTTCACCTGTGAAACTGCTCACCCAGTTGTTTTGATATCGTTCATAGACACTCCCAGGGACACATAGTTCCCAATTTGTTCACCAGGTGGCACTGCAATTTTTTCTATTTTTTTTAATGAATTTTTTATATGGTTTTGTTATTTTTCACTTGTTCTCAGAAGTGTCACTCAGATTAAAGTGAAATGTGATGGATATGTTCTTGTGGAAGGGTCAAACAAAGTTGTTTACTAGGTGGCACTGCTTTAGATTCCTGATTTTTAAGTATTTTCAACTCGGGTACTTATCGATCAATGCAGCTTTCCTATTGATTACTATGGAAGACAATGGGTATTCTAGTGCTAATTCACAGGACAACTGACACAAAATTTACTGTTTACTTGATAACTTGAGATCTGTTTTGAGTTAGTACTGTGATGTTGCACATGTTAATGTTTTTGTATGAAGGTCATGCTCAGACAGTACATGAATGACTTTGACCTCATTTCTGGGGTCACAGTGCAACATACATGAATTTTACTCTTCATTATAACTTGAGAACTACTTGAACCTTGATGTTGCACATGTTAGTGTTCTTTTATAATGGTCAGACTTACTCAGAACATGGGTGACCTTGATCCTTTCCCAAGTTCATAGATCTGCAAGTGTGATGAATGTCAAGATCAGCTGAGCATGGGCTGTTCACACAGCCCTCTTATTTCAATTCGTGTACTTATCGGTAAATGTACCTTTCCTGTTGATTACAATGTAAGGCAATGGGTATTCTAATGCTAACACACATTTTCGACTTCTTCTCCAAAACCATCAGCCAGATTCACTTCAAACTTGGTGGCAATGTACCTTGGGTGGGTTTCTACCAATTGTATTCAAATGGTCATGCTTCAGTGATTTTTGGATTTTTATTGAATTATTTTTTTTTGGGGGGGGGGGGCAAATCTTAAAAAATCTTCTTCTCTGAAATCGCTCACCCAATTGCTTTAATATCACACAGAAACACTCCTAGGGACTCCTTGTTCTGAATTTGTTCACCAGGTGGCACTGCAATCTTTTTCTATTTTCAGGTGCTTATTGGAAAATACACCATTCTTATTGATTACTATGCAAGTCATTGGTCATTCCAATGCATATTCACACTTTTGACTTCATCTCCGAAACTGTTTGCCACATTCGCTTCAAACTTGCTGGCAGTGTACAGTAGATGTGTCGATCTGTACTATATGTGTTCAAGCATAGGTCAGCTGAGCATGGGCTGTTCACACAGCCCTGTTGTTTTTATCACAAAGGGTTGTTTAGGTGCTTCAGG
The DNA here is from genome assembly GCA_964020975.1 of Hermodice carunculata. Lineage (NCBI taxonomy): Eukaryota > Metazoa > Annelida > Polychaeta > Eunicida > Amphinomidae > Hermodice > Hermodice carunculata. Next base: position 97,184,156 of record OZ026617.1, read on the forward strand.
TGCCTATTGAAGCGTAGGTCACTAGGTCACAGTACTACATTGCAAAAAAAACGGTGGTAACACAATATCTATAGAAATATTGAATGTAGCTTTTAAATCGATTATTAATGACAGATGGACCTATGGATGCCCCAGATGTCTATTGAAAACTAGATCACTGTGTCACAGTGCTACATTGAAGAAAAATGCCTGTTCCATGATCTCTTCAAATATTAAATTACTCATTGTAGCTGCACCAATTATTTATGACAGTTGGTGCTAAGGATGCCTCAGACACTTAATAAAAACTAGGTCACTGGGTTACATATTTAGGTCACAGTATTGCATTGAAGAAAAATTGCCTTGCCCATGCTATATCTCCAGAAATACTCACTTTAGAGAGACCAAATTTTTATCACAGGAGGCCACTGAGGTGCTCCAGGTGTCTATCAAATAATGGGTCACTAGGTCACATATTTAGGTCAGTACTAGATTGAAGAAAATAACGCCATTAACACAATATATAAAAAAAGATTGAATGTAGCTTCATCAATTGTTTATAACAGTTGGTCCTAAGGATGCCTCAGGTGCTTTTTGAAAACTAGGTCACTGGGTCACATATTTAGGTCATAGTACTGCATTGAAGAAAACTGGCCTTTCCATGATATCTCTGCTGATTGCATTTTCACCAGAGCTTTGTTATGAAGTTTAACAGAAGTAACCTGACCTACTGGAGGGGTATTGTCGTCACCTGCGTGTCCATCTGTCTGTCTGTCCCTCCGTCCTAGCCGATGGGTTTGTGGTCACTGATCGGCTTCTAGTTTCAATTCATTTACTTATCGGTAAATGCACCTTTCCTATTGATTATTGTATAAGTCAATGGGCATTCTAATGGGAATTTAAATTTTCGACTTCTTCTCCAAAACCATCACCTAGATTGACTTCAAACTTGGTGGGAATTTAGTTTGTGTGGGTCTCCACCAAGTTTGTTCAAATGATCATGCTCCAGTGGCTTTTAGATTTTTATGATTTTTTTTTTGTTCTTTTTGGCGCAAATCTTGAAAAATCTTCTTCCAAACCAATCACATTATTGCTTTTCATATCACACAGGAACACTGCTAGAGACTCCTAATTCTTCATTTGTTCACCAGTTGGCACTGCAATTTTTAATCAATTTTTTTCACGAGTTTTTGTGTTTTCACTAGTTTTTACTTCTTCTCCAGAACCATCACTCAGATTAAGCTGAAACTTGGTGGATATGTGCTGTGTGGAAATTTAAAGGTCAAACAAACATGTATACTAGGTGGTGCTGCAGTGGATTCCTGATTTTTAACGATTTTTTTCAGTTAGGGTACATTTTGATAAATGCTCCTGTCCTATTGATTACTATGCAATTAAATTGGCATTCTAATGCTAATTCACATTTGGGACTTCTTGGAAGAAATTGTCAGTCAGATTGACTTCAAACTTGGTGGCAATGTACCTTGGGTGAGTCTCTACCAAGTTTGTTTGAATGGTCATGCTGGAGTGATTTTTTTTTATTTTTTTATGATTTTTTTCCTGGAAAATCTTTAAAAAAGTTTTAATGGGAAAGTATAACATGGGAATTTCTTTTATTGGTTATAACTTAAATAATTGTGACCAGATTTGTGTCAAAGGTGGTATGGATGTACCTTTGATAGGTGTCTTCTTATTTTGTTCAAGTGGTCATGGTCCAGTGACTTTTGGACCTTGACTTCATTCCCAAAGTCACAGAACATTTGACATGAAATTTATTCACTTGATAACTTGAGATACATTGTTAGTCAGGATCTTGATGTTGCACATATTAATGTTTCTCTATGTAAATGATGCTTAGACAGTACATGAGTGACCTTGACCTCATTTCTGGGGTCACAGTGCAACCTAAATCAATTTTACTCTTCACAATAACTTGAACTGGGACCTTGATGTTGCACATGTTAGTGTTCTTCCATAAAAGTCATTATGACACTAATTCAGTACATGGGTGACCTTGACCCTGTCCCAAGTTCACAGAACCAGAAGTGTGATGAATCTCTAGGTCTGCTCAGCATGGGCTGTTCATACGACCCTCTTGTTTATGCACAAGTTCAAAACAGCAGTAACCCAGAGCTGCAGGCAAGGGTATTGGGGTCGACGGTACAAAGAGTGGGACACTTCTCACTTCAACGCCCAGCACGCTCAACCCCAAGCCCCTTGGAAAGCCCACATATCTGTGGCGTAGTGCTACACTGTGTGCAATCAAAATTTTGTCCAGAGAACAGAGAGGAAAGTGATTATGCCAGTTGTCTTCCTGAATATTTGCTGGACACCCAGTTGAAGTTAATTGCAGACTGCGGATGACAACTTAGAATCAGTTATTTTTGTTCATTACAAGCCCTTGCTGGTCACTGAGTTGTCCATTACTATCAGTCCATCAGAATGTTTGTTAGTGTGATCGATATCTCAAAAGTGACTGGACAGATTTTTATGGCCCCACCGGGAAGGGCGGGGGGGGGGGGGAGGGGCATATAGATTTGCCCTTGTCCATCCGTCCCAATATGAATAGTCAAACTTTTGAATGTGACACTTCTTTCAAGAAGTATATGGATAAAGACCACAAACATGTAATCACGGGTGATTTAAGTATCATTAAAATATAAAAACAAGAAATTGATATTTTTTTCAAAGAGGACAAAACTATAGAGAAAGACATATCAACTTCACAAAGGCAAGAAAGGAGATTAAAAGAGGACTCAACAGTTTCATTAAAAAACAAAGTAATAAGAAAGGAATCTGTAACAAGGCATTTGATGAATGGAAAGTTAAAGTAATGGAGAAAATGGATGAAAGAATAAAATACCTGAGAAAAGGACCCCTTCAAAAGTGGAGATAGATTAAACAAGTGTTGCAGGGTTAACATTGTAGTCAGGAATTACAAGACTTGCATGACAAGTTTGTCATCACACCTGTTGACAAAGCTAGCAATAACATTGCACTAACTCGTAAACCATACTACATTACTACAATACTGAGTGAATTGAATAATGAAAGTTGTCAACAGGCAGGAATCTCTGATACTGTTATCAAGGACCAAGTGGATAAAAACAAGGAGTTGAAATGCATTGTCTCAAATGAGGACAAGAAATTACCAATCATATATGGAATTGTCAAATGCATAAAAACCCTGTTAAATTCAGATTCATCATTGCAGCAAAGAAATGTGTTTCGAAACAAGTTGCCAAACAACTCACTTAAGTTCTGAAACTTGTCAAAAATTCACATACTAACCACTAAAAAAGTGACAATGTACACGGGAGTAAATAGAATGTGGATTACAGATAGGACAAGTGATAATCTACTAGACAATGACAAAATCAACAATAAGAATGGTGCCAAATCAATTCATACTTTTGATTTCTCAACATTGTATACAAAGATCAACTTGACAGACTTAAAAGACGTATTAATTTCAATGTTGGATAAAGCGTTCAAAGGTGGCACATGTCAGTATATTAAAATAGCTGGTGCTGAGGCTAAAATTGATAAAGGTTAGAACAAAGGAATATCTTACACGAAGCAAGAGTGTGCTCAAATGATAGAATACATTATCAACAATGCATACCTTTGCTTTGGAACCAGAGTCTATCAACAAATAGTAGGCATATCAATGGGAACAGATCCAGCCCCATATATTGCCAACCTTTATTTACATTTTTATGAATCAAAATGGATCTGACAGGAAACATTACAGAGAAACAAGCATACGGAGTTTGTATTGGACAAGTCATACATATTTCTGGAAACACCACAATTTTTAGCGATTTTTCAATAGGGTTAGAACTTTGTTGCATAAACTACAGCACAAAGGTTATAAAAAACAACAACTACAAAAAACTGTTGAAATGTTTCCAGAGATATGACCAAATACCTAATAAATAAAACACTAACTCAAGAACCTTAGTTAAATTGTGTCAAGACGGAGTTTGAAATGACAGAGTATAGTCCTCAAAGTGTTTAGAATGGAAAGAGGGAAAGTACCCGGGGTAAAATATACTTAACCCACCTAGAGAATTTTCTCTAGTCGGTCTTAAGTCGGAAAACCATGATGGTACTCACTTTTTGCAGGATTTCTTTCTTTTCAATCTCTATCCAGTACAGTGGAAGAGGTGGGTTTCAGCTAATACCTTAGTACACTTTACCTCATAACACCTCTAGTCAACTTTATGGTGCTAAAAAATGGATTACTATTTACCTGTTTATACCAGTGTAGGTATGGTGGAATAGTGTATGAAGCTTTTAAGTTTCAAAGGAGACGTCTGTCCCTTGGTCCGTCCGACATTAAAATTGTCACATTTGTGTTGCATGTATCTCCAAATGCATTTGAGGTACAACCATGAAACTTTGTGGAACCATCTATCAATATATGAGGGCCTGCACCTGGGGTTTTGTTTGTCTCTTGGGTTGACTATACATTTTTAATTAATCATTCATTAATGTAGGGAAAATGTTGATTCGGCGTTAGACTTGTCACATTTGTGTCACATGTACAGTATCTCCAAAGGTATTTGAGCTTCAACCATACAACTTTATGGAAATATCTATGTGTATATGAAGATGTGCACCTGGGGTTTTGTTTCTCTCTTGAATTGATTATGTTGTGTTAATAAAATCATTATTTAACTTAGGGAAAATGTTGATTGGACATTAGACTTTTCACATTTGTGTTGCATTAATTATCTTGTGTTAATTAATCATTAATTAACTAAGGGAAAATGTTGATTCGACGTTATACTTGTCACATTTGTGTCGCATGTATATCAAAAATTGTTTGAGGTCTTACATTAGTTACATGTCTAATAGTAAATATTCTAATTTTGTTGATACACACCACAAACATGTATTTACAGGTAACTTGGATATAATACAAAATTCAGGTTTAAAAGAAATAATGAAAAAAGGTACAAAATTTCGGATATGTCCCAAGTTGAATATTGACAGTATTTTTCAGGATACATGTGATGCACTCGACTCCTACTGTATGAAATGGGCAAAGAAAGAAAAAATGGAATTTCAGAAATTTGAAGGATGGTTATCAAACTTGAAAAGAGTCTTTAGAAATAGAATTTATCATTACAAATCCCACATTAAGAATTTCAATACGGTTAATCTAAAACAGCCTAAAGTTTCTAAAGCAGTCAAAGAACTGCAAGATAGATTTGTAGTCACTAACATAGATAAGGCAGGTAACAATTTTGGGATCATCTGCAAAAAATATTATCTGGATGTTTTGAAAAAGGAACTTGGTATAAACAATATTTCAGACATAAGAGGAAATGACGTTTATAAATTACACAAACAATCCATTGATAATTTGATTGATGCACATAAAGATGAGATGATAAGGAATTTAATATCAAAATTTCTGAAGAGGACTCCTCTATTCCACTTTTGTTCTGGATACCCAAATTACATAAAAACCCTTTTAAATCTAGATTCATAGCTGGTGCTTCAAAATGTACTACAAAGCAATTATCAAAAGAAGTAACATTGTGTTTGACTGCAATTAGGAATCATTTTCGTAAATACTGTAATGCAATTTCTAGAAACTGTGAAATAAATTGTTTTTGGAGTATTAACAATTCTTCCGAGTTTGTATCTAAAATCAAAGATGTAAAGGCAAAAAATATCAAATGTTTTGATTTTTCTACACTGTACACAAATCTACCCATAGATGAAGTCAAAAGTTCACTTTCAGAATTAATTAGCAAAATGTTTAAACATAATGGTAAACCATACATAAATATAAATTCATATACAAAGAAAGCATACTGGTCACACAATAAATATTCAAAAAGTAACATTAAATCTTACACTGTTGAAACTTTGATAGATGCTATAAAATTTCTCTTGGATAATACTTTTGTTCAATGCGGACCACTGGTTTTTAACAAATAAAAGGCATTCCAATGGGTAGCAACTGCTCCCCTTTACTGGCAGATTTATATTTAACCTGGCTTGAATTTAAGTATATGAATAAATTGATGAAAAAGGACTTTCAAATGGCTACAAAATTATCAAACAACGCAAGATATATTGATGACATTGCTTGTGTAAATGTACAAAATTTCAATGAAATTGCTAAAGAAATTTACCCAAAAGATATCCCTTTGGAGGGTAACAATTCAGATGGTTTCAGAGATGTATTTTGGGACTTGGATGTTCAGGTCACTAATGACAGGTTTTGTATTAAAGTCTATCACAAAATAGATGAGTTTAACCTTGAAGTAGTTAATTATCCTTTCCCGGACAGTAATATTTCCGATACTATTGGATATAATACATTTTTGTCACAAATTTTGAGATTTGGTCGTATTTGTTCTAAATTTCAGGACTTTGCATCAAGAACCAAATTTATTTACAATAAACTTGAGTCAAGAGGATTCAAAGGTGTACTTTTGATCAAATATTTCTACAAATTTTGCTGTAAATATCCCGAGATGGTTAGAAAGTTTGGCTTCAATAATTTTAGAGATTTTAGACTTGCCTGTTTTGCTACTTAATTTCATCTTTTGACACCATTATGTTTAAACGTTCACCTTTCGGACATTTTAGGCTAGCTTGTTTTTACTGTTAGGTAAACCCCCAGGGGCTACAGGTAGCAAGAAGCGGCCTACGACAGTTACAAGCTTGCCTAATTGTACTTGATATCTGGTTAATATTTTCATTGCATTCTTTTGACATAAATACAAAAGACTTCCATTCTTTTCTGACTTGCCCTATAATTCTACTGTTAACATCCAAAGATTATTAGAAAGTCTGGCTGCAATAATCTACAGTTTTTAGACTTGTCTGTTTTGCTACCTAACTTTATCTTTTGGCATCTTTCTGTTTTAATATTCACTATCAGACATTTTAGGCTTACATGTTTTCTGTTAGGTAAACCCCCAGGGGCTACAGGTAGCAAGAAGCGGCCTACGACAGTTGCATGTTTGCCTAATTGTACTTAAAATCCTGTTAAGAAAAAATGTTTTGATAGCATGTTTTTGGCATAAATGCTAATGACTTCCATTCTTTTCTGACATGCCTAAATGCACATTTACTAACTATTAAAAAATTACTCAAAATTGACAGTATTTTCTCAAGTGTCACAAACCTGACACATTAAGTTGACACATTGACTCAGGGTTGGCAGTTAAATAGAGCTTAATTGTTTGAGGAGTAGGTGTCATCATGGAGTTTGTTTTACATCTCTGGTACAGGATGTACATTGTTGCAGTCCTTGTTAGGATTTTCCTTGGTTTGTACAGGTGGTCTAGCTGCAACTGTTTATTTTACAATCACTGGGACTGAATATAATGCCCCAGCTTGTTTCCACTTCAGTTAAACATTGGCGGATGGTTTAACTAGGAAAAGCTGTCCAGCTAGAAAGGGTACATTTTGGTTCAGGGGTAAGTCAAATTGTTCTTATCTGAACCTGTACTATGAAAATTTGGTAATTATGGTTTGTTTGACAGGTATTCTTCTTTGATATGAAGCTCTGCATTTACAAGCAAAACTTCACATATTTAGCTAATTCATCAATTGCCACGTTCATATTTATTCATTATTATGTGGGTTGTCTTTGCTGAATATTTAGCTTAGGCAAGGAGCCGCTACTCAGAGAGACGTGTAAGGGTAAAAGGCTCCGAAACATGTTGAGTAGTTACCCGCTGAAGACCCTTTAATTTATTTGGGCTGATACAGCCTATGTCAAAATTTTACAGAGGAACGTGTGCAATATAGACAATAGTAATTCCATATATATACAGGTTAGACAGGGACAGGTTAGCTTATGGAGAGTAAAGAGTTTGAACTGCGGAATAGGATATTGACTACTAGGAAGTGGTTCTGGGCAAAAAGACACAAATACAATTCCATATTCTTTCCAATGCTGATGGGGGCAATGACAGGTGGGTTGCATCCGTGTCCTTTGGACACTTTTCAAGTTGGATTTTTTATGATTTTGTTGTTGCTTTTTGGGCATATCTTAAAAAATCTTCCTCTCCAAAACCACTCACCCCATTACTTTGATGTCACACAGGAACACTCTTAGGGATTCATAATGATTTTTTGTATGTTTTTGCTATTTTTGACCTTTCCAGAAGCGTCACTCAGTTTAAGCTGAAACTTGGTGGCAGTGCTGTGGATTTCTGAAATTTTTAATTTTTTTTTTTTTTTTTTTCTGAATATGTGTACTCACTGGTAAATGCACGTTTCCTATTGATTACTATGTAAATCAATGGGGCATCTGTATTAATTCATATTTTTGACTTCTACTCCGTAACTGTCATCCAGATTGACTTCAAACTTGGTGGTAATGCACCTTAGGTCGTCTCTGCTGTAGAATTCTTCAAATGGACATGCTCCATTCATTTCTGGATTTTTACCTCAGCTGACTTGTCAGTCAGCTGAGGTTTTGTGAGGGTCCGTCTTCCGTTCGTCGTCCGTCTGTCCACAATTCACATTTTTTGACTTCTTCTCAAAAACCGTCAGCCAGAGCCACTTCAAACTTGGTGGAGATGTGCCTTGGATGGGTCTATACGAAGTTTGCGTAAATGGTCATGGTCCAGTGATTTTTGGATTTTTAATGAATTTTGTTGTTCTTTTTTTGACAAATCTTAAAAAATCTTCTTCTCCGAGACCACTCATCCAATTACTTTAATGTCACACAGGAATACTCCCTGGGACTCCTAGTTCTTAATTTGTTCACCAGGTGGCGCTGCAATTTTTTCCTAATTTCTTATGAATTTTTGTGTGTTATAGCTATTTTCGACTTCTTCTCCAGAACCGTCATTCAGATTAAGCTGAAACATGGTGGATACGTTCCTTGTAAAAGGGTCAAACAAAGTTGTTCACTATGTGGGAATAGTGGAGATTCCCGATTTTTAACGATTTTTTCAATTCTGGTACTTATCATTCAATGCAGCTTTCCTATTGATTACTATATATGTAAGTCAATGGGCATTCTAATGCTAATTCACAGGACAACTGACACCAAATTTACTGTTTACTTGATAACTTCAGATCAGTTTTGAGTTAGCTGCACTTGTTAATTATTTTGTATGAAGGTCATGCTGAGACAGTACATGAATGACTTTGACCTCGTTTGTGGGGTCACAGTGCAAGATACATGAATTTTACTCTTCATTATAACTTGAGAACTACTTGAACTTGATGTTGCACATGTAAGTGTTCTTCTATAAAGGTCAGACTTACTCAGAACATGGTGTCATTGATCCTTTCCCAAGTTCATAGATCTGCAAGTGTGATGAATGTCAAGATCAGCTGAGGCATGGGCTGTTCACACAGCCCTCTTGTGGATTTTGTAATGAAATTTTTGGTTGATTTTCAGGCAAAGTCTTTAAAAATATGTCCAAAACTGCATAGCCAGTTGCTTTGAAACATTACATAGGGACACCTCTAGTTACCCCTATTTCTGGGTCCCCATGGAGCAGGGTAGGACTTATTTTTGGTTGAAAGTGTCAAGGTCAGCTGAGGACGGGCTGTTCAAACAGCCCTCTTCTTTATGTTTTTTTCTTTGATTTTGCAAATCTTGAAAAAATCTTCTCCGAAACCACACACCAGATTGCTTTGGTATCACACAGGGACACTTCAAGAGTTCGCAATTTGTTCACCAAATGGCGCTGCAGTTTTATTGTATTTTTTTAAATGTTTTTTTTGTGGCTGTTTTGCTATTGTTGACTTCTCCAAAACAGTCAGTCAGATTAAGCTGAAACTTGGTAGATACCTTTTTTGTGGAAGGATCAAACAAAGTTGAACACAAGGTGGCACTACTGTGGATTCCTGATTTTAAATGATTTTTTCAATTTTGGGTACTTATCGGTAAGTGCACCTCTCCTGTTGTCTACTGTGTAAGTCAATGGGTATTCTAATGTTAATTATGTCTCCCCTTGCAAACGGGGGGACATATTGTTTTTGCTTCCGTTTCTTCTTCTTCTTCTTCTTCTTCTTCTTCTTCTTCTTCTTCTTCTTCTTCTTCTTCTTCTTCTTCTTCTTCTTCTTCTTCTTCTTCTCCTTCTCCTTCTTCTTCTTCTTCTTCTTCTTCTTCTTCAACAGATTGTTGTGTGCGTTGCAGAAGCGATAACTCAAGAGAGATTTGACTTGGGAAGTTGAAATTTTTTGTGAAGATGTTCCTATATAAAACCTTGCTTGGGATTGCAGATGGGTGACCTTGACATATTTTATAAGGTCTTATGGGCATGTCATGTAAAATTGACGCAGACGCAATAACTCCGCAAGGATTTGACTTAAGAGGTTGAAATTTTGCATGATTATGTACCATAATATGAACTAGGTTGGGATCGTAGATGGGTGACCATGACCTATTTTCAAGGTCACATGGCCACTTTTAAAAATCATTGCAGATGCACTTGAGACAGATTTGACTTAAAGAGGTTGATATTTTGTGTGATTATGTTTCTATGTAAGATTTTTGTAAGACTTTGCTTGTAACTGCAGATGTATGACCTTGACGTATTTTTCAAGGTCACGTGGGCATGTCATGTAAAATTGACCTGGAAGCAATAACTCTGCAAGGATTTGACTTAAGAGGTTGAAATTTTACATGATTATGTTCCATGATATGAACTAGGTTTGGATTGCAGATGTATGACCTTGACCTATTTTTAATGGTCACGTGGACATGTCATGTAAAATTGACGTGGAAGCAATAACTCTGCAAGGATTTGACTTAAGAGTTTGAAATTTTGCATGACAACGTATCATAATATGAACTAGGTTGGGATTGTAGATGGGTGACCTTGACCTTTTTTCAAGGTCACGTGGCCACTTTTTAAAAAATCATTGCAGATGCACTCGTGAAAGACTTGACTTAAAGAGGTTGACATTTTGTATGATTATGTTTCTATGTAAGACTCTTGTAAGACCTTGCTTGTAACTGCAGATGTATGACCTTGACCTATTTTTAAAGGTCATGTGGGCATTTCGTCCAAAATCAATGTGGACGTGATAACTCGAGGAATATTTGACGTGGGAAGTTGAAATTTTACGTGAAGATGTTCCTATATATGATCTTGCTTGGGATTGCAGATGGGTGACCTTGACATATTTTTCAAGGTCACATGGCCATGTCCTCTAAAATTGACACGCATGCAACAACTCTGCAAGGATTTGACTTAAGAGGTTGGAATTTGGCATGTTTATGTACCATAATACCAACTAGGTTGGAATTGTAGATGGGTGACCTTGACCTATTTTCAAGGTCACATGGCCACTTTTTATAAATCATTGCAGATGCACTCGAGAAAGATTTGTCTTAAAGAGGTTGACATTTTGTGTGAATATGTTGCTATGTAAAACTTTTGTAAGACCTTGCTTGAAAGTGCAGATGTATGACCTTGATCTGTTTTTCAAGGTCACATGGGAATTTTGTCTAAAATCAACGTTTTGAAATGTCAATAAAGAGTGTACCTTCACTATATCTGTAAATCATTGGAATCGGTATGTCTGTTTATAAAAATATGGGTGACAATAGTAGGGGCGCACGGGGAGACATTTGATTTTCTGTTGGAAAATCAGCCTATCTTGTTAACATTTTGGAATTCTTCTCCAAAACTGTCATCCAGATTGTCTTCAAGCTAGGTGGCAATGTACCTTGGGTGGGTCTCTGCCAGATCTGTTCAAATGGACATGCTCCATTGAATTTTGGATGTTTTATGAATTTCTTAGTTCTTTTTTGGGGCAAATCTTTAAAAATTGCAGGGGTATATATACATGACAGCTGAGCACAGGACTGTCACAGTCTTCTTGTTTTCTTTATACAGATGTGTGTGTGTGTGCATTGGTTCCATTCAACAATGAAGTAATCAAATACATGTAGAATATGTACAGCGATGGGGCATCATAGGACATCAGTATTTATTTTGATGTAGTGTGGTTGTATTCATGTTATGCAGCTGTATTTAAAGTGTGTGTGTCAGCACACACTTTTCTGTTTTTCTAGGAATTCTTTCTTTCTTTCTTTCTTTCTTTCTTTCTTTCTTTCTTTCTTTCTTTCTTTCTTTCTTTCTTTCTTTCTTTCTTTCTTTCTTTCTTTCCCGGCAAATTTGTCCGACATTTCATTTGAAAAGTATTTTATGTAGAAACTCCAAACTTGGCACAATTATACTTCTATGGATAAAGTCTGGCCTTTTTATAATGAGAGGTCATGCTTTTCAAAATTATGCAAATGAGGGCTAATTAAAGTTTTAAATCTTCAATATCTTATATACTATAGTAGATGTGGTTCCGAGTGTATAGGAGTTCGATCATAGCAAGGTAAAGGTCATCTCAAATGTCAAGGTCATGTCAAGGTCAAAGGTCATGTCAAGGTCAAAGGTCAATTTTATGCCAAAATGTCATTTTTGAGGTCTAGGTTCACTGCAGGTAGAGGTCATCTGAAGGTCAAAGGTCAGTTCAAGGTCAAAGGCCACTTTCGGTGCTGGCTTTCTTCTAGCCATAACTTGGTCAATTTTTATACAATTTTGATCATGTTGGGCTCAAATTGTAGCTATTGTAACCTTGCACATTTTTTGAATTTACATGTGACCTCTAAAGTTCAAAGGTCAAGGTCATTTGGACCTTTGAAAGTTTCATCCAATCATAACGTGGCCAATCTCTATCCAGTTCTAATCATGTTGGACTCAAATTGTAGGTATTGCTACACCGGACATTTTTACAAGAACATGTAACCTCAAAAAAGGCAAAGGTCAAGGTCATTTGGCCCTTTGAAAGTTTCATCTTGCCATAACTTGGTCAATTTTACTCCGATTTGGTTCATGTTGGGTTTAAATTGTGGGTATTGTAACACTGTGCAATTTACATGTGACCTGTAAAGGTGAAAGGTCAAGGTCATTTGGACTTTGAAATTTGCATGCAGCCATAAGCTTAATGGAATGTGAAGTACCAAAAGACAAAAGTTGTAGCATATAATATTTACAACCTTTGAAGGCACACAGACAGATTAAAAATATCTTCTTTTCCAGTTTCTCTCTTTCTTTCTTTTTTACCAGCAAATTTGTCCGACACTTTTCTCGGACACTACTATACATAGAAACTCCAAACTTGGCATGATTGTACCTCCATACACGGAGTTTGGCCGTTTTGTATACAGAAATGAAGATGTTTAAAATTATGCAAATTAGGGGCATTTGAAATTATAAATCTTGAATAACTTCAAAGCTATAATAGATAGAGATGCCATTCCAACTTCCACTCCTGTGTTATGGAATAGTTGTACATTGCTATACTAATGTGCTTTGAAGACACACACACTGATTTGCTATGCAGCAAATCATCTTTCCTAGTTCTTTATTTCTTTCTTTCTTCTTTCTTTCTTTCTTTCTTTCTTTCTTTCTTTCTTTCTTTCTTTCTTTCTTTCTTTACCGGCAAATTTGTCCGACATTTCATTTGAAAAGTATTACATGTAGAAACCCCAAACTTTGCACAATTATACTTCTATGGATGAAGTCTGGCCTTTTTATAATGAGAGGTCATGCTTTTGAAAATTATGCAAATGAGGGCTAATTAAAGTTTTAAATCTTCAATATCTTATATACTATAGTAGATGTGGTCCCGAGTGTATAGGAGTTCGATCATAGCAAGGTAAAGGTCATCTCAAATGTCAAGGTCATGTCAAGGTCAAAGGTCATGTCAAGGTCAAAGGTCACTTTTAAGCCAAAATGTCATTTTTGAGGTCAAGGTTCACTTCAGGTAGAGGTCATCTCAAGGTCAAAGGTCATTTCAAGGTGAAAGGCCACTTTCCTTGGTGGCCTTCTTCTAGCCATAACTTGGTCAATTTTTATCTTATTTTGATCATGTTGGGCTCAAATTGTAGCTATTGTAACCCTTCATATTTTAAAATTTATGTGTGACCTCTAAAGGTCAAAGGTCAAGGTCATTCAAACCTTTGAAAGTTTCATCCAGTCACAACTTGGCTATTTTCCATCCAATTCTAATCATGTTAGTCTCAAATTGTAGGTATTGCAACACTGCACATTTTGTAAGAACACGTGACCTTGAAAGGGCAAAGGTCAAGGTCATTTGGCCCTTTAAAAGTTTCATCTTGCCATAATTTGGTAAATTTTCATCCGATTTGGTTCATGTTCATGTCAGTTTAACTTCTATTAGGGGGTTCCTGACCATTGCGCATGTAATGAATCTAAAACAAAAGTTGTAGCAATTTGAATTATGCTAAATAGCACCATTAGAAATTTTAAATCTTGAATAACTTCAAAGCTGTAATAGGTAGAGATGCCATTCAAACTTCCACTCCTGTGTTATGGAATAGTTGTACATTGCCATACCAATATGCTTTGAAGACACACACACTGATTTGCTATGCAGCAAATCATCTTTTCTAGTTTTCTGTTGTAGTTACTGGAGTTCAAGCCAGTACCATTAGTTGAAGGGGACCAGTATGACTACATGTTGGCCTTAAAACAGGAATACCGCGGAACCATGAGAGAGTCCCCATTCTATATCAAGCCACTAGAGAAAAAGAGAGACATTGAACGATACTCGGATAAATACCAGCTGGGGCAGCAGGACGCTGCGGTCCAGTGGCAACCAGGTAATATGCGCTTAGAAATCTTTACCAAGTGTGGGCTGCTCACAGTTAAACACATTGTCACTCATCAACAATTAAAGAAAAGTGGAGTAAGACAAAATTGAGGTCAAGAGAGGGTCAAAAGGCTTGAGATGTACTGATCAGTTGGGTTGGGACGATACAGAGAAACACCAAAATATTGCAATACTAATCCGGCACTAAACTGTATCATGATACAATCCTTGTGTGTAGAGCTCTTAAAATGCATTCCTAAACTTAAATTGTACCATAATTTATGAATTAATCGGAACAAGTTTGAGAAAAGCACCCACTGCCCCCAGATAAAAAGCTAACAACACAACTTTCCCAGCATGCATTAGTCATTTTATGACTGATGTGTGTAAGCATGGCACAGTGGATGGCCAAACACCAGTCCACAGTCTGTTGTATGAAAATATGAAGAGTGTCATCACATTATATACTCTCATGATGTATTGTGATACTTATCATCATACTTAACTTTGTAACAAAAAGTATGGTGATCCAGAAATTAGTCATCATACCCAACCCTTACTAATCTGATTGCTGGCTCACTTTGCCCCATATACATGTACATGTATCGGTCATTGTGATGTGTTTGCTGATTACACCTGGCATCATCCTGTGACCAACTATGTTACCTAGAATGCCAGGACAGACTTTGCTCTAGTTTTTAACACAAATAATTCATTAGAACAGAAGTTGGCAAACTGAGGGGTGTGACCCCAGAGGGAGGGGGAGGGTATACCTGTCAACTTGAGCATTCATAGTTCCTCTATTTTTTTCAAGCAAAAAGTGATGATTAACTTTCAGTGATGACCCAACAAAATTTGCACTCGTCTGAATAATTATCATAATCCCAGATTGAAATTCTTGTGAAGAGAACCAGACTAGGGCCTGGTGACTTGAAAAAATCCTACTATTTGTACAGAGACCTTTCATTCAGTTAGCGCTGAGCTGTCTGTAGTTTCAGAGAAGGCAGGAATAGTCCAGGCCAACAGATTACAACAGCACACAACAGCACACTTAAGGTGCAATGTGCATAGTGAACACATCCAAAGCGTGGAAAAGTTCAAAGTCCTAGATCGAGTCTCTGGCCTTCTACTGACAGGGCCAGCTCTGTTGTAAGTAATGAATGATACTTACATATGGTGACAGAAGCATATAAAGGCCATTTACTGACATCCTGTAAATTTGATATATCTTAGCAGGCTGACCAGTAGTATTTCAGGTTTTTTTAGCTCAGCTGACTTGTCAGTCAGCTGAGCTTATCTTTAGGGTCCCTCGTCCGTCCATCCGTCCGTCCATCGTCCGTCAACAATTCACATTTTCGACTTCTTCTCCGAAACCGTCTGTCAGATCCACTTTAAACATGGTGGGGATGTACCTTGGGTGGGTCTCTAGCAAGTTTGTTCAAGTGGTCACGGTCCAGTGATTTTTGGAGTTTTAATGAATTTTTTGTTCTTTTTTGGGAAAATCTTAAAAAATCTTTTTCTTCAAAAACGCTTACCCAATTGCTTTGATATCACACAGGAACACTCCCTGGTACTCCTAGTTCTTAATTTGTTCACCAGGTGGTGCTGCAATTTTTCTCTAATTTTTTTTATGAATTTTTGTGTGTCATAGCTATTTTCGACTTCTTCTCCAGAATCGTCACTCGGATTAAGCTGAAACATGGTGGCTATGTTCCTTGTGGAAGGGTCAAACAAAGTTGCTCACTATGTGGGCATACTGCAGATTCTTGATTTTTAACGATTTTTTTTCAATTTGGGTACTTATCGTTCAATGCAGCTTTCCTATTGATTACTATAGAAGTCCCCGAGCATTCTAATGCTAATTCACATTTTTGACTAAAACCGTCATACAGATTAACTTCAAACTTGGTGGCAATGTACCTTGGGTGGGTTTCTACCAGGTTTGTACAAATGGTCATGCTCCAGTGATTTTTGGATTTTTTTATGTTTTTTTTTTGAAGAATCCTAACACAAGTTTTAATAGGAAAGTTTAACGTGGGAATTTCTTGTTATGGTTATAACTTAAATAATGTGGGCCAGATTTACTTCTAACTTGGTGGGGATGTGCCTTGGGTGGATCTTTACCAAGTTTGTCCAAATGGTCATGCTCAGTTGATTTTTGATTTTTTTTGGTTCCTTTTGGGGGGCAAACCTTAAAAACTCTTCTCCTCTGCAACCGCTCACCCAATTGCTTTGATATCGTAAATAGACACTCCCAGGGACATCTAGTTCCCAATGTGTTCACCAGGTGCCACTCCAATTTTATTCTAATTATTTTTTGAATTTTTTGTATGGTTTTGCTATTTTTCACTGGTTCTAAGAACCGTCACTCAGATTAAGGTGAAATGCAATGGATATGTTCTTGTGGAAGGGTCAAACAAAGTTGTTTACTAGGTGGCACTGCTTTGTATTCCTGATTTTTAAGGATTTTTAATTTGGGTGCTTATGGGTCAGTGCAGCTTTCCTATTGATTAATATGTAAGTCAATGGGCATTCTAATGCTAATTCACAGGACAACTGACACAAAATTTACTGTTTACTTCATAACTTGAGATCTGTTTTGAGTTAGTACTCTGATGCTGCAGATGTTAATGTTTCTGTCTGAGGGTGATGCTTAGACAGTACATGAATGACCTTGACCTCGTTTGTGGGGTCACAGTGCAACATACATGAATTTTACTCTTCATATAATTTGAGCACTACTAGAACCTTGATGTTGCACATGTTAGTGTTCTTCTATAAAGGTAAGACTTACTCAGAACATGGGTGACCTTGATCCTTTCCCAAGTTCGTAGAGCTGTAAGTGTGATGAATGTCGAGATCAGATGAGCATGGACTGTTCACACAGCCCTCTTGTTTTTTTTTTAAATTATCTGTCTTTCACCAAATTTGCTTAGGCAGGTGTGCTAACTTTGCTGTTTAATTCATTCCTTTTGGATGTAGTGCTGTTGCAACTCAGATTTATTGGAATAACATTCAAGTATGCTTATAAATCATCAAGCCAGCCACAAAATAATAAAAATTGACTAGTCTCTAGAATATTTACCACAGTGTCTTTACTATAAGTTTATATATTTACTTGTAAGAACACACCAGCTTCCTTCATATATATATGTGATTTAGAACTTCAAAATATTCATGCAAATATTTTGAAGTTTTACATTACTATGAAATTGACTTGATATAAATGAATTGAGCAATAAGAGATGAGGCTGGGTATAATAACAGATCATTAGCACAGTAAATGTATTTTACTTTTGTATGTTTCAATTTTCAAGTAGAGATACAAGGTGGTTTGATACTGTGACAAGGAGATGAGGGGATACCGGTGAAGATACAAGCTATGGAAGAAACCAGCAGTCTTTGCTTATTTATGTGGGTATATCAGTGTATATGGTATCTTCATGAGAGACAATTATAGAAGTTAATTTGCTGACCAAAAACAAAAAGCAACCAAGTAGGTGCATTGTTCTAATTTACAGACTGGTCCTGCTTCCCAAGTGAATTACGTACAAAAGTGAAGAAGAGAAGACTGCTAGTCAAGGCTGTGGTCAAGCCAAGCCTGCTTCAGTTTAAAGCAGCCAATGAAGGCAAAGAAGACATCACAAAGACTCTGGAGGTAGCTGCACTTTATGTTCAGTGTTTTTGCAAAAGGTTTTGCTTGCAGAGCAGACCAAGTTCCATGTTACTACCCAGTGGAGTAGACAAAATACTCAGCTTGTGTCTGCTTTGAAGGCAACAAAAGTCTGTGTGACCACCACTTTTGCCGCAATTAAGGACGAGTGACAAGTCAACACAGAGCTTGACATTTTTAGCTCAGCTGACTTGTCAGTCAGCTGAGCTTATCTTATGGTCCTCCGTCTGTCGTCCATCCATCCGTTATCAACAATTTACATTTTCGACTTCTACTCCAAAACTACTGGCCAGATCCACGTAAAACCTGGTGGGGATGTGCCTTGGGTGGAACTCTACCAAGTTTGTTCAAATGGTCACGGTCCACTGATTTTTGGATTTTTTATGAATTTTTTTGTTCATTTTTGGGGCTAATCTTAAAAAAATCTTCTCCAAACCGCCCAGCCAATTGCTTCAAATTTGCATAGGGAAGACTTCTTGGGACCCCTAGACCTTAATTTGTTCAAGAGGTGGTGCTGCAATTTTTTTCTATTTTTTTATGAATTTTTGTGTGTTTTTGCAATTTTCGACTTATTCTCTAGAACCATTCTTATTGATTACTCTGCAAGTCATTGGTCATTCCAATGCATATTCACACTTTTGACTTCATCTCCGAAACTGTTTGCCACATTCACTTCAAACTTGCTGGCAGTGTACAGTAGATGTGTCTGTACCATATCTGTTCAAGCATAGGTCAGCTGAGCATTGGCTGTTCACACAGCCCTCTTGTTAAAGTGTGTGTGTCAACGCACACTTTTCTGTTTTCTAGGAATTCTTTATTAAAGTGTGTGTGTCAGCACACACTTTTCTGTTTTTCTAGGAATTCTTTATTTCTTTCTTTCTTTCTTTCTTTCTTTCTTTCTTTCTTTCTTTCTTTCTTTCTTTACCGGCAAATTTGTCCGACATTTCATTTGAAAAGTATTATATGTAGAAACTCCAAACTTGGCACAGTTATAGTTCTATGGATAGAGTCTGGCCTTTTTATAATGAAAGGTCAAGCTTTTCAAAATTATGCAAATGAGGGCTAATTAAAGTTTTAAATCTTCAATATCTTATATACTATAGTAGATGTGGTTCCGAGTGTATAGGAGTTCGATCATAGCAAGGTAAAGGTCATCTCAGATGTCAAGGTCATGTCAAGGTCAAAGGTCACATCAAGGTCAAAGGTCACTTTTAAGCCAAAATGTCATTTTTGAGGTCAAGGTTCACTTCAAGTAGAGGTCATCTGAAGGTCAAAGGTCATTTCAAGGTCAAAGGCCACTTTCGGTGCAGGCTTTCTTCTGGCCATAACTTCGTCAATTTTTATCCAATTTTCATCATGTTGGGCTCAAATTGTAGCTATTGTAACCTTGCAAATTTTTTAAATGTACATGTGACCTCTAAAGTTCAAAGGTCAAGGTCATTTGGACCTTTGAAAGTTTCATCCAATCATAACGTGGCCAATCTCCATCCAGTTTTCATCATGTAAGACTCAAATTGTAGGTATCGCTACACTGTACATTTTTATAAGAACATGTAACCTCAAAAAGGCAAAGGTCAAGGTCACTTGGCCCTTTGAAAGTTTCATCTTGCCATAACTTGGTCAATTTTACTCCGATTTGGTTCATGTCCGGCTCAAATTGTGGGTATTGTAACACTGTGCAATTTACATATGACCGGTAAAGGTCAAAGGTCAAGGTCATTTGGACTTTGAAATTTGCATGCAGCCATAAGCTTAATGGAATGTGAAGTACCAAAGGACAAAAGTTGTAGCATATAATATTTACAACCTTTGAAGGCACACAGACATATTAAAAAAAATCTTCTTTTCCAGTTTCTTTCTTTCTTTCTTTCTTTCTTTCTTTCTTTCTTTCTTTATGTCTGTGTGCCAACACAGACATACTGTTTTTGTAGGAATTCTTTATTTCTTTCTTTCTTTCTTTCTTTCTTTCTTTCTTTCTTTCTTTCTTTCTTTCTTTCTTTCTTTCTTTCCTTTCTTCTTTCTTTCTTTCTTTACAGGCAAATTTTGTTCGACATTTCATTTGAAAAGTATTACACGTAGAAACTCCAAACTTGGCACAATTATACTTCTATGGATGAAATCAGGCCTTTTTATAATGAGAGGTCATACTTTTCAAAATTATGCAAATGAGGGCTAATTAAAGTTTTAAATCTTCAATATCTTATGTACTACAGTAGATGTGGTTCAGAGTGTATAGGAATTCAATCATAGCCAGGTAAAGGTCATCTCCAATGTCAAGGTCATGTCAAGGTCAAAGGTCATGTCAAGGTCAAAGGTCAATTTTAAGCCAAAATGTCATTTTTGAGGTCAAGGTTCACTTCAGGTTGAGTTTATCTCAAGGTCAAAGGTCACTTCAAGGTCAGAGGCCACTTTCAATGGTTGCTTTCTTCTTGCCATAACTTCGTCAATTTTTATCGAATTTTGATCATGTTGGGCTTAAACTGTAGCTATTGTACACTGCACATTTTTGAAACTTACATCTGACCTCTAAAGGTCAAAGGTCAAGGTCATTTTGACCTTTGAAAGTTCCGTCCAGCCATAACTTAACCAATTTCCAAACAATTTTAATCATGTTAGACTCAAATTGTAGGTATTGCAACACTGTATGTTTCTATAAGAACATGTGACCTCAAAAGGGCAATGTCAAGGTCATTTGGCCCTTTGAAAGTTTCATCTTGTCAAAACTTGGTCAATTTTCATCAGACTTGGTTCATGTTGGGCTTAAAATTGTCGGTAATGTAACACTGTGCAATTTACAAGTGACCTGGCAAGGTGAAAGGTCAAGGTCATTCAGACTTTGAAATTTGCATCCAGGCATAGGCTCAAAGTGATGTGAAGCACCATAGGATAAAGTTATAGCATTTAATATTTACAACTTTTGAAGGCACACAGACAGATTTGCTTTGAAGCAAATCTTCTTTTCTAGTTCTTTCTTTCTTTCTTTCTTCTTTACCAGCAAATTTGTCCGACACTTTTCTCGGACACTACTATGCATAGAAACTCCAAACTTGGCATGATTGTACCTCCATACAAGGAGTTTGGCCATTTTATACACAGAAATGAAGATGTTTAAAATTATGCAAATTACGGGCATTTGAAATTTTAAATCTTGAATAACTTCAAAGCTATAATAGATAGAGATGCCATTCGAACTTCCACTACTGTGTTATGGAATAGTTGTACATTGCCATACTAATGTGCTTTGAAGACACACACACTGATTTGCTATGCAGCAAATCATCTTTCCTAGTTTCTTTCTTTCTTTCTTTCTTTCTTTCTTTCTTTACCGGCAAATTTGTCCGACATTTCATTTGAAAAGTATTACATGTAGAAACTCCAAACTTGGCACAATTATACTTCTATGGATAAAGTCTGGCCTTTTTATAATGAGAGGTCAAGCTTTTCAAAATTATGCAAATGAGGGCTAATTAAAGTTTTAAATCTTCAATATCTTATATACTATAGTAGATGTGGTTCCGAGTGTATAGGAGTTCGATCATAGCAAGGTAAAGGTCATCTCAGATGTCAAGGTCATGTCAAGGTCAAAGGTCACATCAAGGTCAAAGGTCAATTTTAAGCTAAAATGTCATTTTTGAGGTCAAGGTTCACTTCAGGTAGAAGTAATCTGAAGGTCAAAGGTCATTTCAAGGTCAAAGGCCACTTTTGGTGCTGGCTTTCTTCTGGCCATAACTTGGTCAATTTTTATCCAATTTTCATCATGTTGGGCTCAAATTGTAGCTATTGTAACCTTGCACATTTTTTAAAGTACATGTGACCTCTAAAGTTCAAAGGTCAAGGTCATTTGGACCTTTGAAAGTTTCATCCAATCATAACGTGGCCAATCTCCATCCAGTTTTCATCATGTTGGACTCAAATTGTAGGTATTGCGACACTGGACATTTTCATAAGAACATGTAACCTCAAAAAGGCAAAGGTCAAGGTCACTTGGCCCTTTGAAAGTTTCATCTTGCCATAACTAAGTCAATTTTCACCCGATTTGGTTCATGTTGGGTTTAAATTGTGGGTATTGTAACACTGCGCAATGTACATGTAACCAACCTCTACTAGGGGGTTGTTGACCATTGGGCACCTAATGAATTAAACCAGAAAGTTGTAGCAATTTAAATTATGCGAAATAGCACCATTAGAAATTTTAAATCTTGAATAACTTCAAAGCTATAATAGATGAAGATGCCATTCCAACTTGTGCTCCTGTGTTATGGAATAGTTGTACATTGCCACACCAATCTACTTTGAAGACACACACACTGATTTGCTATGCAGCAAATCATCTTTTCTAGTTCTTTCTTTCTTCTTTCTTTCTTTCTTTCTTTCTTTCTTTCTTTCTTTCTTTACCGGCAAATTTGTCGGACATTTCATTTGAAAAGTATTACATGTAGAAACTCCAAACTTGGCACAATTATACTTCTATGGATAGGTCAGGTTCACTTCAGGTAGAGGTCATCTCAAGGTCAAAGGTCATTTCAAGGTTAAAGGCCACTTTCCTTGGTGGCCTTCTTCTAGCCATAACTTGGTCAATTTTTATCCAATTTTGATCATGTTGGACTCAAATTGTTGCTATTGTAACCCTGCATATCTTAAAATTTATGTGTGACCTCTAAAGGTCAAATGTCAAGGTCATTCGAACCTTTGAAAGTTTCATCCAGTCACAACTTGGCTTTTTTCCATCCAATTCTAATCATGTTAGTCTCAAATTGTAGGTATTGCAACACTGCACATTTTATAAGAACACTTGACCTCGAAAGGGCAAAGGTCAAGGTCATTTGGCCCTTTAAAAGTTTCATCTTGCCATAACTTGGTAAATTTTCATCTGATTTGGTTCATGTTCATGTCAGTTTAACTTCTACTAGGGGGTTCCTGACCATTGCACATGTAATGAATCTCGAACAAAAGTTGTAGCAATTTGAATTATGCTAAATAGCACCATTAGAAATTTTAAATCTTGAATAACTTCAAAGCTGTAATAGATAGAGATGCCATTCCAACTTGTACTCCTGTGTTATGGAATAGTTGTACATTGCCATACCAATATGCTTTGAAGACACACACACTGATTTGCTATGCAGCAAATCATCTTTTCTAGTTTCTATTTTTTTTTTTAATGAATTTTTGTGTCTTTTCGCAATTTTTGACTTCTTCTCCAGAACCGTCACACAGATTAAGCTGAAACTTGGTGGATATGTTCCTTGTGGAAGGGTCAAACAAAGTTGTTCACTAGGTGACACTGCTGTGAATTCCTGATTTTTTAAGGATTTTTTCAATACGGGTACCTATCGGTAAATGCACCTTTCCTATTGATTAATATGTAAGTCAATGGGCATTCTAATGCTAATTCACATTTTCGACTTCTCCGAAGAAATCGCCTGCCAGATTCACTTCAAACTTGGTGGCAATGTACCTTTGGTGGGTCTCTACCTAGTTTGTAAAAATGGTCATGGTCCAGTGATTTTTTATTTTTTTATAAATTAAAGTGGGTGTGTCAACACACACTTTTCTGTTTTTCTAGGCATTAAAGTGTGTGTGTCAGCACACACTTTTCTGTTCTTCTAGGAATTATGTCTGTGTGCCAACACAGACATACTGTTTTTCTAGGAATTCTTTCTTTCTTTCTTTCTTTCTTTCTTTCTTTAAAGTGTGTGTGTCAACGCACACTTTTCTGTTTTTCTAGGAATTCTTTATTAAAGTGTGTGTGTCAACGCACACTTTTCTGTTTTTCTAGGAATTCTTTATTTCTTTCTTTCTTCCTTCTTTCTTTCTTTCTTTCTTTCTTTCTTTCTTTCTTTACCGGCAAATTTGTCCGACATTTCATTTGAAAAGTATTACATGCAGAAACTCCAAACTTTGCACAATTATACTTCTATGGATAAAGTCTGGCCTATTTATAATGAGAGGTCATGCTTTTGAAAATTATGCAAATGAGGGCTAATTAAAGTTTTAAATCTTCAATATCTTGTATACTATAGTAGATGTGGTCCCGAGTGTATAGGAGTTCAATCATAGCAAGGTAAAGGTCATCTCAAATGTCAAGGTCATGTCAAGGTCAAAGGTCATGTCAAGGTCAAAGGTCAATTTTAAGCCAAAATGTCATTTTTGAGGTCAAGGTTCACTTCAGGTAGAGGTCATCTGAAGGTCAAAGGTCATTTCAAGGTCAAAGGCCACTTTCCTTGGTGGCCTTCTTCTAGCCATAACTTGGTCAATTTTTATCCAATTTTGATCATGTTGGGCTCATATTGTAGCTATTGTAACCTTGCATATTTTAAAATTCATGTGTGACCTCCAATGGTCAAAGGTCAAGGTCATTTGAACCTATGAAAGTTTCATCCAGTCACAACTTGGCTATTTTCCATCCAATTCTAATCGTGTTAGACTCAAATTGTAGGTATTGCAACACTGCACATTTTTATAAGAACACGTGACCTCGAAAGGGCAAAGGTCAAGGTCATTTGGCGCTTTGAAAGTTTCATCTTGCCATAACTTGGTAAATTTTCATCCGATTTGGTTCATGTTCATGTCAGTTTAACTTTCAATAGGGGGTTCCTGACCATTGTGCATGTAATGAATCTAAAACAAAAGTTGTAGCAATTTGAATTATGCTAAATAGCACCATTAGAAATTTGAAATCTTAAATAACTTCGAAGCTGTAATAGATAGAGATGCCATTCCAACTTTTACTCCTGTGTTATGGAATAGTTGTACATTGCCATACCAATATGCTTTGAAGACACACACACTGATTTGCTATGCAGCAAATCATCTTTTATAGTTTCTTTCTTTCTTCTTTCTTTCTTTCTTTCTTTACCGGCAAATTTGTCCGACATTTCATTTGAAAAGTATTACACGTAGAAATTCCAAACTTTGCAGAATTATACTTCTATGGATAAAGTCTGGCCTTTTTATAATGAGAGGGCATGCTTTTCAAAATTATGCAAATGAGGGCTAATTAAAGTTTTAAATCTTCAATATCTTGTATACTATAGTAGATGTGGTCCCGAGTGTATTGGAGTTCAATCATAGCAAGGTAAAGGTCATCTCAAATGTCAAGGTCATGTCAAGGTCAAAGGTCATGTCAAGGTCAAAGGTCAATTTTAAGCCAAAATGTCATTTTTGAGGTCAAGGTTCACTTCAGGTAGAGGTCATCTGAAGGTCAAAGGTCATTTCAAGGTCAAAGGCCACTTTCCTTGGTGGCCTTCTTCTAGCCATAACTTGGTCAATTTTTATCTAATTTTGATCATGTTGGGCTCATATTGTAGCTATTGTAACCCTGCATATTTTAAAATTCATGTGTGACCTCTAATGGTCAAAGGTCAAGGTCATTTGAACCTTTGAATGTTTCATCCAGTCACAACTTGGCTATTTCCCATCCAATTCTAATCATGTTGGACTCAAATTGTAGGTATTGCAACACTGCACATTTTCATGTGAACACGTGACCTCGAAAGGGCAAAGGTCAAGGTCATTTGGCCCTTTAAAAGTTTCATCTTGCCATAACTTGGTAAATTTTCATCCGATTTGGTTCATGTTCATGTCAGTTTAACTTCAAATAGGGGGTTCCTGACCATTGTGCATGTAATGAATCTAAAACAAAAGTTGTAGCAATTTGAATTATGCTAAATAGCACCATTAGAAATTTGAAATCTTAAATAACTTCGAAGCTGTAATAGATAGAGATGTCATTTCAACTTCTACTCCTGTGTTATGGAATAGTTGTACATTGCCATACCAATATGCTTTGAAGACACACACACTGATTTGCTATGCAGCAAATCATCTTTTCTTTCTTTCTTTCTTTCTTTTTTTCTTTCTTTACAGGCAAATTTGTCCGACATTTCATTTGAAAAGTATTTTACATAGAAACTCCAAACTTGGCATGATTATACTTCCATACACGAAGCCTGGTCTTTTTTTGTAAAGAGGTTCAACGGTTTTGAAAATTATGCAAATTAGGGCCATTTGAAAATTTAAATCTTGAATATCTCCAAAAATATTATAGGTACAGGTAATCAATCCAACTTCGATTAATATGTTGGTTAGACTGCACATTTTTGTAATTTACATGTGACCTCTAAAGGTCAAAGGTCAATGTCATTTTCACATTTGAAATTTTCATCTAGCCATAACTCAGTCAATTTTCAACCAATTTTAACCATGTTGGACCCAACCTGTA
The DNA here is from genome assembly GCA_964020975.1 of Hermodice carunculata. Classification (NCBI taxonomy): domain Eukaryota; kingdom Metazoa; phylum Annelida; class Polychaeta; order Eunicida; family Amphinomidae; genus Hermodice; species Hermodice carunculata. The sequence goes on from OZ026617.1 coordinate 97,210,654, forward strand.
GGTATTGCAACACTGCATATTTTTGTAATTTACATGCAATGCCTAAAGATTAAAGGTCAAGCTCATTCAGGCCTTTTTGTTTTATAAAAGTAGCCATAAGCGTAATGGAATGTGAAGTACCAAAGGCTTCAAAGATGGTATCAGTCAAGATTCTGGGGTCCGCTTTGGTAATTGATACTTTTAGCCCAGATAAGAGAGCCTGGGTTTGATATCAGGCTACGGGCAGCATGCTTGTCTGTATGTGTGCCCCTGAGTAGCACACAGAATGCCGTGTGTGAGTGCTTTTGTCCTATTTACACAAGACAGACAAGAGGTAACTTAGAACATTGGAACAACACATAATTAATTAATTGTGTAAGACATAACAGATTCAACTGAAAGCCAGAGGAAGCTGTAGTTTTCCTTGCAGTGAGGTTGCAAGGTTAGGATACCGTACAAGCCACGGGTAGCCAGGTCAGTGTTCAATGTAAACAAAGCATGCACAAGTATGAATAGACTGACGTCTGCAAGTTGTATCATGCTTAGAGGACTACTTGGTTCATGAGAATGAAATGGAAAAGAATGATGACACAGTCTGTGGTAGTTTATATATCATTACATACTATCAAAAATGTTGTCTTTCTTTCTTTCCTTTTTTTCTTTTTTATGGATGTGTGCCAACAGACATATTGTTTTTCTAGGAATTCTTTCTTTCTTTCTTTCTTTCTTTCTTTCTTTCTTTCTTTCTTTCTTTCTTTCTTTCTTTCTTTCTTTCTTTCTTTCTTTCTTTCTTTTCTTTCTTTCTCACTTAATGTCTGTGTGCCAACACAGACATATTGTTTTTCTTTCGTTCTTTCTTTCTTTCTTTCTTTCTTTCTTTTACCGACATTTTATTTAAAAAGTATTACACATAGAAACTCCAAACTTGGCAAAATTATACTTCTATAGATGAAGTCTGGCCTGTTTGTAATGAGAGGTCATGCTTTTCAAAATTATGCAAATGAGGGCTAATTAAAGTTTTAAATCATCAATATTTTATATACTATAGTAGATGTGGTTCCGAGTGTATAGGAGTTTGATCATAGCAAGGTAAAGGCCATCTCAAATGTCAAGGTCATGTCAAGGTCAAAGGTCAGTTTTAGGCCAAGGTGTCATTTTAGAGGTGAAGGTTCACTTCAGGTAGAGGTCATCTCAAGGTCAAAGGTTGTTTCAAGGTCAAAGGCCTCTTTCGATGGCGACTTTCTTCTAGCCATAACTTGGTCAATTTTTATCCAATTTTGATCATGGTTGGTTCAAATTGTAGTTATTGCAACACTGCACATTTTGAAAATTACATGTGACCCCAAAAGGTCAAAGGTCAATGTCATCTGGACCTTTGAAAGTTTCACCCAGCCATAACGTGGCCAATTTCCATCCAATTCTAATCATGTTGGACTTAAATTGTGGGTATTGTAACACTGTACATTTTTGCAATTTACGTGTGACCTATAAAGGCTAAAGGTATAAGGTCAAGGTTATTTGAACTTGGAAATATCATCCAGCCATAAGCTTAATGCAATGTGAAGTACCTAAGCACAAAAGTTGTACCATTTAATATTTACAGCTTTTGAAGGCACACAGACAGATTTGCTTTAAAGCAAATCTTCCTTTCTAGTTCTTTCTTTCTTTCATTTTTTCTTTCTTTCTTTCTTTCTTTCTTTACAGGCAAATTTGTCCGACATTTCATTTGAAAAGTATTACATGTAGAAACTTTAAACTTGGCACAATTATACTTCTATGGATGAAGTCTGGCCTTTTTATAATGAGAGGTCATGCTTTTCAAAATTATGCAAATGAGGGCTAATTAAAGTTTTAAATCTTCAATATCTTGGTTCCGAGTGTATAGGAGTTCGATCATAGCAAGGTAAAGGTCATCTCAAATGTCAAGGTCATGTCAAGGTCAAAGGTCAATTTTAAGCCAAAATGTCATTTTTGAGGTCAAGGTTCACTTCAGGTAGAGGTCATCTCAAGGTCAAAGGTCATTTTCAGGTCAAAGGCTACTTTCGATGGTGGCTTTTTTCTAGCCATAACTTGGTCAATTGTTATCCAATTTTGATCATGTTGGGCTCAAATTGTAGCTCTGCTAACCTTGCAAATTTTTAGAATTTACATGTGACCTCTAAAGTTCAAAGGTCAAGGTCACGTGAACCTTTAAAAGTTTCATCCAGTCATAACCTGACCAATCTCCATCAAATTCCAATCATGTTGGACTCAAATTGTAGGAATTGCTACACTGGACATTTTTTTATAAAAACAAAAGTTGTAACAATTTAAATTATGCTAATTAGCAGCATTTGAAATTTTTAAAACTTGAATATCTTCAAAACAATCATAGATAGAGATGTGATTTCACTTTTTACTAGGGGGTTGTTGACCATTGTGCATGCAATGAATCTAAAACAAAAGTTGTTGCAATTTAAATTATGATAATTAGCAGGATTTGAAATTTTCAGACTTGAATATCTTCAACACTATAATAGATAAAGATGTCATTCCAACTTTTACTAGGGTTTGTTGACCATTGCTCACCTAATGAATTAAAAATAAAAGTTGTAGGAATTTAAATTATGCTAAATAGCACCATTAGAAATTGTAAATCTTGACTAACTTCAAAGCTATTATAGATAGAGATGCCATTCAAACTTCTACCCCTGTGTTATGGAATAGTTGTACATTGCCATACCCATATGCTTTGAAGACACACACACACACTGATTTGCTGTGCAGCAAATCATCTTTTCTAGTTTTTTTAGCTCAGCTGACTTGTCAGTCAGCTGAGCTTATCTTATGGTCCTCCGTCTGTCGTCCGTCCGTCGTCCGTCAACAATTTACATTTTCGACTTCTTCTCCAAAACCGTCAGCCAGATCCACTTCAAACTTGGTGGGGATGTGCCTTGGGTAGGTGTCTTCCAAGTTTGTTCAATTGGTCAAGGTCCATTGATTTTTGGATTTTTAATGAATTTTTTTGTTCTTTTTTGGGCAAATCTTAAAAAATCTTCTTCTCCAAAACCGCTCACCCAATTACTTTGATATCACACAGAAACATTCCCTGGGACTCCTAGTTCTTAATTTTTTCACCAGGTGGCGCTGCAATTTTTTTCTATTTTTTTATGAATTTTTGTGTGTGATAGCTATTTACGACTTCTTCTCCAGAACAGTCTCTCAGATTAAGCTCAAACATGGTGGATATGTTCCTTGTAGAAGGGTCAAGCAAAGTTGTTCACTATATGGGAATGCTGCAGATTCCTGATTTTGAACGATTTTTTCAATTCGGGTACTTATCGGTCAATGCAGCTTTCCTATTGATTAATATGAAAGTCAATGAGCATTCTAATGCTAATTCACATTTTGGACTTCTTCTCCAAAACCGTCATCCACATTAACTTCAAACTTGGTGGGGATGTACCTTGGGTGGGTGTCTACCAGGTTTGTTCAAATGGTCATGTTCCAGTGATTTTTTGATTTTTAATGAATTTTTTTGTTCTTTTTTTGGACAAATCTTAAAAAATCTTTTTCTCCAAAAGCTCTTACTCAATCGCTCTGATATCACACGGGAAGACACCTAGGGACTCTGTGTTCTTAATTTGTCGACCAGGTGGCGCTGCAATTTTATACTAATTTTTTATGAATTTTTTCTGTGTTCTAGCTATTTTCGACTTCTTCTCCAGAACCGTTACTCAGATTAAGCTGAAATGTGGTGGATATGTTCCTTGTAGAAGGGTCAAACAAAGTTGTTCACTATGTGAGAATGCTGCAGATTCCTGATTTTTAACGATTTTTTCAATTTGGGTACTTATCGGTCAATGCAGCTTTCCTATTGATTAATATGAAAGTCAATGAGCATTCTAATGCTAATTCACATTTGGACTTCTTCTCCAAAACCGTCATCCACATTAACTTCAAACTTGGTGGGGATGTACCTTGGATGGGTGTCTACCAAGTTTGTTCCAATGGTCATGTTCTAATGAATTTTGGGTTTTTTTATGATTTTTTTTTAAAAATCTTTACAAAAGTTTTAATAGGAAAGTTTTAACATGGGAATTTCTTGTAATGTTATAACTTAAATAATTTTGGCCAGATTGACTTCAAACTTAGTGGGGATGTGCCTTGGGTGGATCTCTACCAAGTTTGTTCAAATGGTCACACTCTACTAATTTTTGGAATTTTTATGAATTTTTTTTGTTTTTTTTTTGGGCAAACCTTAAAAACTCTTCACCTATGAAACTGCTCACCCAATTGTTTTGATATTGTTCATAGACACTTCCAGGGCCACATAGTTCCCAATTTGTTCACCAGGTGGCACTGCAATTTTTTCTATTTTTATATGGTTTTGTTATTTTTCACTTGTTCTCAGAACCGTCACTCAGATTTCAGTGAAATGTGATGGATATGTTCTTGTGGAAGGGTCAACCAAAGTTGTTTACTAGGTGGCACTGCTTTAGATTCCTGATTTTAAAGTATTTTCAACTCGGGTACTTATCAATCAATGCAGCTTTCCTATTGATTACTATGTAAGTCAATGGGCATTCTAGTGCTAATTCGGAGGACAACTGACACAAAATTTACTGTTTACTTGATAACTTGAGATCTGTTTTGAGTTAGTACTGTGATGCTGCACATGTTAATGTTTTTGTATGAAGGTCATGCTCAGACAGTACATGAATGACTTTGACCTCATTTCTGGGGTCACAGTGCAACATACATTAATTTTACTCTTCATTATAACTTGAGAACTACTTGAACCTTGATGTTGCACATGTTAAGTGTTCTTTTATAATGGTCAGACTTACTCAGAACATGGGTGACCTTGATCCTTTCCCAAGTTCATAGATCTGCAAGTGTGATGAATGTCAAAATCAGCTGAGCATGGGCACTTCACACAGCCCTCTTGTTATATATTTTTTTTGGCAAATCTTAAAAATTCTCATTCTCCGAAATCGCTCTCCCAATTGCTTTGATATCACACAGGAACACTCCCAGGAACTCGTAGTTCTTAATTTGTTCACCTGGTGGCGCTGCAATTTTTTCCTAATTTTTTATGAATTTTTGTGTGTTATAGCTATTTTCGACTTCTTCTCCAGAACCGTCATTCAGATTAAGCTGAAACATGGTGGATGTTTTCCTTGTAAAAGGGTCAAACAAAGTTGTACACTATGTGGGAATGCTGCGGATTCTTGATTTTTAACGATTTTTTCAATTCTGGTACTTGTCGGTCAATGCAGCTTTCCTATTGATTACTATGGAAGTCAATGGGCATTCTAATGCTAATTCACATTTTGGACTTCTTCTCCAAAACCGTCATCCAGATTAACTTCAAACTTGGTGAGAATGTACGTTGGGTGGGTTTCTACCAATTTTGTTCAAATGTTCACGCTCCAGTGATTTTTTGATTTTTGATGAATTTTTTTTTTTTTTTTTTTTGGACAAACCTGAAAAGATCTTGTAAGTCAATGGGCATTCTAATGCTAATTCACAGGACAACTGACACCAAATTTACTGTTTACTTGATAACTTGAGATCTGTTTTGAGTTAGCTACACATGTTAATTATTCTGTATGAAGGTCATGCTGAGACAGTACATGAATGACCTTGACCTCGTTTGTGGGGTCACAGTGCAACATACATGAATTTTACTCTTCATTATAACTTGAGAAGTACTTGAACTTTGATGTTGCACATGTAAGTGTTCTTCTATAAAGGTCAGACTTACTCAGAACATGGTGTCCTTGATCCTTTCCCAAGTTCATAGAGCTGCAAGTGTGATGAATGTCAAGATCAGCTGAGGCACGGGCTGTTCACACAGCCCTCTTGTTATGATTGTTTTGTGTGTTTTTATTATTTTGGACTTCTTCTCCAGAACCATGACTCAGATTGAGCTGAAACTTGGTGGATAGCTTTCTTGTGAAAGGGTCAAACAAAGTTGTGTACTAGGTGGCACTGCTGTGGATTTCTCATTTTTAATGATTTTTTCAATTCGGGTACTTATCGGTAAATGTACTTTTCCTATTGATTACTATGTACATTTAAGTCAATGGGCATTCTAATGCTAACACACATTTTCGACTTCTTCTCCAAAACTGTCAGCCAGATTCACTTCAAACTTGGTGGCAATGTACCTTGGGTGGGTTTCTACCAATTGTATTCAAGATTTGAAAAGAAAATTGATGATAAGTTGAACACTTATAAAGCTGAGGTACCAGCAACAGTTAATAAAACCTGGGATGATGTAGTTAAAAATGAAAATGAGGACATTCTCTCAAAACAGGGAAATGTACAGAGGATAGTACAAGCAACAAAAGAAAGAGGATAAATCTAGAGAAGATAGGGAATGTAATGTTATTGTCTACAATGTCAAAGAAAGCTCAGAGCCCTCACCTGGGATAAGAAAAGTTGAAGACGAGCGATTCTTTGAAAAGCTCTGTGTTGAAGCACTCAAGATTCACCAAAAATTAGAGACTAAGAATCTAATAAGGCTTGGGAAGAAATCAGAGGACCAGGGCAAATCCAGACCACTGAAGATAATTATGCAAAGTAAAGAGGACAAAAACTTAGTAATGTCAAACCTGACCAAACTTAAAGATGCAGATGACATGTTCAAAAGAATAAGTGTAACACACGATATGACCTTGGAAGAAAGAGATCTTGTCAAGAAGAAAGTACAAGAAGCTAAAGAAAAAGAAAAGCAACATTCCGAGGGGGGGCAGTGCATCTACAGAGTCCGGGGCCCTCCTTGGAATCTCACCATTGTGAAATTAAAAAGACAGGACACTGCTTGAAAACATTATATACCAATATTGACTGTATCACTAACAAAAAACCTAATTACCATGCTATCATAGCTGATTACGATCCTGACATCATAGTAACCACTGAAACTAATCCCAAAAATCCTAGGTTTTCTATGACTAGGGCTGATCTTCAAATTAGTGGATATGTTCTATATACCAACGCCGAAGCCCAAGGATCACGTGGAGTTGCAATTCATGTGAGAGAAAGTATTAATTCCATGGAAGCTTTTCAGTTGGATTCATCTGAGTTTAAGGAATTTATTTCAGTGGAAATCAAACTCAATGCAAATGACAAACTATTGATTCTTGCAATATATCGTAGTCCAAATTCTTCATCAAACAACAATGAAAAATTGAACAATTTGATTAGAAATATCGATATACATGGTTACTCTCATTTATTACTGTTGGGAGACTTCAACTATCCTGAAATAACTTGGGAAAGTGGCGGTGGACAAACTAGATCAACAAATTCTGAGGCCTGGAAATTTTTAGAAGCGACAAGAGACTCATTTCTTTTCCAGCATATAGACTTCAGTACCAGCTATCAAATTAATCAAGCAGCAAACGTATTGGATCTACTTTTTACAAATGAAGAACATATG
>OZ026617.1:97218264-97285264 GCA_964020975.1 Hermodice carunculata
ACATTGCCACCAAGTTTGAAGTGAATCTGTAGGACAGTTTCAGAGAAGTGAACTGTTGACGGACGGCGACGGACGGCGACGGACGGCGACGGACAAAGAACAAGCCTATTTTCTCAGCTGACTGAAAAGTCACCTGAGCTTCAAAAAAGTGTGTCATGAGGTTTAAAAAACTGACTGTTAGGTTGGCTTTCAGCCTTTTCTGATTGTTTATTGTTTGTTTCTTGTCATGTGCTTGGTTTACTCCCTTGGCTTTTTGGTTTGCACGTTTCACCATACGAATTTTCCACATATAACAAGGTTTTACCTGCACGTCAAATGGAAACTCCCATAATTCCATTTGTTCCATAAAGGTTCCCTTAATCCGCCTTCTTTCTTCGACGTAGGACTCTCCTTGTGCATCGCGTAGTAACGACACATACTTTATGATTTTGGGGTCTCCCAGTACATTATCAATGTACAATTTGGGATTCCAGAATTCGTCCCAATCAATGTTGTCTCCCTGTTAAAAGATAAGACCAATTTTATTGCAATTGGTTGTGTGATGTTCATAACGGGACTGCATTTTGTTCTCATTTTCATCTGCCCAGTTTACGCTCATAAAGTTTTTTAAATACTGATATTTGCCTTTATTTGCACTTCGCGTTTATATATGGTTGAGGGCAAGCTTCTGCCCTTGCTCCACAGTTATATTTTATTTTCCTGGCGCAAGAGCTTTCAAAGTATACAAAGTGGCCCAGATATTCACCGTGGAGCGTACACTTTAATCGACGAATTTGAAGAAAAATAATTCAATTTTTGATTGTTCTAATGTTTTCATCTCATTACACGTTTTACCCACAGTTAATACTGAAGTTCTGATTTTTTTTCCTGAACACTCAACTCTACTGAAAAAAAAAATCTGTTTAGAGTGACTTTCTAAATCGTTAATCATCGTCCCCTTTTTTGAAAAAAGAAAGAAAAATAAAAGAAAAGAAAAGTGATTCAATCAATCTTTAATACGTCTCTTCTTTGTGCATGAGAAATTCCGTAAATGTTGCACGAGCTTCTACGAAACGTGTGGGAGACGTCTTCACGGATAACGGTGTAACACCATAACTGTGACTGTTGCGGCGCTCAGCGTTTGGTGGCTTACCTTCAGTGAGTCGCACGCCGGCTCTCTCCATCTTGCCTTGATAAGGACTTCTGCATCATAACATTCCTTTAGGGTGTTGATTTCACCCACTTTTAGAAATGTGATGTGCACTGTCACTTCTCTCTGTAAGACAAAATCAAAAAAGAAAAAAATTGTTTTTGATGAATGTAAAATTTGATGGTGTCATATAAATATATTGCGATATAACACTAATCGGCCTGTCTTTAAACAACTCAACCAATTAGCACCCAGGCTATTTTGTTGTTGTTTTTACAACAGCAAATATACAGGACACTTTTGATATTTAGTGGCATTTTGTGGTGAACCGCTGGCACCCATTTAGAAATAAAGTAACGAGAACTGCATTTTAACTTTTCCTGTGCACAAACATCATTTCAATGGTCAACTTTTCGTCAACAAAACATTCATCTTAATTTCAGCATCAATGTCAACTGGTAAAATCATATTTTAAAAAAGACAATGGAAAAGTATATGTACTCTTCGACCTGAAGTATGGGGTCCATTAGGGAGCAAATGATATCAAAGTCAATATTCCCGACAAGAGTCAAATTTATCTCAATTATTCCAACCATCCCATCCTCAAATTTCTCTCAAAATAGATTATTATTCAAGCACCGGCATGCTTAGTCTAAATTCGGAGGTCCAAAGAAAATATATATGTAAGTTATTCAGCTACACAGCTTTTCTGGGCTAAGTGTGACGAACAAAGCTTTAGATTTATTTTATAGATTGACATTTTAATCGTTAATACTAATAGTTGACTGAACAGATGATAAATCGCTGTCCTTGATGCCTGATCATCAGGACACTGCACATGTCCAGACACGAAAGATATTATAAACTCAAAAAAATATTATGTAGGCTGCAGTAAGCAGTACTGGTGTATGTGCAGCGTCTGGTCATATGGGTCTACACTTACCTGGAACCAATTTACTCACGACGAACTTAAAAGGGACGACATATAATAGTGCACTTAACTGCGGCTCTCAGGCCAGATGCACAGTAAACAAATCAACACCCTGCCTACCAAAAATGTACCAAAGAGTCCCAAGTGGTGCAAGATTTTGTAGCAGCTAATTGATGCAGTAAAGCGCTCCATGCATGCTATGCTATAAATAAGACAGATACAGACAGCAACAGAAACCTGAAAAGAGCGGGACGAATGCTCATGTACGAGGGAATGGTTAGGTGGATGCTTAAAGAAGCCCGCTCTCTTCATCCGATGTATGTCGTTAGTTCTTTTTCTCCCACTTTTATACCAAAGACATTTTGAACACAAAAATGTTAAATGACGTCTGCGAAATTACAATGTTTGGCAAAGCTTATTTACGTTTGACAAATTTGACGACACCTGTGGAATTCAGACGCCCTTTGATTGACTGTTCACTTTCCCACTTTTTACTGGGCAACCGAAAACACGGGAGGAAGTACATGCACAAAACTGGTGCACATGGAGGCAAATAATATAACAAGTTGACAAAGAGAGGACATGAAGCAGAATTACTCTTTCCACGACTTATACACAGGTCCGGACAGACCGAACATTAATTATTCATCTGGTGCAAGATTTTGTATCAAATTTATGTGCACAATAATGCAATTGCAAGTTTTGTCCACGCAAGGACCTGTAAAAATACCATCTCGTTTTTGGCATTGAAATGTCACTGCTGCACCGGATTGATTAGAATGTTTAAAACATTGTCCAGTGGGTATGAGCCGACAAAGGAGACAGTTATGTCATTTGTAAGCATCAAATATTAAAAAAGTCGCCGAAGTGACGTACTGTTATAGTAATTAAAAGTTACAACGCTCAATTTCCTGGTATATAGTACACTTAAACCGTACTGTTTTGCAAACCTCGAATGCCTTGGTTGAATCAATGGAATTTCCAAGCCCAAAATGTGAGAGAGGCTAACCATGTGTTACCCTTTGCGTTAAGTGTTCTGTTTAACACGTAATAGTTTGTCCGAGAAACGGGTTAAAAAAATGACTCTTCAAATACTGTCTACTTTGTCCTTTCCAATTTCATGAGGATTTTGTCAAAGTTGCTGCAGACAGCAGGAGAGATAGCATGGGCGTAGCCAGCCTTCTAAAATAGAAGAGGCAAAGGGTACTGGGGGGTTGGGAGGGGGCACGCCCCCTCCCAAGATTGAAAACGTTTGAAAAATGGCACATAAAATGGTGTAATTTAGTGGGGTTTGAAGGAGAAAAAAGACTTTATACACATATAAATTCTCAAAATTTTACTAAAATGTGACTATTTTTGATCATTCTATATGAATTGAATTTGGTCCTACAACTACTAGGGCAAAGATACAAGTAATCATTGAAAAAAGTACGTCTCCTGTGATACTCTTATCTTCTATCATTATGAGTGACTTAAAGTCTTAGTTGCAATAGGGTCTTTTTGCTTTTGTTGTGTATAATAACTTAAACTTAACAAGTCTTCTTGAGGCTAAATAAACTATTTCTATGCTAACTCCTGACATCATCAGCCAAAATTCAGAGGAGGCAAGCGCCTCCTCTGCCTCAGCCTGGCTATGGTACTGGATAGCCCGCCACCCGATAAACACATGTTCCTATCACCAACAATTTGTTTGCCACTCTCTGCGTGAAACGCCAAGAGCGCTGCCGCTAAGGCTATTTACTCAAAGTCAGTGTTACAGCTAGAACGGCAAAAGTTAACATGTACCGATCAGTGAACATTTTCAGACCGACCGACTCTTAACGCTTATTCTTCTTATTTTTTGAAGATGTAAAATTCTTTAAAAAAAACATGACGCAATTCGAGCTGGAGAAGAAGTCCCTGAGTCTCTGAAAGAAAGTGTTTACATAATGTATTTCTTCCTTAGAATTGTACATCTTGCGTCCTTTTGGAAATCTTGTGAAATGAAAATGACAGTAAACAAGTTCGCCTACAAACCATGCACCTGCCCGTTTTGTAGGCCTTATAGGCTACGTGTCCTAAAGACGCGGGCCACAGAATTACCAACGAGTAGTTTTTTCCTGTAAAAGAAGGCGAAAGGCCAGAATTCCCAGAAAATCCCTCAACTTTGGTCAATGATCGCACACAAGTAGAGAATGTCACCCGTGCCTCTTTTACTATCCTGATTGACATGTGATGCAATATTCGGATTGTCCATTCCCAGCGAGCCGGACTAATGTTGTCGCTTCAATTATTTCCCAAATTTGGGTGCCGCAATCTGTGTAACTCGCGTTCTCCCAATTGGTAATCATAACAACAGCTATTTCCAATCGGTAGACAGAGCACATGATTGCATATTATGACAATCTGGTAGAATATTGGATAACAGAGTAACTCTTGCATTGAAACTTGATATCAAATAAAGGCACAGCAAAAAGCTGCCAAATGTTTTTAAGAATAATGTAAACAAAATAAAGCGATTAACCCTGGTAATGCTAGCTGTCAACAGCGTACCTGGTTGCACGCGCCCACAGCGCGCCGGGGAAAGCTCTTCAAAGAGATCATCATGCTGGCATTGGAAACGTAGGCTGGTACTCGATAGAAAAGCATGTTAACAACGAAAACAAGTTTGTGGTGATAATCAAAAAGAAATGAAGATGACAGCCACTTTTAGTTATCTGTGATAGAAGAGTTACACAGATACAATCACACAATAGTCAACAATTTACCTACCCTTTCTGTCATTCCTGTTCTTGTGAGAACCTACTCAGCGATGATGCCACTGTATTCACAGGAAAAGGATTGCTGATGTGGTCATCAGGCGTCCGAACGCTGGAACCCAAGAAAGAATTTGCACCATGTACATTGCTTTTTTACCATCTGGCGTGGTTATAGGCATACTAAATACCGCGTACAGACTCTAGGATGATTGCATACGACTCGCATTCAACCAAAGGCAAGGTCCTGGTAAAAATACAAATTTGTTGGTTTGCTTTGACTTTTTGTTCGTCTCCATTACCTTATACTGTCTAATGCATGCGTATGTCAGGTATCTAAACCTTCAGCTTTGTAATAAATATGTATCGTATATTATAAAGGTACCCACATCTTCAGCAATTATTTTCTTTCTTATGACCCGCGACGAGAGGGCCGCGGAAATCTAAAACGGAACTATCTGCCGTCATGTGGACATTATAGGATATCACAGACTCACTATTCAGCATTAGTTTTAATATTGACATCACAGAAATGAAAAGTCTACTTCTGAATGAAAATGAAATCTGTGTTTGCTTCCTTTGCTTTTGAAATCACCTGCACCATTTGTTCCCGTGGCAACCATTTTGCTCCTTATGTCTCCCACAGGAATACTTGAGTGGGCAGAGTCCACTTTGATGTCACTCTTTTGCTGCATAATTGATATCTGTTCCTTCAACTCTTCACCAATTAATTGACTGATTGATTGATGGATGGATGGATGGAGTGACTGCCTGCCTAACTGACTGGTTGAGCGGTTATTTTTTATTTATTTTATTTTTATTTTATTTTTTTATTTATTTCTTTTGTTTTTTCTCTTTTGTTTTGCTTTGTTTCTATTTGTTTTTTTTTCTTTTAAATGGGGGGGGTCTCTTGGTTTGTTTCTTTTTTGTGTGTGTGTTTTGTTCTTTATATCTTAGAGGAGGCGGGAGTTGGTGTTGTTTTGTTTTGTTTTTGTTTTTGTTTTTGTTTTTGTTTTTTTGTTTTGTTTTTGTTTGATTCGGCTGTTTGACTGATTAATACATTGATGTTGAACCTATTTTAATTTGTTTATGTATTATTTACTTTTTTATTAATTTATTTTATTGATTGATTGATTATTGGAAGGTATAATTTCAAACTGTTCAGTGCCACATATACAGCAATGCCATTGTAAGTATATATTTGTTTCAACCAATCAAACATGGGTCGGAAGTGAGGAATACTCCCCAAAAGCGTAAACAGTCTGAAGGCCGAGTCAACAGCTTGTTTTTGTTTACAGTGCACCCACCGCAGCTGCTGACTTGGGCTGTATAATTCGTGACGTAAAAAATCAGGATGACACACTCGTCATCAGATCCTTTATGGTAATTTCAACGGGAAAGGTTACATGCCGATACAAAGTCATGTAAATTGGCTCCATCATGCGTTAGGTACACTCTCCATTACACAACTATAGGCCTATATATTTTCCATAAAGTTAAAGACACGTCTAATGAAAAAGTGGTCCACTTTTGGGGAAGAAGGCGCACTCATTAGCTGTGAGGTCAACTACAGTGACCATTCATTTACTCTCATCTCTGTGAGACCCAGTTCTGACAGGTTTTAATTGGCTGAGCTGTAGTGCACTTTCTGGGGTTGATGAGGGATTGTTTATACTATCCCTGCACAATGCAAATGATTGAGAGGCATTGGCCATCTGGTGGAAACAGAATGAACTTTCCCTTTAACTTGCATCAAATTATGCAAAATTGGAGTTATCGCTCACTTGGAATCCTCTTAAGAAGGTGTTTTCCCCGCATGCTCACTGATGCTCTGAACTTCATGCAATATCTTGTGAAATTATAGATACCATTTTACTGACATAGCTGTTTGAACAACCCGTTCTCGGCACACCTTGAATTATTGACCCCAAAAATTTGCCTCAGCGTCAGCTCTGAGCTGAGCTGAGCATCAGATTCAATAACATTTTGAAATGAGCTGAGTAAGAGGGGCAGAATAAATCTGAACTACGCTTAACATGCTTCTATCTCAGTGTAGGCCTAAGTGGATATCTCTGACCCATATGCATTATAACGTTGTGACTAAATGTTACTGAGACACGCACGTTGGGTCTGACAGCTTGTGTGTACATGATTTGATAGACAAAGTCAAAGGATAACAATATTACAAGCTTTACGCAAATGGTGGGTGGACGGGGATACTTCATCTAGTGACCTTACTTTCCTGCACAGCATGACCTTTGGCCCTAATTGAAGAATGTACGAGGTTTCATGAAACAAAGTCAAACTATCGGACAGTTATAGTTTTAGAGATAATTAAGTGAAGGGAGATATCAATGTGTCTCAGATACATAATTCACATAATTTCACGATATCTCAGAGATTTGCCCTATATACGCCTAGCAAATTTCAACAAATTTACCCAACATATATGCCTAGCAAGTTTGAACAAAATCTGACAAGCGATTTTGGGAAGTCGATGAGGCGAAGTGCTGAAGGAGGACGCACAGATTGGCTCAGGTAACTGACAAGACAGATGCGCTAATACAATAATGATGAGGATGAGGACTTCCTCAATTGTACCTTTTAACTGGACACATTGAAAAAGTACACTTGTAATCAAACTGCCAACGTCTCGCTTCATATTTTATATGTTCAAGCGCACTGCTATTCGGTGCATGGCCAGTTTATTAGCTATCTCTGAGCTTACATTTCTCGGCTGCCACATTGCTTAGCTGTGAAGACTTTTTCCACTGATCACTCAAAACCCAAGCGCATAGAATGTGTCTGATGTCTTTTGACATTCATCTGCTCTGTTTGCTTATTCTCCCAACTAATGCTCTCACAAGTACACTCATTGTGTATATATAGTCAGGTTAGGAGAATATATAAACTAGCACTCAACACCTGACAATGTTATGCCCCCCCCTTCCCGCCCGCGAACAGTCTCACCTAAATGCATAGCGGCCTCGTGGAATCATTATCTTTATTCTTACCCACAGATCTACGTTAATAATGTTGCTATGTTACTACAACTTGACAGTTATGACAAATAGTTAGAGAAAGGGACAGCTCAGCCTAGCCGTCAGCTCAGCGGGTTCGTTTAAAAAATGAGGCGAGCCGACCAGAAAGTTTAATCCCAATCCCTGTGGCAAGTGTAGGAACAGAAGAATAATATAGCCTCGTCTGCTGGAATGAATATTGAAATATCAGAAGAATACACACTAACTGTTATACAGTATGATATGCTTAACTTGTCAGCAGGCAGCGTTCGGTGAAATATCATAGAGTTTATTGAACGAATTTAGATCAATTCGTGAACGTTGTTGTTTTTTATTTACATGAGAAGACCCGACTTAATGAATTTTCAAAAAGACACTTGGTTCTGAAGTTTGTTACAATGAACTGTGTGCCAATTCAATTAGTGGCTGTGACACTGCCTCTCACCTGTACGGCATTGGGTCGGGCAGCGTCCTTACAAAGTTGATGACTGATCCCAGGTTTAGAGAAGAAGCACAGGTATTTAGACGGCCACAAGTGACTTAAAAAACCTGTGGTCTCTGCTGGTGAAAAGGCTCTGGTGCTCCCACATCATGACAGACTGGGAGAGACCCTTGGCCAGTTATGATACAGGAGACCCCTTGAAAGATCAGCAACAGTTCACATAAAACCAGAGTATCTACCACCCACTTCATCAGCATGCAACTTGCAAGTGTCAAAGCTACCGTGTCTTTCTCCAGATACAGGAGTGGTTTGGAGTAAAGTTTCTGCCACATCAATGGGGCTGGCGAATGTCGGATGGTGAATTTGTGCCCGAAATAATGGATAAGCCACATGGTCCATAACACGTCTTGCTCAAAGTGGTTCATTGCAATTGCAAGGCAGATTGTAGTACATATAGATGCAGGTGTCACAAGAGCATTCTGTGGTGCTCCAGTGTCTGTGGCTAATACATAGGTATTGCAAGTGTCAATGTTAAAATGAGAGATGTAGACATAGATGAATGATCATTACAAACCAATGCCTCCAATCCCACTTTTGTATAAAAGCCAAGTGCCAAGGTGTTAATGTCAAATTCATTCTTTTCCCAATTAATTGGATTTACTCAATAGTAAACAATTATGTCGTAAAACTATGTCATAATATCAGCCATTTTATTTGTGGCAATGTTCGATGGTAAAGTTTGTGTTACTTCCTGGTTATTTTTGACTTTTTGGGGATTAAAAAGAATCTTCTGACTATTGTTAAAAAAAATTAATACAGCTTACTGCAAGGAAATGAACTTATCTGGAATATTGGCAGTCATTTTTGTTTTGCGTGATGTCACTGGGCAGGTCATGTGACTTGCTGATTTCCTTTATGCACTGTAGTACCTACTCATGGCATTTGTTTTGAAAATAAGCGCATTATATCTTAAATAACAGTCATTTCCAGCATGGCGACTCTTTCATGGCAGCCATTTTGGTTTTCTACTGCTCTCTCGAAGTTTGTTTTCTTGCGACCTTTGACATGTTTAACTGCTTCATATTTACAGCCCAAAACCACTTAAAAAACTTTTGTTCCAATTTGTTCCGGGGTCAACCTTAGATTGACTGGATTAATAGCTTAGACTTACATGCCTACAGGTCTACATGTAAAGCTGATACATATTTATGTCGTATTGCCCCTGCTCGGAGACTGAACGACCTTGTTCTATCCGCACTGCTATTAACGCATGATATATATTTATTTTCATTATCATTTTTCTTTTTTTTTTTAAGGCGCTGTCAATTGAGAAATGGAAGATTACTTCGGTCTTTTCTGTAGTATTGTACAGAACAAGATGACAGCCAATTGATGAATAATAAATATGAGGAATGGTACTAATAGCCATTCATTTCTGGACGGGCAATAGGGTTAAAATTCTTAAAGGTAACTCGTGACCACGAGTTATTAAACTGTTGACGTGAATGGTAAGTCGTGACCACATGATAACAAGTCGCCGCCACGACTTACTTGCTAACTTGTAGCCACGGCGTTCTGTCTCGTTGCCTCGAATTACTATGTTGTGGCTACCACTTTCTAACTCATAGCCACCAGTTAAGTTTTCAGATTTTTATTCATCCACGCCCCTTCGATCGGCGGCTCCATAGTATCTGTCTGTGTTTTCCCTAATCTACTTGTTGTCAGCGGCAGATAAAACTTGGAGACAAACCAAGATAGTTGTGGCCTGCAATTTACGAGTACTTGAATGATAAAGGGCAGAATATGTCTATAATGCAATATTTTTGGCAACAGCATTAAACAGATTATTTACTATAGTTGGTTGTCGACAGTTGACCTTTAGCGCCTCTATGATGTACTTTAAACACTATTGCGAATACACGGCGTCATTGGGATTCCCAGGAGAGAGCTTTTTATCTGAGCACCAGAAGAGTGAACAATTCTGTTTTCACATATGTATTTATTGAGTTTAAGCCGTGTGGCTTTTATCATATACATGTATATCACATAATAAAAGAGCTCAGTGCACATGCATTCACTGAATAAAAGTAGAGTATACATGATCTGACATCATCAAAAGAACAGACATTGGCTACATCATGTAAATGGAAAGGTATATACATATTTAATGGAAATGAATGAAATTATTTACTTTTGCTTTTTACTTCAAAGGTTAAACAAGAAAACAAAATTTGTTAAAGGGATAAATAGCCAGAAAAGTTGGAAATTTCTGATTCTGTCCATTAATGACCAATTCATTTGACACTTTTTTTAATGAGTTTCACTGTATGAATCATAAAAACAACTTTAAAATTAATCCGAGTGACAAAATTTCAATTCCCTTTTGCCAGCAACTGGACAGTTTTAAGCCTATCTACATGCAAATGAAGTGCACTGTGTTATTACCCATATGTGCCATGAAACACTGACATGAAACTAGAAGTTGAAAAGAAAAAATTTGAAATTTCATCACTTAAAATTCAATCAAACACCAAAGTTTATATATATATATATATATATATATATATATATATATATATATATATATATATATATATATATATATATATATATATATATATATATATATATATATATATATATATATATATATATATATATATATATATATATATATATATATAATCTCCCCCAAAGTTAAAGCATTACATTTTTGGGTTGTCCCTCCATCCATCTGCTCAGCTCTTAATAAGGTTACAGACCACAGTTGTGATTGGCTGGTTGCGCATGCCAACGGAGATAGTCCGTAATTGTATAAATACTGTGTCTTCAGCATGCTGTAGCTTCTGTTTAAGTAAAGTTAGCTAAGTCAGATTTGCTGCATCGCAGAGTTGCTTCATTGGTAATCATATGGGTGCACTGTCTTCCAGGCCAGGTGGGAACTTTATGGTGGGGAAGGACAATGATGTGACCCTGATAAGAGCACAGTTCATACACCTGTATAAAGCTGATATCCAGGTGTTGTTTCGTATTTCAATTATCACAAATTAACGAGCTGGAAATTGTATGAAAAAAATCCACCCATATTTTTCTGACATTTTTATCTGTTGAATGCCGTTCACGGAATTTTAAAATACCAAAATGCTGATTTTTTAGACTGAAAAATGCTGATATGAAAAATAGAAGGATTTATAACTGTGGTCTGTGGCCATAAGAGCTGAGGAGATGAATGGAGGATGTTTATCGTTTGGAAAAGATTCAGCTGGCTGCTAACCGGGTAGTGACAGCAGCAATGAAAGCTACTTCATCAGTCAGATTATACGAAGAAACTGGCTGGGAAACGTTAGCTAAACGTCGTCAAAAGGTCAAATTAATTCTTATGTATAAAATTGTTGATAATATTACTCCCATTTACCTGAGAAACGTTTCTCCTTACGTTCCAGCTGATCAGGTGAACTTCAGTTATGACACCCGCCGGAGATCAGACATTCCTCATTTTAGAGCCCTCACCGACCTGTTTGATCGACCTTTTTTCCATCTGCTACAAGATTGTGGAACGTTCTCTCTTTAGAAACTCGCAATGCTTCAAGCCTTTCACAGTTTAAACACAGAATTGAATCTAATGTTCCTCGCCCAGTCAAGCATACGCACCTTTATTATGTTAGAAAAGAACAGCTGCAATCCAGCATGCAAGATTAAGAATGAACAGTCACTTGCACAAAATCGCTATCAAAGATTCTAGAATGAGGATGGGCTGTAGTCAGTTGAACGGTGACCTCTTCAAAATAGGCCTTGTTGATTCCCCCTTATGTTCATGCGGTGATAATGCAGAAAGTACTTACCACTTCTTTTTTGAGTGCAACAAATATGTTCTCTTGAGGGATAACTTACAGTCAAAGTTACTACAGTATGGAAACTTTAATTTGAGAACAGTACTATTTGGTATTGAAAGCAAAGGCAATACAAAGAAACAGAATGAGCATATCTTTGAAGCTGTGCACAAATTCATTGAGAATTCAAATAGGTTTAAAACATGATGTTGATAAATTTTTTATACTTACTGTACCTCAAAGAGTAATTTTTAAACATTAAGCTCACACATTACCCCATTACCCTCTCTCTATTCTTATTGTGGTCTTGTTTGTATATCTAACTTTGTACTAGTGCCTTCAACTTTTTGTTGTCTTGTTTTATATCTACAAGAGGCCCTAATATAGGCTGGTGAGCCTGTCGGCCAATTGTTTTTTAATAAAATACGTTTAAACCAAAGATTCTTCATTATGTTGTACCTGTGGTCAAGGATCGGAGGATGTTTGGCACTACTTTTTTGCTTGCTGTAATTACATATACTACTGAAATTCTTTACACTGCTCCATATTTACAATTGCTCCTTTTACTTTGCAAACATTACTCTATCGCTCAAATGACTGTTCTGGTTCAGAAAACGTGTCAATATTTCTATCGGTTCAAAATTACATTTCCAGCACCAAAAGATTTGATAGCAGTGCCATTACATGATTTCGATTTTTAATAGCTATCGCTGGAACAAATATTTTCATAATAATGATCCAATTTCATGATTCACAATGTTTCGATATATTTGCCCACTGTCTGTCTTGTTTTTGGGTGCGTTATTTCTTCTCAGTGTTATTGCAGAGGGTGTGTGTCCCCATGTTAACCTGTACACATCTCACTATCATCATGTATTCCAAGGCGCCAGTCCTCTCTGTGATTGTCTTGTAAGTTTTTTGTCCTGTGCACCTTGTCTTTTATGCAGAAGGGATTTGTATAGGGCTTGTCCTGCTTCCCAATTACTGAATAATATATGTTTAAAATAAACATCAAATTCCCATTAGAAATAGGAACTGGAAACAAGCAACTGTCAACATAGATTAAGGACTGCCTTTAGAAATGGAAACCGGGGACCGGGAAACAGTTACCAGTTCTCGGTTCCCAGTTCCTTGTTCTATGCTTTTACAAAACTACTGACCAAAGGTATATACAGTGTATGTATGTATGTATGTATGTATGTATATGTATATATATATATATATATGTATATATCCATATATATATATATATATATATATATATATATATATATATATATATATATATATACATATATATGTGTATATATATATATATATATATATATATATATATATATATATATATATATATATATATATATATATATATATATATATATATGTATATGGCGGGAGCATCGGGGGAGTGTCGCTGGCAGGCCAAGGTGGTCGTCTGGGGTGGAGAGAGTGAGTGCGGCCCGAGTTTTCGGATTGACAAACAAGCGGCTCTGTCCGCGACAAGCATTGAGTAACGTACGTGCGCGTCCATCCGCCCGCGTGTGAGTCTCTCTCTCTCTCTCTCTCTTTCTCTCTCCCCCTCTCTCTCTCTCAATAATCTTGTCAATTTTATGCAAATGTCAAAAACGTCAAAATTTGATTATATTTAACAATGACAATAAATGACCAAAAAGGCACATACTGACACGAAAACTGTACTTTTATTCAAATTGTTGCTATTTGGGTAAAGGAACGTCATGTCGAAACGGAAGTATCATTTAGACAAACGAAGAAGAAATATGATTGTCTGTAAAAGGACATGTGTAAAAGCACGTGACGAATGTGTTTGCATTTAAACATTTGTTTAACTACAAACGATTGATGAACAGGGAAACCTTATATGAACCATTCTCGCAACGTATGTATTTTACTAAATCCACAATTATTTTTGCCCTTTTTTGTTCCGAATACAGGAAAATTTCAGGAGAACGCATCCAATGAACCATGAACCAAAGTTGTAGGATTTTAGTTGATGCAAATCAGGTGAGTATGCAAAATGTAAATCTTGAATAGCTTGAAAACTATCATAAATAGTCAAACTTTACTTTGTAAGTTTGTAACATGCAAATCCAAAGAAACAAGAACCAAAGTTGTAGTATTTTAATTTATAAAAATTAGGCTTATACACGAAATTTAGATTATGTTGAACAGTGGCAAAGTGTAGCATTTCAAACTGTTCTCAATTTCAAGGCAACCAGGCAGATTTGCTATGAAGCCAATCTTCTTTTCTAGTTCGCAAAGGGGTGTCCCTTTATCCTGGCGGTCTGATTCTTCCTATAATAATGTAAGAAGTTCAATGAAAAGGCCACATGTAACATAATTATATTCTGATCATTGAATATAACTTAATGAGCATAGCCACAAGTTGCGTCATTAAACTTCTCTCTAGCCATGGTAGGCTTATTACTGAAAGTCTTTGGTGGAAATGAATATTCATTGATGTACATCGTATGACTAACCTCTATTAATATAGCGTATCAATCAAGGACTCTATCCGTGAAAGCGAAGCGTAAAAATATATCCTCCCTCTCTATGTGTGTTCATGTGGGCCTAGGGCCTATGTATTTTGGTCAGTTGCATCTGATTCCCCCCCCCCCCTTTTATTTCTATGTTAAAGCTGTTGTGCTCAAATAAGATTTGATTTGTCCATGTTCCTTTGAAGTGGGAGCTTCTGTTCTTGCTGTCCCTATTGTCCGATACAGCCCAACTTAAACAAACTCTTTTATTTGTGCATATATGGCATATGAATAGGATAGGAGGAAAATTGTCAATTACGGGGGGGGGGTCCGTCTTTAATAGTGACCTTGGTTCACCTACATAGCAATGAATTCAAGTATAGCGAGGTCACTGCATAGGATTCTCGATGCATAGAAGTAGTCGACTGCAAATATATTTCATGGACCTAGTCCAGTCGTCACTGTCATATTAGAAATCTATACATTAAATGTATATTTACAATGAAAACAAGATCAGAATTAGGAAAGATGATTGGCTGCATAGCAAATCAGTGTGTTTGTCTTCAAAGCATATTGGTGTGGCAATGTACAACTATTCCATAACACAGGAGTAGAAATTGGAATGGCGTCTCTATCTTTTATTGCTTTGAAGTTATTTAAGATTAAAAATTTCTAATGGTGCTATTTAGCATAATTTAAATTGCTACAAATTTTATTGTAATTCATTAAGTGTGCAATGGTCAACAACCCCCTACAAGAAGTTGGAATGACATCTCTATCTATTATAGTGTTAAAGATATTCAAGATTGAAAATTTCGAATCTGCTAATTAGCAAATTTAAATTGCAACAACTTTTGTTTTAGATTCATTAGATGCGCACTGGTCAACAACCCCCTAGTGAAAGTTGAAATGACATCTCTAACTATAATAGTTTTGAAGATATTCAAGTTTTAAAATTTCAAGTGCTGCTAATTAGCATAATTTAAATTGCTACAACTTTTCCTTTAGATTCATTACATGCAGAGTGGTCAATAACCTCCTAATAGAAGTTGGAATGACATCTCTATCTATTACACTTTTGAAGATATTCAAGATTTAAAATTTCAAATGCCCCTAATTTGCATAATTTTAAACATCTTCATTTCTCTGTATAAAACGGTCAAATTCCTTGTAGGGAGGTACAATCATGCCAAGTTTGGAGTTTCTATGTATAATAGTGTCCTAGAAAAGTGTCGGACAAATTTGCTGGTAAAGAAGAAAGAAGAAAGAAAGAAAGAAAGAAAGTAAGAATTTCAGGAAAAACAAAAAAGTGTGTGTTGACACACACACTTTAATGAAAGAACAGAAAAGTGTCTGTTGACACACGCACTTTAATAATCACAGTGAAATTGATGATGTTGCCAGTAAGTGGCTGTGTGAAAATATTCGGATGACCAAAAACTCCACCAGTAGGATGTATTCGTGTCTAAATGCGGTCCTACTCTAACACCTATTGAGCAAAAGAGGGAGCCACCTGCATCAGAACAGATCCATGTATTTAGCATGGTCAAAAGTACTTTCTCAACAAAATGAACAACACAAACACACAATAATCTTAAGAAAATGTATTAACATACATTTGAAACATAAAGGATGCGATAGAAATGGGCTCTCTTTTGGTTGAAAGTGTGTTATTTGTGGATGTGTATGTAGTATATAATACAAATCTGCCCTGAACATGTTGGAAGCATCAGTCTGTTGCCCCGGCAACACAGGAAGTGAGCAGGATCGCAGTTAAATATGAATGTCTCCTATTGGCTGGTACTCTGTCAGACGTAGCCTTTTGGTCGAAGTCTGTCGGTCGGTTTTTCTACATAGTTAATGTACCCTGCGATTTGAAACATAACCTAGCGGTGAACTGCTAACATCAATTTTATCTAAACATTTCAACAGCTACATGATACTAGGCCTACTTTGTAACGGCACCCGGATGTCACAAAACATCATCTTAGTATGCCTTGTATAGCCTCCTGTTGTGTCAAATAAAATCGTTTTGAGTCTAGATTCTTGCAAAGTACAATCCTACAGGTCAAAGTTGTAAGTTTTGAGTCACAACTTTTGACGAACTTAATATTGTGTTACTACACCTTTGGTCAGTAGTTTTGTCAATAAAGTATGGAATAAGGAACTGGGAACCGAGAAAGTTTACCGGTTCCCAGTTCCTTATTCTCTACTTCCCATTTCCTGGAACTTTATTCTATACTAGGAACTAGGAACCGGGAACTGGTTCCCTGTTCTCGGTTCTAAAGGCCGTCCTTGTAATCTCTGTTAAGAGTTTCTTGTTTCCAGTTCCTATAGTTCTATTGAGAGTTTGTTCTATATTTGCCAAATGCAATAACTGAGTTGGTACAAATATTGATATATACATTGGAAAGTTTAACAAATGACATTGATGGAACATTCATGAGACCAAACAAAATGAAAGTATTAGAAGTTGGAATGGCATCTCTATCTATCATAACTTTGAAGTTATTCAAGAGTGAAAATTCCAAATGCCCCTAATTTGCATAATTTTAACAACTTCATTTCTGTGTATTAAATAGTCAAACTCCTTGTATGGAGGTACAATCATGTCAAGTTTGGAGTTTCTATGTATAATAGTGTCCTAGAAAAGTGTCGGACAAATTTGCTGGTATAGAAGAAAAAAAGAAAGAAAGAAAGAAACTGGAAAAGAAAAGATTTGCTTGAAAGCAAATCTGTCTGTGTGCCTTCAAATATTTAATGCTACAACTTTTATCCTTTGGTACTTCACATTCCATTAAGCTCATGGCTGCATGCAAATTTCAAAGTCCAAATGACCTTGAACTTTGACCTTTACATGTCACGTGCAAATTGCGCAGTGTTACAATATCCACAACTTAAGCCGGACATGAACCAAATCAGAGTAAAATTGACCGAGTTTTGGCAAGATGAAACTTTCAAAGGGCCAAATGACCTTGACCTTTGCCTTTTTGAGGTTACATGTTCTTATAAAAATGTCCAGTGTAGCAATACCTACAATTTGAGTCCATTTGAGATTATAATTGGATGGAGATTGGCCAAGTTATGACTGGATGAAACTTTCAAAGGTCCACGTGACCTTGACTTATGAACTTTAGAGGTCACATGCAATTTAAAAAATGTGTAGGGTTACAATAGCTACAATTTGAGCCCAACATGATCAAAATTGGATAAAAATTAACCAAGTTATGGCTAGAAGAAAGCCACCACCGAAAGTGGCCTTTGACCTTGAAATGACATTTGACCTTGAGGTGACCTCTACCTGAAGTGAACCTTGACCTCAAAAATGACATTTTGGTTAAAAAGCATGACCTCTCATTATAAAAGGGCCAGACTTTATCCATAGAAGTATAATTGTGCCAAGTTTGGAGTAACTACATATAATACTATTCAAATGAAGTGTCGGACAAATTTGCCAGTAAAGAAAGAAAGAAAGAGAGAGAGAGAAAGAAAGAAAGAAAGAAAGAAAGAAAGAAAGAAAGAAAGAAAGAAAGAAAGAAAGAAAGAAAGAAAGAAAGAAAGAAAGAAAGAAAGAAAGAAAGAAAGAAAGAAAAAAAGAAAGAAAGAAAGAAATCCTAGAAAAACAGAAAAGTGTGCGTTGACACACACACTTTAAGTATAACAGGCCTTGGATGAATAATACAATCCACTTGGTTCATTCACTATCTGTAAACACTTGAAAATTCTGGGGTTTTATCGAAAAAGAAAAATATGGAGCTTGAAGGTCTGAAATTCATAGCCAGTCATTTCAATTCATGGAAAATCCCAAATTATCCTATTGCATTAGGTTTTAAATGAACTCTATTTTATAATTTTTAGCTTGGCTGACTTGTCAGCCAGCACTGATCGAGCTTATAGGGTGGTCCTTTGTCCGCCGCCGTCCATCCACACTTGACATTTTCGGCTTCTTTTTTATAACCGTCGGACAGATTTACTTCAAATTTGGTACAGATGTACCTTGGGTAGGTCCCCACCAAGTTTCTTCAAATAGTCACGCTCAAGTGAGTTTTGAATTTTTTAATTAACTTTTTAGTTCTTTTTTGGGGGGGGGGGGCAAATCTTAAAATATCTTCTCTGAAACCACTCACTCAATTGCTTTGCTATCACGCAGGGAGGCTCCTAGGGACTCCTAGTTGTTCACCGTGTTGCATTTTTTATTTATTTATTTGTGTGTGTGTGTGTGTGTGTGTGTGTGTGTGTGTGTGTGTGTGTGTGTGTGTGTTCTGCTATTTTTGACTTCTCCAGAACCGTCACTCACATTAAGCTGACGGTTGGAGGATATGTTCCTTGTGGAAGGGTGAAACAAAATTGTTCACTAGGTGGTACTGCCGTTGATTCCTGATTTTTTACTCTTTTTTCAATTTGGGTACTTATCGGTAAATGCACCTTTCCTATCGATTACTGTGTAAGTCACTGGGCATTCTAATGCTAATTATGTCTGGGTGCCAACCTAGACATTTTGTTTTTCCCAGAATTCTTTTTTTTCTTTTCTTCTTTCTTTCTTCTTTACGACCAAATTTATCTGGAGTTTTTCTTGGACACTATCATTCCCAAAACCACCACAGTTACCATGGTGACTGACTTACCTGTGAAATTGAGTACCTGGTTTGGAATAGTCATAATGTTTAGAATTATGCAAATTAGGGGCACCTAAAATTTTGAAAGCGCTCGATCCTCCAAACTCTTGCAGATAGACACAAAGTTTCGATGTGCATATACAGGTTTGCGACACCTGCCAATATAATGGGCAGTATATAAAAGTTGTAGAATCTGAAACTATGCTAATTAGAGGCACTGAAAATTGAAAAGTTGAATATCTCTAAAACTATTATACATAGAAATGCCATTCCACCATCAATTTATAGGTTTGTGGGAAAGCCGCATCCAATAAACCATGAACCGAAGTTGTAGGATTCTAATTTATGCAAATTAGGTGATTTTCCACGATTTAAATCCTGAATAGCATTAAAACTATTATAGATAGAGGTGCCATTCGAACTTCAATTTATAGGCTTGTGACATAGCCACATCCAATGAACCATGATCCAAAATTGCACAATTTTAATTTATGAAAATTAGGCAAATACATAAAATAAAACTGTTGAACATTTTTGAAACTGTTATAGATATTGGTGTCATTCAACTTCAGTTTATAAGTTTGTGACATCGCCACATCCAATGAACTAGGAACAAAAGTTGTAACATTTTGGTTTATGCAAATTAGGACAATACACAAAATTTAGATTCTGTAGAACAATGGCAACGTGTAGCATTTCAAACAGTTCTCATTTTGAAGGCACTCAGGTTTGCCGTGAAGCATCTCTTTTTTCTAGCTTACATTTTTTACTTCTTTTCTGAACCATCAACCAGGTTGATTTCAAACTTAGTGAGGATGTACCTTGAGTGGGTGCTATGAAGATAGTGGATCTGGAAAAAAAGTCGAAACCCCCCCCCCGAAAATCACAAAGAAATAGGAAAAAATACAACACCACCTGGTGAACAAATTCAGAATGAGGAGTGCCTCGGGGTATTCCTGTGTGATATCAAAGCAATTGGGTGTTCGATGTGAGAGAAGATTTTTTTCAGATTTGTCCAAAAAAAAAATCATAAAAAATCCAACAAGAGGACTGTGACAGGCCTCTCCTCAGCTGACATGTACATTTTCCCTTCCGAATTTTTAAGATTTGCCCCCAAAAAGCAATTTATAAAAAAATCTAAAAATCAATGGAGCTTGACCATTTGAACAAATCTCCTAAAGACCCACCAGAGGTACATTTCCAACAAATTTAAAGTAAATCTGACTTACAGTTTCGGACAAGAAGTCAAAATTGTGAATTAGCATTAGATGGACCAGTGACTTACATAGCAATCAATAGGATCAATAGGTGCATTTTCCGGGTAAGTACCCGAACTGAAAAAATCGTTAAAATCAGGAATCTACAGCATTGCCACCTGGTGGACCATTTTGTTTGACCCCTCCACAAAGAAAAAAAACATAAAAAATCCGAAAAATCAATGGAGCATGACCATTTGAAAAACTCAGCTAGAAACCGACCCAAGGTACATTGCCACCAAGTTTGAAGTCAATCTGACTCACGGCTTCGCAGAAGAAGTAAAAAATGTGAATTGGCACTAGAATGCCCATTGACTTTTATAGTAATCAATAACAAAGTTGCATTTATCGGTAAGTACCCGAATTGAAAAAAAAATCGTTAAAAATCAGGAATCCGCAGCATTGCCTCCTAGTGAACAACTTTGTTTCACCCTTCCACAAGAAACATATTCACCAAGTTTCAGCTTATTCTGACCGACGGTTCTGGAAAAGAAGTCGAAAATAGTTATAACACACACACACACAAACACACACACACACACACACACACACACACACACACACACACACACACACACACACACACACACACAAAATTATTTAAAGATTAAAAACAATTGCAGCGTCACCTGGTAAACAAATTCAGAACAAATATTCCCTGGGAGTGTTCCGTTATGATATCAAAGCAATTGGGTGTTTGGTTTTAGGGAAGATTTTTTAAGATTTGCCCCACAGCAGAACCAAAAACAATCATTAAAAAATTAAAAAATCACTGAAGTATGACCAATTGAACAAACCTGGTAGAAACCCAACCAAGGTACATTGCCACCAAGTTTGAAGTGAATCTGGCTGACGGTTTTGGAGAAGAAGTCGATTGTTGCCGACAAGCGACGGACGAAGGACAATAAGAAAAGCTCAGCTACTGACAAATCAGCTGAGCTAAAAAGCTGTTTCCAATACGGGAGTGGTCTCTTTATGGGATATTTTCAATGAATATTATACTGTATTATTAGGATGTCCTGGAGGAACAAATGTGTACTATATATATTATTTTGGTTTGAATTTCGCACCTGTTTGTACTTAAATTCATACAGTGTAAATCACCAAAGCAAGAAAATACATGTATTTTAAAATTGATATAATTTTCCATAACAGGAGCTCATTGACAGTAGAAACAATATGTAAACTTGTCAGTGTTAAATATTTATTGTTTATTATTTGTCCCAATTGAATGTAAGAGATATGTCAGGGATTTAATGTAGTATACAGGCAAACCCTTGTCGCGCTGGTAATTTCATATTACCTGCATGGGTATCATAAAAAGTTACTTTTTGATGCTTTCAAGATGATCTACACAAACCAAGCTTTTAATGATAGCCTTCTTTATGTACACAAGGCCACATATTTTTTTCTTCAATTTACGGACCCTTCTGTTTTCAAAATTGGCAAAAATGGAGAAAAATGAAATATGCGAAAATGGTGATTTTTTT
The DNA here is from genome assembly GCA_964020975.1 of Hermodice carunculata. Taxonomy (NCBI): domain Eukaryota; kingdom Metazoa; phylum Annelida; class Polychaeta; order Eunicida; family Amphinomidae; genus Hermodice; species Hermodice carunculata. Next base: position 97,240,209 of record OZ026617.1, read on the forward strand.
CGACTTTTTTTAAATCTGCACATAGACCTATAGAAAAGTCATTTAACATCCTGTTAATTTACATTTTTTTTCAGATGTTGGCAGCTCTCAATTGTTTCTTTCTAACACACAAGCTTTACAATACACGGTTTATAAATTTATCCAATTTAACTAACTTGACAGAGCCAAAACAAGAGTACATTCTTCTCACTCTACATTATCTCTGACTTTTTTGGGCTCCCTCCTATTTTAAAATTTAGGTGATCTAGCCCGTAAACAAGACGAAACCAAAAAAAAAAAAAAAAAACACAAAAAGCAAAACAAAACAAAACAAAACAAAACAGAACAAAAAAAAACAAAACAAAAAACAAACAAAAACAAAAACAAAAAACAAAAAAACAAAAAAAACAAAAAAAACAAAAAAACAAAAAAAAAAAAAACAAAAAACAAAAACAAAAACAAAAACAAAACTAGGAAAGATGATTTGTGTGATCAAAGCATATTGGTATGTCAATGTACATTACACCCTTTTCTCAAAATTTTTCTGTTTTAGGCCTAAATGTTCAATGTTTAAACAGTAAATTTGACCACTTTAAAATTTTACTGGATGAATTATCCAAAAATCGTTTTGAATTCAGTGTCATTTGCCTCCAGGAAACTTGGGTTGATGGCGAGAATTGTGACATGTCGCAATTTGATCTGAGTAATTATACATCTATTCATTTACCCGCGACCTGCAGCTCTCATGCAGGCTGCTTAATATATCTACGTAAACAATTTCAGTTTGTCGTTCGAGACTTGTATTCCCCTAACAGGTTATGGGAAGGCCAATTCATAGATATAACTGGTGATGGGTTCAAACAAAAAGTCACCTTGTGTAATGTGTACCGACCTCCAAGAGACAGAAATGAGGATATTGAATCTTTTATTAATGACATGGTACCTACATTATCAACTCTATCCAATGAACGGTCCGACAAAATGATTGTAAGTGACTACAATATTGACATGCTAAAAACAAATATAAGGGAAAAATACTCAGATTTTCTAGACTTAATGCTCAATAACGACTATCGACCCCAAATTACCTTACAAACTCGTTTTGCTGAGAAATGTGCAACAATAATTGATAATGTTTTCTGTAATTTCTCCCATGCTACAAAGTCATGCCGCTCCGGCATCATTTTTACTAATTTATCGGATCACCTTCCTTATTTTGTCTGCCTGAATCAGAAAACAAATTTACAAGGCCCTCCCAAATATGTGCAAGTTCAGAAGCAAGACGCTGAGTCTATACAGGATTTCTCTAGTGAAATAAATAACACTAATATAATGGAATCTTTCATCCAAGATCCAAATTCACATCCAAATATAAATTATAATAAGTTTGTTGGCATCATACAGTATGCCAAGGAGAAGCATTTGCCTATCAAAACCGTAAAATTTAACAAATATAAACAGAAATTCTCTCCTTGGGTGACGAATGGTATTCTGCGATCCATAAAATATAAAGATAATTTATATCGCGAATTAAAGTGTAATAATCCTGAATCTTATCAATATCAAGTTATCAAACTGAACATAAAGACTTACAAGTGCATCCTGGATAAAACTATTCGTCAATGCAGGCAAAACTATTACAATTACCAATTTGATAAATTAAAAAAAGACACAGGAAGACATGGGATACTATCAGGTCAATTCTCAGTATAGATAAAAAGAAAAAAGATTTCCCACAGTTTTTCAAAGTGGATGGCACACAAACGTCAAACAAAAGTGAAATAGCCAAACGTTTCAATGAATTTTTTACAGAAATTGGCCCCAAACTAGCTTCTAAACTAAATTCAAGTAATGTACCAGCCTTTACTACTTATCTTACCAATCAACATGACAACGTGTTTCGCTTTTCTCCGGTGTTTTCTAATGATGTTCAAACGATTTTCAATAAGTTGAAGCCTAAAACGAGCTCCGGCCACGTTTTATTATCTATGAAACTTATCAAAGCCATTAATAATACTTTAGTTCAACCTCTGACGCTAATCATTAACCAGTTGTTAGTCACTGGCATTTTCCCTGATAAGTTAAAGTTAGCAAAAGTGATACCTGTGTATAAAAAGGGGATAATGCCAGTTTTGATAATTATAGACCAATCTCACTCCTTCCCGCGCTCTCAAAAGTCTTTGAAAAAGCTGTCTATCGTCAAATTTTATGATTTTTATACTTCAAACAATTTGTTTTATAACAGTCAACATGGTTTCAAACAGTTACACTCTACAGAAACAGCCGCTCTTGAATTTAAAGACAGAACCTACCAACTTCTTGATTCGGGAAAAGACCCGTAAGCATCTATCTTGACCTGTCAAAGGCATTTAATACCTTGGATCATGGCACTCTCCTTCATAAATTAAACTACTATGGAATACGTGGCACTGCTTTAAATTGGTTTAAAAGTTACTTGACTAATAGACTTCAATTTGTCGAGTACGATGGTGTGCAATCTGAATCATTACCTATTGCTACAGGCGTACCACAGGGTTCCATTTTAGGTCCCCTTCTTTTCATTATATATATAAATGATATTTATCTGGTCTCCTCAAAATTTACTGCTATTCTCTATGCCTATGACACAACCCTCATAAACACTCTACGCTCCTTTCATTTCAACAGTGGATCTAATAATGAAAATCTCTCAGCAAATATTAATTTCGAGCTAGACAAAGTACACAGCTGGCTTGTAGCAAATAAACTATCCTTAAATGTTTCCAAAACCAGACACATGATCTTCCATTTTCCACAACGTAAGCTTAATTTAAACATTAATCTATCAATTAATAACATTCCCATAGATAGAACAACCGAATTTGACTTCCTGGGACTCATGATACATGAAAATCTTAACTGGAAAGCCCATATCAATAAAATATCAAGTAAACTCTCTAGTATAATAGGTACGCTAAAAAGACTTCACAATTATTTACCCACTTCAGGTCTCTTGCTCATTTATAACTCTTTTGTTCCTGCCACACCTTAACTATTCTATTCTTGCTTGGGGCCATTCATGTGATCGAGTTGTAACATTACGAAAGAAAGCAGTCCGCCTTGTAAGTTCTTCAACCTACTATGCACATACGGAACCCATTTTTAAACAATTTAACTTGCTAAAGGTCCAGGATCTATTATATCTAAAAGCACTGAAATTCTACCATAGATATAACCAAAATCAGTTGCCTAGATACTTTGATAATATGTTTGCTGCCTTACCAATTACCCATACGCGTAACACCCGACATCGAAACATTCCTCGTCATCCCCCCCCCCCCTTAAAAGCCTCCACCAGGAACTGTATTCGTTATTACATCCCTGAAATTCTAAAAGAGTTGCCACCAAATATTGAAAAAAAAGTCACAACCCATTCATACTATGGTTTCTCCAATTATATAAAAATTTTCCTTATCAATAAGTACTCTGAAATCTGCACCTTAGCAAATTGTTTTGTCTGTAATTATAATTGATTGACTTACATTTTGCACTTCAGTTTCTTTGTGAAATATTATGGTTAATATTTGACTGACTTTCATTTGTACTTCAGTTTTTGTACAATGTTGACGACTATATAAATATATTCACACTTCATGTAACCATACCCAAAGGTGGCCCCCGCGATAGCGGATTGAATATCCTTCGCGGGGTTCATCCTGACTTTTTGTCTTGAAATACCTTCTTCCGTTCCTATATGTAACTCATATATGTGTTTTCAATTTTGTATTGGCATTATCTGCCTATATGATTTTGTAATCAGTCAAATAAAACTATGTCTGAGTCTGAGTCAAAAAATGTACAACTAGTCCATAACACAGGGGTAGAAGTTGGAATGGCATCTCTATCTATTATAGCTTTGAAGTTATTCAAAATTTAAAATTTCTAATGGTGTTTTTTAGCATAATTTAAATTGCTACAACTTTTATTTTTAATTCATTAGGTGTACAGTGGTCAACAACACCCTGGTAGAAGTTGGAATGACATCTCTATCTATTATAGTATTAAAGTTATTTAAGATTAAAAATTTTGAATACTGCTAATTAGCATAATTTGAATTCCTACAACTTTTGTTTTAGATTCATTACACGCGCAATGGCCAACAGCCCCCTAGTAGAAATTAAAATGACATCTCTATCTATAATAGTTTTGAAGATATTCAAGTTTTAAAATTTTAAATGCTGTTAATTAGCATAATTTAAATTGCTACAAGTTTTGCTCTAGATTCATTACATGTGCAACGGTCCATAACCCCCTAATAAAAATTAAAATGACATCTCTATCTATAATAGTTTTGAAGATATTCAAGTTTTAAAATTTTCAATGCTCCTAATTAGCATGATTTAAATTGCTACAACTTTTGTTTTAAATTCATTAGATGTGCACTGGTCAATAAACCCCTAGTAGAAGTTTTTGAATGACATCTCTATCTATTATACTTTTGAAGATATTCAAGATTTAAAATTTCAAATGCCCCTAATTTGCATAATTTTAAACATCTTCCTTCCTCTGTATAAAACGGTCAAACTCCTTGTATGGAGGTACAATCATGCCAAGTTTGGAGTTTCTGTGTACAATAGTGTCTGAGAAAAGTGTCTGACAAATTTGCTGGTAAAGAAGAAAGAAAGAAAGACAGACAGACAGACAGACAGACAGACAGAAAGAAAGAAAGGAAGAAAGAAAGAAAGAAAGAAAGAAAGAAAGAAAGAAAGAAAGAAAAAAAGAAAGAAAGAAAGAAAGAAAGTGTGTGTTGACACACACACTTGAAAAATGGGAAGGGAGGGGGCTTATTGGAAAAAGTTAATCACATAGTTACTGCTAGTTGCAGGACTTATGAAGGATTTCAATGTTTAAAGTGTTTGATTGGTTGCATTTTAATTTACGTGAATGCACAAAAAGTTAAGAATTGATAATTTAACGAATGCATTTTTATTTCATGAATTACATTAAAATGTATTTACCCATTACATGAAAAGACTAAAACCACTGATTCAATATTTCAGTTTCACTCTCTACCCTCCTTGGTTACAGACTGTCAGCATGGGCAAAATGATAAGAATACATTATGATTCTCATTTTTTTTTCAAATGTTGATTAAAATCTAAGATCAAACATTGTATATTCTCAGCGTAGGCACTACATGTTCTTTAATAGGCAACAGTCAACGTCCCATGAAAGATAAAAGAATGAAACATACATGTTTGAGTATGTGCAGTGACAGAATCTAAAGTATGTGCACTTGGTGATGTATATGAGCGGCCGGCTAGTCAGTATCACAAAACGGTTGCCATCAGTGGCTTAAATCTTGAAAATTTATTGTTTATGGCTGAAGATTGAGGATTAATCTTATCGAAATTGGTGGTATAAATGTTTTGCTATTGTACAAAAAAGGCAGAAAATGTAGCTTTATCTACAGCACACAATTTGACCATGTTGACATGGAGAAACACTTCAAATTGACATGTAAACTAGCTGAGAACATTTCAATATTTCATAATTACGGTGAGATATTTTTTAGAAATGAGCAGTCCTGTATGCATGTGCTTAAACCCTGTGTGAGTTGACTGGGGGTGGGGGTGGGGAGTGAGGTTCATGTTCATACCATACCAAATCTCGGCACAAGACCTGAAACTAGGGCCTGTTTTTTGTTTGTTTGTTTGTTTGTTTGTTTTTCTTTAAGCTTTCTCCTTTCTGACACAAGAGAATGATTACACTAAAGGCAAATTAAAATTTTATCCACAGTAACATCATATTATGGTCATGCTGATGAAGGCTGGTTTACATACAAGGACCAGATATGAAATACCCCTATTCCCTATCACTAGATTGTTACTGAGTTGCAGCCTGAACCTATTTTCATTTAAACATAATGGACAGTGTGTACATAGCTCAAATCAATGCCTCACCAAGAATATAGGCAGAGGGTTGCGTATGTTTTATTCCATCCATTCACAACCACGTACTTTGTTATTTTTCTAAGTGCTTCATGTCTGCACTTAAAATTTATATTCATAATTGCAGAGATTTCATGGGGTTTCTCCCCATACATTTTTGGTGTGTGTGTGTGTGTGTGTGTGTGTGTGTGTGTGTGTGTATGTGTGTTTGTTTGTTTGTGTGTGTGTGTGTGTGTGTGTGTGTGTGTGTGTAATACATGCAAATAAATAGATCTACTTTATTCATCTGTAGCTGTGTTCAACATCTGTCGGATCTATCAGTGTCCATTTTCTACAAATCTGAGATGCTGGTTATACACATAAACTTTTCTGCATACAACATAGAGCTGGAGAGTGCTCTGTGGTCACCAGTGAACTAGCTTATAGCTTATGTGTAGCCCTGACCTGGGAACGAAATGTTACTCATTTATTTATAATGTGTCAGGGAGCCGGGAATATTTATGTTACTGCTAACATGTGTGCTGTTTTATTGCCACAATAAGATTACACTTTCAATAGGAGGTATGCAATTTAATTGGGATCCTGTGCTGCCACCTAGACTGCAACAAGGAACTTGACAGGAAGGAGGGCACATTCATGTGTTAAGCAGGGCTAAATGAGCTTTTTAATAGAAAAAGGAGCGATCTGAGAAAGCAAAAATCTTAACAAAAGTCATTCACTAAGCTTGAAAACAAACCAGATGTTTAACATATTTAGAAAATTTAATTTGTTTGTCAGAAAAAATGTTAACTCTGGATGGTTAAGTAACATATCTTGTACAAGTGCCCTGATCATGGCGGAGGCATAGTTCTGTTGCCTAGCAACTGAGGGGACCAGAGCAGCTCTGCACTTAATATGGCTCAATATGAATACCTCCTATTAGCAGTGGGGTCTTGTTTCAGTGGTGGTAGAATCTTGCAAAGGAAGGGGAAATTCAGGGTTAGTTGTATGATTCGTGGTGTGATGCTGACTGATTGCAATGCGGGCAAGTGTCACTTTCACCACGCAGTTACAAGAGGATCTGTGCTGCACAGAGCCCCAGAGGGGACACGAGGAAAAAAATTGCGTTCCCTCGCAAAACTCTTGCGTGGGAACGCAAAAGATATTTTTTTCATAGCAAAAAACTGTATCTGGAGCCCCAGAGGCGCCAAAATATATTAAAATTTATGCCCTTCCATGAAAAGAATTATTTTTCCCTCAGAAATATTTTGCGTTCCCACATAAAAGTTTTGCGTTCCCTCGCAAAAGTTTTGCGTTCCCATGCAAAGGTTTTGCGTTCCCTCGCAAAAAAAGTTTTGCGTGGGAACACAGAAGGTTTGCGAGGGAACTCAAAACCTTTGTGTGGGAACGCAATAAAGTACTTTTTTCCTCATGTCACCTCTGGGGCTCCATGTTTTAGCCCAAGGGACATAAGTAAAAGAAAAAATAATTAGTGCGAGGGAACGCAAAGATTTTGCGAGGGAACGTAAAATGTTTTGCGAGGCAACGCAAAATGTTTGCGTGGGAACACACACACACAGAAAATTCTCTCTCTCATGTCCCCTCTGGGGCTCGGTAGTGCTGCGCATCATGAAAGTAAGTTTCATCCATTTGTCAAGGACTTTTTTTCGCAAATACTGACGTGCATGCATGTATGTGTGTTCTGTGCCATTTGAAATGAACTGTAACAAGAATAATGTCATGTACCTGTAAACTTGTGACGAACAGGTCTCACCGCACAGGTTACAAGAAGAAAATCCAGGAACACAAGTTCTGCAGCAGAGAGGAAGATTTGCTCTTCTAATATTCAAGAGGTGAAGATGGTTGTCACTCACCGTGCATCTGGTAAATCACCACACGATTGAAATCAAACAAAGGGACAACTGACAGAGAAGTGTTAATACTCCAAAATGTCACCCCAGGGTTCCCTCACTGGCTTCAGTATGATCTGAATGCACAGTTTGGCTGCCACTGTGTCAGCAGCAGGTTTCTTGGGTTCCCAGTTTAATATGATATCTTGAATGTTCAACTATTGGCGCCACCCGGCGAAAGATTGAAAAAGTCGAATATTCAAGATAAAAGTCAAATATACGAGATCTATGTTGAACATTCAACTTTTGGTGCCACCCGGCGAAAGATTGAAAAAGAATATTCAAGATAAAAGTCAAATAAACGAGATTTATGGTAAATGTTCAATTTTGGCGCCACCTCGGGAAAGATTGAAAAAGTCGGATAAACGACATTTGTCTTGAGTATTTGACTTTCGAAAAAAGTGGGGTTTTATGTCCGCTATATGGCTTCCGTATCTTTGTTCTCTCGGTGGCATTATAAAAAATCTGGTTCTTTAAAATGTCGACACTCTACTTTTTATGTAGCTGTAAGTTTTCACTGCCATCGCAACCATTTAACGGATATTTATTTTGGGAACTGTCCTGGTGTCGAACTCTTTATAATTGTCATATCAATATGTCGAGTACGGCTCTGCCGCCGCGTTTTTCTCGCCAAGGCCATAATGCAAATGTCATGCCTGATGCGTTTTTTGCATGCTAAGCGTTTTGTTTATGTGTCGGGGGGGTTCTTTCTTTCTTTTTTTTTCTTTTTTTGGGGGGTTGTTTTGTTTTGTTTTGTTTTATTTTTTTTTTATTTAGTGCACATGTACTGATATTTTCCGTTCTTAATTAAAGTGTGTGTGTCGACACACACTTTTCTGTTTTTCTAGGAATTCTTTCTTTCTTTCTTTCTTTCTTTCTTTCTTTCTTTCTTTCTTTCTTTCTTTACAGACATTTCATTTGAAAAGTATTACATGTAGAAACTCCAAACTTGGCACAATTATACTTCTATAGATAAAGTCTGGCCTTTTTATAATGAGAGGTCATGCTTTTCAAAATTATGCAAATGAGGGCTAATTAAAGTTTTAAATCTTTAATATCTTATATACTATAGTAGATGTGGTTACGAGTGTATAGGAGTTTGATCATAGCAAGGTAAAGGTCATCTCAAATGTCAAGGTCATGTCAAGCTCAAAGGTCATGTCAAGGTCAAAGTTCAATTTTAAGCCAAAATGTCATTTTTGAGGTCAAGGTGTGCTTCAGGTAGAGGTCATCTCAAGGTGAAAGGTCATTTCAAGGTCAAAGGCCACTTTCCATGGTAACTATTTTCTAGCCGTAACTTCGTCAATTTTTATCAAATTTTGATCATGTTGAGCTCAAATGGTAGCTATGGTAACATTACAAATTTTAAATTTTACATGTGACCTCTAAAGATCAAAGGTCAAGGTCATTTGGACCTTTGAAAGTTTCATCCAGTCAAAACTTGGCCAATTTCCATCCAATTCTAATTATGTTGGACTCAAATTGTAGGTACTGCAACACTGCACATTTTTATAAGAACATGCAACCTCGAAAGGGCAAAGGTCAAGGTCATTTGGCCTTTTGAAAGTTTCATCTTGCCGTAACTTGGTCAATTTTCATCTGATTTGGTTCATGTTGGGTTTAAATTTTGGGTATTGTAACACTGCACAATCTATATGTGACAAACTTCTACAAGGGGATTGTTGACCATTGCGAAGCTAATGAATTAAAACTAAAAGTTGTAGCAATTTAAATTATGCTAAATAGCGCCATTAGAAATTTAATATATCTTGAATAACTTCATAGCTATAATAAATAGAGACGCCATTCCAACTTGTACTCCTGTGTGGTGGAATAGTTGTACATTGCCACACCAATATGCTTTGAAGACACACACACTGATTTGCTATGCAGCAAATCATCTTTTCTAGTTATTGTTGCTTTCACAACTACGGGAAACTGTTACACTGCGACGTTTTTCGTGCCAGGAGCCTAGGTTATCATCTTCATGTACTTTATTAAAGTGTGTGTGTCAACGCACACTTTTCTGTTTTTCTAGGAATTCTTTCTTTCTTTCTTTCTTTCTTTCTTTCTTCTTTCTTTCTTTCTTTCTTTCTTTAAAGTGTGTGTGTCAGCACACACTTTTCTGTTTTTCTAGGAATTCTTTCTTTCTTTCTTTCTTTCTTTCTTTCTTTCTTTCTTTCTTTCTTTCTTTCTTTCTTTCTTTCTTTCTTTCTTTCTTTCTTTCTTTACCGGCAAATTTGTCCGACATTTCATTTGAAAAGTATTATATGTAGAAACTCCAAACTTGGCACAATTATACATCTATGGATAAAGTCTGGCCTTTTTATAATCAGAGGTCAAGCTTTTCAAAATTATGCAAATGAGGGCTAATTAAAGTTTTAAATCTTTAATATCTTATATACTATAGTAGATGTAGTTCCGAGTGTATAGGAGTTCGATCATAGCAAGGTAAAGGTCATATCAAATGTCAAGGTCATATCAAGGTCAAAGGTCATGTCAAGGTCAAAGGTCAATTTTAAGCCAAAATGTCATTTTTGAGGTCAAGGTTCACTTCAGGTGGAGGTCATCTTTAGGTCAAAGGTCATTTCAAGGTCAAAGGCCACTTTCGGTGCAGGCTTTCTTCTGGCCATAACTTGGTCAATTTTTATCCAATTTTCATCATGTTGGGCTCAAATTGTAGCTATTGTAACCTTGCACATTTTTTAAATGTACATGTGACCTCTAAAGTTCAAAGGTCAAGGTCATTTGAACCTTTGAAAGTTTCATCCAATCATAACGTGGCCAATCTCCATCCAGTTTTCATCATGTTAGACTCAAATTGTAGGTATTGCTACACTGGAGATATTTATAAGAACATGTAACCTCAAAAAGGCAAAGATCAAGGTCACTTGACCCTTTGAAAGTTTCATCTTGCCATAACTTGGTCAATTTTACTCCGATTTGGTTCATGTCCGGCTCAAATTGTGGGTATTGTAACACTGTGCAATTTACATATGACCTGTAAAGGTCAAAGGTCAAGGTCATTTGAACTTTGAAATTTGCATGCAGCCATAAGCTTAATGGAATGTGAAGTACCAAAGGACAAAAGTTGTAGCATATAATATTTACAACCTTTGAAGGCACACAGACAGATAAAAAAAAAATCTTCTTTTCCAGTTTCTTTCTTTCTTTCTTCTTCTTTACCTGCAAATTTGTCCGACACTTTTCTCGGACACTACTATACATAGAAACTCCAAACTTGGCATGATTGTACCTCCATACAAGGAGTTTGGCCATTTTATACACAGAAATGAAGATGTTTAAAATTATGCAAATTAGGGGCATTTGAGATTTTAAATCTTGAATAACTTCAAAGCTATAATAGATAGAGATGCCATTCCAACTTCCACTCCTGTGTTATGGAATAGTTGTACATTGCCATACTAATGTGCTTTGAAGACACACACACTGATTTGCTATGCAGCAAATCATCTTTCCTAGTTAAAGTGTGTGTGTCAACGCACACTTTTCTGTTTTTCTAGGAATTCTTTATTTCTTTCTTTCTTTCTTTCTTCTTTCTTTCTTTCTTTCTTTCTTTCTTTCTTTACCGGCAAATTTGTCCGACGTTTCATTTGAAAAGTATTACATGTAGAAACTCCAAACTTTGCACAATTATACTTCTATGGATAAAGTCTGGCCTTTTTATAATGAGAGGTCATACTTTTGAAAATTATGCAAATGAGGGCTAATTAAAGTTTTAAATCTTCAATATCTTATATACTATAGGAGATGTGGTCCCGAGTGTATAGGAGTTCAATCATAGCAAGGTAAAGGTCATCTCAAATGTCAAGGTCATGTCAAGGTCAAAGGTCATGTCAAGGTCAAAGTTCAATTTTAAGCCAAAATGTCATTTTTGAGGTCAAGGTTCACTTCAGGTAGAGGTCATCTCAAGGTCAAAGGTCATTTCAGGGTTAAAAGCCACTTTCCTTGGTGGCCTTCTTCTAGCCATAACTTGGTCAATTTTTATCCAATTTTGATCATGGGGGGCTCAAATTGTAGCTATTGTAACCCTGCATATCTTAAAATTTATGTGTGACCTCTAAAGTTCAAAGGTCAAGGTCATTTGAACCTTTGAAAGTTTCATCCAATCATAACGTGGCCAATCTCCATCCAGTTTTCATCATGTTAGACTCAAATTGTAGGTATTGCTACACTGGAGATATTTATAAGAACATGTAACCTCAAAAAGGCAAAGATCAAGGTCACTTGACCCTTTGAAAGTTTCATCTTGCCATAACTTGGTCAATTTTACTCCGATTTGGTTCATGTCCGGCTCAAATTGTGGGTATTGTAACACTGTGCAATTTACATATGACCTGTAAAGGTCAAAGGTCAAGGTCATTTGAACTTTGAAATTTGCATGCAGCCATAAGCTTAATGGAATGTGAAGTACCAAAGGACAAAAGTTGTAGCATATAATATTTACAACCTTTGAAGGCACACAGACAGATAAAAAAAAAATCTTCTTTTCCAGTTTCTTTCTTTCTTTCTTCTTCTTTACCTGCAAATTTGTCCGACACTTTTCTCGGACACTACTATACATAGAAACTCCAAACTTGGCATGATTGTACCTCCATACAAGGAGTTTGGCCATTTTATACACAGAAATGAAGATGTTTAAAATTATGCAAATTAGGGGCATTTGAGATTTTAAATCTTGAATAACTTCAAAGCTATAATAGACAGAGATGCCATTCCAACTTCCACTCCTGTGTTATGGAATAGTTGTACATTGCCATACTAATGTGCTTTGAAGACACACACACTGATTTGCTATGCAGCAAATCATCTTTCCTAGTTAAAGTGTGTGTGTCAACGCACACTTTTCTGTTTTTCTAGGAATTCTTTATTTCTTTCTTTCTTTCTTTCTTCTTTCTTTCTTTCTTTCTTTCTTTCTTTCTTTACCGGCAAATTTGTCCGACGTTTCATTTGAAAAGTATTACATGTAGAAACTCCAAACTTTGCACAATTATACTTCTATGGATAAAGTCTGGCCTTTTTATAATGAGAGGTCATACTTTTGAAAATTATGCAAATGAGGGCTAATTAAAGTTTTAAATCTTCAATATCTTATATACTATAGGAGATGTGGTCCCGAGTGTATAGGAGTTCAATCATAGCAAGGTAAAGGTCATCTCAAATGTCAAGGTCATGTCAAGGTCAAAGGTCATGTCAAGGTCAAAGTTCAATTTTAAGCCAAAATGTCATTTTTGAGGTCAAGGTTCACTTCAGGTAGAGGTCATCTCAAGGTCAAAGGTCATTTCAGGGTTAAAAGCCACTTTCCTTGGTGGCCTTCTTCTAGCCATAACTTGGTCAATTTTTATCCAATTTTGATCATGGGGGGCTCAAATTGTAGCTATTGTAACCCTGCATATCTTAAAATTTATGTGTGACCTCTAAAGTTCAAAGGTCAAGGTCATTTGAACCTTTGAAAGTTTCATCCAGTCATAACTTGGCTATTTTCCATCCGATTCTAGTCATGTTAGACTCAAATTGTATGAATTGCAACACTGCACATTTTTATAAGAACATGTGACCTCGAAAGGGCAAAGGTCAAGGTCATTTGGCCCTTTGAATGTTTCATCTTGCCATAACTTGGTAAATTTTCATCCGATTTGGTTCATGTTCATGTCAGTTTAACTTCTACCAGGGGGTTCCTGACCATTGGGCATGTAATGAATCTAGAACAAAAGTTGTAGCAATTTGAATTATGCTATATAGCACCATTAGAAATTTTAAATCTTGAATAACTTCAAAGCTGTAATAGATAGAGATGCCATTCCAACTTCTACTCCTGGGTTATGGAATAGTTGTACATTGCCATACCAATATGCTTTGAAGACATACACACTGATTTGCTATGCAGCAAATCATCTTTTCTAGTTCTTTCTTTCTTTCTTTACCGGCAAATTTGTCCGACATTTCATTTGAAAAGTATTACATGTAGAAACTCCAAACTTTGCACAATTATACTTCTATGGATAAAGTCTGGCCTTTTTATAATGAGAGGTTATGCTTTTGAAAATTATGCAAATGAGGGCTAATTAAAGTTTAAATCTTCAATATCTTATATACTATAGGAGATTTGGTCCCGAGTGTATAGGAGTTTGATCATAGCAAGGTAAAGGTCATCTCAAATGTCAAGGTCATGTCAAGGTCAAAGGTCATGTTAAGGTCAAAGGTCAATTTTAAGCCAAAATGTCATTTTTGAGGTCAAGGTTCACTTCAGGTAGAGGTCATCTCAAGGTCAAAGGTCATTTCAAGGTTAAAGGCCACTTTCTTTGGTGGCCTTCTTCTAGCCATAACTTGGTGAATTTTTATCTAATTTTGATCATGTTGGGCTCAAATTGTAGCTATTGTAACCCTGCATATTTTTAAATGTACATGTGACCTCTAAAGTTCAAAGGTCAAGGTCATTTGAACCTATGGAAGTTTCATCCAGTCATAACTTGGCTATTTTCCATCCAGTTCTAATCATATTAGACTCAAATTGTAGGTATTGCAACACTGCACATTTCTATAAGAACACGTGACCTCGAAAGGGCAAAGGTCAAGGTCATTTGGCCCTTTGAAAGTTTCATCTTGCCATAACTTGGTGGATTTTCATCCGATTTGGTTCATGTTCATGTCAGTTTAACTTCTACTAGGGGGTTACTGACCATTGCGCATGTAATGAATCTAGAACAAAAGTTGTAGCAATTTGAATTATGCGAAATAGCACCATTAGAAATTTTAAATCTTCAATAACTTCAAAGCTGTAATAGATAGGGATGCCATTCCAACTTCTACTCATGTGTAATGGAATAGTTGTACATTGCCATACCAATATGCTTTGAAGACACACACACTGATTTGCTATGCAGCAAATCATCTTTTCTAGTTTTTCTAGTTACATTTAGAGATGTACACTCGGTATTTGTCTTTTATACTTGCGTTGGTACCACATATTTATCTATATTTTCAGAGAACCAAACTATAAACGGCAATGTAAACACCAGTGTTATTCTATATAGGTTCACACTATTTGTAATGAATATCATACTCTTGTGTATTTAAATGCCTGTGTTACAAAATTTGATACTTTGATATTGCTTTGTGGAATGCATTGTGTCCTCAGATTGACAAGCGAGATTCTGTCAGCTCTTACAGATTGAAACGTGTACATAACTTCTGTTAGATCGTTCACAACACGACCAAGCTGGCATACATTCTTCTCAATTGGAAGCTATGTGCATGCACTAATATATTGCTCATTACTGCCGCATACATGCAAGAAGCGCCCATGTGGTCTCATACATAAACCAGTTGTCATGCAAAGTGCGTGCGATTATTATAGCCTATATGTCGATGCTCCGCCATATTTATATCAATTCCAGCATCATAACAATTTTCTTGAATTGTTTGCCAATGTATTACTTAGTTTGGGTGTTTTTATGCTTATTTGCGATTACAAAATGTGTATATCTCCACACTACCTTCCGACTTAAGTCAATACGGCAGACTTATTAGGTTCAGCTCATTTGCATTACGTATGGAACTTTTTCTCTGCCATTGTTGGGCGCATGCTGCATTGACAAGCCAACATATTGTGTATATTGTTTTGGCCAAGATGTTGATTATTGTTGCAAGTATTATATCTAACCAGAGAGCTGTGGCAGCTCTCTGATCTAGCTACTTTATTTACATAGCAGCAGCCACCTAGGATTCCATGCTTTTCGTCGTGAATGGTTTCTTTTTTAAACTGCCAATGTCTCTTTGTCCAATTTTGTAACCACTTATGTCCTTGACACTTTCACATTGCATGGTAATGACTGTCCACCCACGCAGCTTGAGAAAGAGGCTGTTTATATATTTTACCATATTGTCATCTCTCATAAATATATTACCTGTCTGTGAATTTGTATTTAGAGTTCACCCTATGCTCCTTATATTATCAGGAAATGTTTGTTTAAATCCTGGCCCTGCAGGTGACCTTTGTGGCATCACACTTTGTCAATTAAATATTCGAAGTTTATATTCAGTCAAATTGAGATCAATCAAAACTGATATTGCTCCCGACTTCGACATTTTTGCCCTTTCTGAAACGTTTCTCTCACACAATACGCAAGACAGTGATTTAAATTTAACACAGTATTATTCACAGAGATCTCCCTGTTGGCACTGGGGTGGGGTAGCTCTATTTGTATCCGAGGAGCTTGCGGTCACGCGGCACCTAGAACTCATTTGGACTGAGATCCGAATTCACAACAATAAGGTTCTACTCGGTGTCATCTGCAGACCTCCAAACGCACCTATCTCTTTTTGGGACAAATTGCAAGATAGAATGTAGCAATATACAGAACGTCGTTCTGATCGGTGACCCGAACTCTACTTTCGGATCAAAATTGAAGTAATTTTGTAACATAAATATATTAGAACCCAATATTACAGAGCCGACTAGAATAACAGCTACCACATCCATTTGCTTTGACAAAATTGTATCCAACATGCATAATTTCCGAAAGAATCCTTATGTCCTCCCGCCAATTTCTAATCGGGATCACTCTGTTATAGCTGCAAACATATACTCTTTAGTCGTGAAAAGAACCTTCTTACAATAGATATATTTGGGAATATTAAAAGGCCGATTATAATAAATTCAAGGAACAACTGAACCAAGCAAATTGGGATGACTGTTTTGAATCTGAGAACGTCGATGAATGTTGTCAAAATTGGACTAAAATTTTTATCAATATTCGTAAACAATCGATATCAGGCAAATTCTTTGCAGCTCGCCCCTGTGACCTTCCATGGTACAATTCTACGTTCCTCTGCGCCAAACGAAAAGTCATGCATGCTGATTATAAAGCCAAGGAAAAGAAAATGGTATTCGTTTGTGGAATGTTTAAACAATCTCCGTGATCAACATCAAAAGCAGTTAAAATGGCTGAATATAATTAATAACAAAAATGCTAAACTTGTAGAATCTTTAAAAAATACTAGACATAGGAACAAAAGTATAGTGGCGAACTGTCTAACATTTCATGAACCATCCTGTCTCCCCTCATTGTTACATGCGACTGCCGTAATATAGACAGTTGTTCTAAGGCTGCATTTTTTTCTAATGTTGACACATCCAGAGCTCGTGTGTTTTTCTTGAAAAAGGGTAGACCAATCTTGACGAAATAAAAAGGAATGAAAAGATAACAATACAACTTAGGTGCGGCATCCTGCGTTTGGATATATTTTGATTTTTTGTGTGGTTTTCGGAATTCTAAACTCAGAGAAGTGGTCAATTTGAGAAGATACCCTTTCTACAGCTGATAAAATCATAACTATTCCTTTTAGAGAAAAAACAAAAATGCCGAACCTGGACACCTATATAAAGTTTCATTTCACAACATTTCAAGGTTGCATGGAATTTTTTATTCATTTGCGCCTCAAAACATTTTGAAAACAGACCCTCATGGAATAGCCCGGCTCCTGTCTAACGGGTGCGCTTTTTCCGAATTTTTAGTGCACATATGAAATCTAGAGATCTTGGCAAAAATAAATATATGTAGTTTCATTGGTGTAAAAATATTATCAATATCATTGACAGAAGGGCGGGTTAAAGACCGCAGCGGTATACACGCGGAGGTTTACCAACGCTACCTTAATATTCATGAGTCTGGCTTGTTGAGTTACCTGTAAATACACCGAATAGAAATGTATGTGATAGTTATGACATGTCACATGACCATTATGCCACATAACCAACGAGGTCGAAGACCCAGTTGATTGTGATGGCATAATGGTCATTGTGACATGTTATAAATGACTTGTAACAAGGGTGGTAGGAACTGACCAAGATATTCCTTGGTGCACAACATTTTTCCCCTGCCTTTTGTGCATGGTGTACTTTGCCGCTTACGTAAGTTGTCACATGCACAGTCAAGTTTGACTGCTTGCTCATGTATTTTCCACTTACTAATAGGGCAGTGGGAGGAGCAGGTGGTGGAAGCCAAAATGACAGATTTAAGTGAGTTGGGCAGTATTCCCACTCAAAAGTTAATTTTCAGAGGAGTACGTGTCATAATGATGAGAGTGCACGCTGCAATTTTTCAGGGTTCATGCATGGCTTGGACACTGATTAAGTGTTGTAATTGATTCATGTTCATCAACTTACAATATGCCGACAGTGATATCATGGTAGATATGACAGAGGACTTGGAAAGTTCTAGGAATACACATCTATACTATTCCAAGTCCTGTGGTTACTTGCACAGATCCTGCTGGAGAAATACCTCAGTTTGGGATGTTCAGGGGAAGGTGTCAACAACTGTTTCTACAACACACTGCATGCAGGTCATGCTACGCTGCACAACACTACCAATGCTATTGTGTGAAAAGTGATCATTATGTGAAATAATCAACACTTTTTTCGGCTCCCTATTGGTCTGTTCCTACCACCCATGTTACAAATTACACTCTCCTTACCGTCGATTATTGTGTAACATTTTTATGCCTATTTGTCCCCTGCATGCGCTGACACATTCACGTTTGGCTGGCTATGGAATTTGCTAGTAAAATGTGTGGTAAAATGGGAACAGCACAGAAAACCAAGGCAAAAAAAAAAAAAATGAAAAAAAAAAGAAAAGAGAGAATTGCTCGAGCTAGTGGAGGGAGGAGATTCACATCACCGAAAGTTAAAAAAAATGAAGCCTGGCAGCTTGTGGCCAAAAAATTCAAGTGCAGGCACGGGGTGCAGGATAGAAATTAAGAGCAGTTAAAACAGGCTGGAAAAAACTTAATACTGCATAGCAAATCAGTGTGTGTGTCTTCAAAGCTTATTGGCATGACAATGTACAACTGGTATTTCAGTACTACAGTGTATTATCGGTAAGACATTGTACAATGGGTACTTCAAGTACAACAGTATATGATCTGTACGACAATGATACTACAGTGTACAATGGGCACTTCAGTACTAAGACAATGTACAATTGGTATTTCAGTACTACAGTGTATTATCGATACGACAATGTTACGACAATGTTCCGACCATGTACAATGGGCACTTCAGTACTAAGTGTATGATCGGTACATTTCACAAGGCAAAGCTCAAACCTACATGTCCGTCAGATACGTTCAAAACATGTCCACAATATGATTAAATTTACAGGCCCACAAATGTGGAACAAATTCCCACCAGAAGTAAGACAATAAAATAATATAATCAAGTTTAAACATATGTTGAAACAACACTTCCTTGCTACCTATATTTAATTGGGTTTTACAGATAACCAAATACCATTAAGTCTCTTAACATAGTACACCCCCATTTTTTTTCTTCGTTTGATCTCTATATTCATCATCAATTGCTCCAT
Organism: Hermodice carunculata; assembly: GCA_964020975.1. Taxonomy (NCBI): domain Eukaryota; kingdom Metazoa; phylum Annelida; class Polychaeta; order Eunicida; family Amphinomidae; genus Hermodice; species Hermodice carunculata. Next base: position 97,259,397 of record OZ026617.1, read on the forward strand.
ACTGGAATAGCTTCATGATGAATGAAACATGATAACAGATGATTCTACTTAACTCTTAATTGCACTCATAGCTCAGGTTATAGACTTGTATATGAACTCTCCGGATTCTTCCGTCCAAAATAGTCGAGATATTCAACTTATAGTAAATGTTTAAATATCCATCCAGAACATTTTTGTAGTTATTGTTTACCACGTGTACAAGTAGAACTGCTCCGTTATGGAGAATGAAACTTGAAACTTTATCGCTGCATCAAATAGACAAAAGTGATATTATGCAATATATACAACCATTCAACATAAACACACAAGTAACAATAACATCACATTTTGACAAAATCAAATGTTAAAAAAAAAAAAAAAAAAAATGTAAAGTCCGTTTTTTGTCGCTACCTCATTTGTATTTACCTGTGTATAAACTGTATAATATCCATTTGTGCAAAAAAAGTCAGATAAACATAGTCAGGAGTTACAATAAACCAGTTACCAGAATATCGATCACAGTGTAAATAGTAATAGTTAAACATGTTTCCATTTTCCCCTCACTCTTTTTCACTCTTAGTGATCTTTAGTGTATGCGTGAGTGTGTGTATGTGAGAGTGAGATGTGAGCGCGAGAGAGTAGGTTAGTTTGTGTTAAACACTTGACAAGTCAACTTATTTATTGGTGCCAGCTTAGATGAGTTCCACTCCTCTGGGAACCTTCATCGCCTTGTGATCAATGATTTAGGTATGTGCATTTTGTATTCATAAGAAAAAAATGTTCAATTCAATTTAATACAACAATGTTATGAAAGTGTACAATGGATACTTCTGCACTACAGTGTATGATCGGTACGACAGTGTACAATGGGTACTTCAGTACTGCAGTGTATAATAGATACAACCAGTTAGCGTTATCAGCTGGTTTTCAAAAACAATGTTGGAAAGCCACACTTGACACAAAGCAGCCTCAGTGTAACAAGCTCAAAGTGTTACTTCAGTGCACCCAACCTATCTCTTGCATGATGGAAAATACTTAGTCAAATTGCCTCAAAGTATTCTAACCCAATTTAAGTCCAATTTTACCACATAATTCCATAAACCTCTGTGTAATCCCAGAAGTATGCCTTGCACTGCCCAGACAGGCTTGTGTGCAAGCCTGTCTGGTGAATGTGATGCAGGCACAACCTGCCAGTGTGCATACAGAAGTTACGCAACTTTACGGATTCTAATTGGCAACATCTGAAAAAAGAGCTATGTCACAGCCCGGGGGGGGGGGGTACTCCCCGGAATTTTTGGTGGGTAGGCTCCACCGAGGGTACAAAACCCGGACCCAACGGGAGCGGAACCAATGTGAAAATGGGGGGTCTTTTGGGAGCTTGTATTGAAAAAAAAATGAAATTTTACATAAAATTTGGTGTATTTTGGGGCAATTTGGAGACAGGAATTGAAAAACACAGGGGTCTTTGGGTGAGACAAGTGAAAAAGGGGGGTCTTTTAGAGCTACAAGCAGGAAAAAGGGGGGTCTTAGAGAGCGACAAGTACCGAAAATAGGGGGTCTTTTCCGCGGCGCCTACCCGTATAGCAAGGTATAGGAAGTACCCCCCCCCCCGGGTGTCACAGTTGAGGTAGACAACATATTACTCAGAGGAACACTGCATCTTCCACCCCACTCTATAATATTTTATTATGTCTGGGTGCCAACCCAAACATTTTGTCTTTCCAAGAACTCTTTTTTCTTTCTTTCCTTCTCTCTCTCTCTCTCTCTTTCTTTCTTTCTTTCTTTCTTTCTTCTTTACGACCAAATTTGTCCGGAGTTTTTCTCGGACTCTATTTTTCCGAAAATCACCAAACTTGCCATGGTGACTGACTTACTAATGAAATTTATACACCTGGTTTGAAATAGTCATGATGTTCAACATTATGCAAATGAGGGGCAATTAAAGTTTTAAAAGCTCCATATCTTGCAAACTATTGCAGAGAGACACAAAATTTCAATGTGCATGTTCTGGTTTGTGACCCCTGCCAATATAATGGACAGTAAATGAAAGTTGTGGAATATCTAATTATGGTAATTAGGGCCATTGAAAAGTTTAAAGTTGAATATCTCCAAAACTACTATAGACAGAGTATTATAGGTTTGTGGCAAAGCCGCATCCAAAGAACTATGAACCAAAGTTGTAAGCTTTCAATTTATGCAAATTAGGTGAATATTCAAAATTAAAGTCTTGAATTGCTTGAAAATATCATGGATAGAGGTGTAATTCGAACTTCAATTTAAAGGTTTGTAACGTAGCCGAATCCCATTAACCATAAACCAAACTTTAATTCATGTAAATAAGGTGAATACACAAAATCGAAACCTTTTCGAATAACTTCAAAACTATCATAAAAAGAGGTGCCACGCTAAGTTCAATTTAAAGGTTTGTAACATTGACGCATCCAATGAAACAATACTGTAAAAATTTTGATTTATGCAAACTAGGTGAATACACAACATATAAATCTTAAACAACTTCAAATAATATACATAAAGGTGCTATCCAGCCTCAATTTGTAGGTTTGGGACTTAGCCGCATCTAATGAACCATGAACCAAAGTTGCATAATTTTAATTCATGCAAATTCGGTAAATACACATAATTTAAATCTTGAATAGCTTCAAAATTATCATAGAGGTGCTATTTCAAATTCACTCTGTATTTTTGTGACATAGGTGCATCCAATGAACCATGAACCAGTGTTGTAGCATTTTAATTTATGCGAATAAGGCTAATGCACAAGATCTAAATCTTCAATAACTTCAAAACTATTATACATAGAGGTACCACTGCAACTTCAATTTGTAGACTTGGGATAAAGGTGCATCCAATGAACGATGAACCAAAGTTGTAAGCCTGTAATTTACTCAAATTATGCAATACACAAAAATAAATCTTGAATAGCTTCTTAACTGCTGCAGATAGTGTGTCATTCAAACTTCAGTTTATAAGTTTGTGACATAGCCACATCCAATAAACCAAGAAGCAAACTTGAAGCATTTTAATTTAAACAAATTAGGCCAATACACAAAATTTACATTATGTTGAACAATGGCAAAGTGTATCATTTCAAACTGTTCTCATTTTGAAGGCACCCAGACAGATTTGTTGTGAAACAAGTCTTCTTTTCTAGTATCATGTGGTTTCCAATTGCATAAGTTAAAAATGTCAATTTACTCATAACATGTACATCTTCTATCAGTTATGAGTGATTAGATTATTGTTTACATTTTGCTGATAAATTCTGCGACACTTTTACATTTCCCATAGAAAATACATATTTCAGTAACCGTTTTCCCGAAGAATTACGGATGTCATTTGCAATTTATAATAAAAGAATTGAGGCATTTACATCTTGACGAATGTACCCATACGCCTCCTCAATGTTGTCAAGTGAGAGCCGTAAATATGTTTGGGCGATGCAAGAACGAAGCCACTGAAGTAGAGACAGGGGTGAAATACCTCTTGAGTACCTGGCCACCTTGCCTATTCACTCAGGCTTTTGTTCCTTTGTGAACCATTTATATGCCCTCCACAGTGTGGGCAACGACCAACCCAACATCGTCCCGTCATGCGGCTGTCGCCACATATTGTGCAGTACACGACCTTCGGGTGTCTCTGGCACTACCACACAACATGGATTTGTCCGGTACAAATTTTACAGAGTGTCTGGGGGAAAATACTGACTTGATTCTCCAAGCACTAAAGACAGCTGAGAAGGAACTTGAGCTTCTTGATAATTTGTCTACATTGGAAGAATCGGAACTTTCAAAAGTCTGTGCTGACATAAAAGTTGCGAGGAGATCCAGGTACGTCAGTTGAGGATGTATGCAATACAATGAAGTCAGCAATACACGCAAGAGCGAGACCTGGGGAAGCTATGCCTTGCCTATCAATGGGATACAATACAAGCAAACGTAAGTTGAATTATGACAGCGTATTTTAATACTAGTCTTCTGATGAAATATGCCCATGTCCCAGTAACTTTCTGAAGTCAAGTCGACCCATTGTAAACTTAGCCACCACAACAGTAATACAGTTAGCGAGAACGACACATGAAAATACACTCCTGTATTTTTTAAAATATGTCCAAAATCAAAGATCAACCTTTTTCTTGGAGTATATATGTTTGAATTACTGCTTGACGGGTTGTTTTATGCTATATTGAAACATTACATTACTTGATATCAGAGTCTACCTGGCAGGGTTGAAATGCCCTCGCCGTGGAGTCTGATATGACTGGCCTAAAATACAAATGCTGTGACAAATTATTACTCATGACTTTACCTTTCAATAAAATTGTAATTTTCCCCAAGACTACATATATGTTCAAATTTGCCCATTAAAATTATGGGTAAAAACAATATATCATATGCCCAGCAGTAAAACGAAACCAGAATTAAGCTTTGTCATTGATATGGCGGCATAAGGTCTAGTAGCTTGTGATCTCGTGCATGTGTTGTATGGGATCTTAAGGGCAAATCTTCTGAAATGTTTCTATGCCGACACTTTCACCATGTCAGCCATCTCTTTTCACTCCATGGATAAGTCCAGCAACGATCTTTGAGAATTTTATTCTGAGCTTCCTCTCTTCAAAAAAAATTCATGATCAGTCATATATGTAACAAGCGCGGACGTTTATGAAGACACACAAAAAGACATCTGAACCTATGTCCACTTCTCCCCTGCAGTTTATAATGCGTGCTTTGATAGACATAGAAATTTGAAAGTTTCTTTAAAACCATTAAAACAAAGTTAAACGAAGTTTTCACAAAAGTTACTTCTCAAAGATCTTGTTTGAGTAAAAAATATCAAATTCTAAAAATGTATGGATTTTTAATAAAGATGAATTGAAATGCCCTCTTGAGAGCTTGAAATCTATGAGGTTGGCCAAGCTTTCCCAATTTTGAAAAGTTTCAGCAAGCAGTCTAAAAATCAAGTTTAGTCTGTTATTTATTTCGTTCTAGCACCAGACCACATATGTCAAGTTCCAAATATGTAGTTTGGAAGAAAGATAAATCAGGGATTTAAAAAAACCCTGAAAAGCACAAACAAGCAGACTCCACACCAAATATGTGTAATTTCCAGTTAAGAATAAACGACATACAAAACTGAGAGTATCTAAAGAATAACAGAACATTAAAAATGGCAACTGGAGTCTAAATGCGTTGCTATGGGAACAAAGAGTCCATCGAGATGTCCTGTCCACGCTAGTGTCTCGGAAAAGCAGGGAATCTAAAGAATAACAGAACTTTAAATATGGCAACTGGAGTCTGAGTGCGTTGCCTTGCCAACATAGAGTCCGTCGAGCTGTACTTTCCACGCTAGCGGCTCGAAAAAGGGCTTCTGAGAACTTATCCAAGTCCTGTATAACATCAACCCGCTTTCGCCGAGCAAATGCAACGCGTTTGGAAGTGAAATCAAGTCCTGTAATGTTCATAAATGATATATAACAATTACTTAAAACTGTAAATTGGTATTATACAACAAGATCTGCCTATCATATTTAGGGAATCTTTACGTTACAAGATAAAAGTTAATTTTCTGTCATTTTATGAATGACGTAAAGCATCGTAATTGTCGACAGGGTTTCAAATCATTAGACACATGGCACGGTATGCTGTCAAGATTATAACATGTCAATCACGAATCTGATATACTGTAATTATTGCCTTCTTGCACTGTTGATAAGTGAGAGCCATAAAATACACAAGTACAAGTACATGGCCATATGTATCTACAGCGGAGCTCTGAGATTTTACATATGAACTAGGAAAGATGATGTGCTGCATAGCAAATCAGTGTGTGTGTCTTCAAAGTATATTGGTATGGCAATGTACAACTATTCCATAACACAGGGGTAGAAGTTGGAATGGCATCTCTATCTTTTATTGCTTTGAAGTTTTTTTTCGATTTAAAATTTCTAATGGTGGTATTTAGCATAATTCAAATTGCTACAACTTTTATTTTTAATTCATTAGGTGCGCAATGGTCAACAACCCCCTACAAGAAGTTGGAATGACATCTCTACATATTATAGTGGTAAAGATATTCAAGTTTGAAAATTTCGAATACTGCTAATTAGCATAATTTAAATTACTACAACTTTTGTTTTAGATTTATTACATGCACAATGGTCAACAACCCCCTAGCAGAAGTTGAAATGACATCTCTATCTATAATAGTTTTGAAGATATTCAAGTTTTGAAATTTTAAATGCTGCTAAGTAGCATATTTTAAATTGTTACAACTTAAACATTTTCATTCCTCTGTATAAAACGGTCAAACTCCTTGCATGGAGGTACAATCATGCCAAGTTTGGAGTTTCTATGTATAATAGTGTTCGAGAAAAGTGTCGGACAAATTTGCTGGTAACGAAGAAAGAAAGGAAGAACTCGAGGAAAAACAGAAAAGTGTGTGTTGACACACACAGTTTAATGAGACGCATTCCATACGTTAAAACATGTCCATTGCTACCAGGAATGTGCATGACAGAGTTTTAGGAACCACATAATCAGAAAATGGTACTGCCGATATGTCTGATACGGTCTGGTTATGTACACACAAGTCGGATAACACCCAGGTTACCGTCACTGATGCAAACAATACAAACTAGGAAAGATGATTTGCTGCATAGCAAATCAGTTTGTGTGTCTTCAAAGCATATTGGTATGGCAATGTACAACTATTCAATAACACAGGAGTAGAAGTTGGAATGACATCTCTATCTGTTATAGCTTTGAAGTTACTCAAGATTTAAAATTTCTAATGGTGCTATTTACCATAATTTAAACTGCTACAACTTTTGTTTTAGATTCATTACATGCGCAATGGTCAACAACCACCTAGTGGAAGTGGGAATGACATCTCTGTCTATTATAGTGTTGAAGATAGTCAAGATTCAAAATTTCGAATACTGCTAATTAGCATAATTTAAATTGCTACAACTTTTGTTTAAGATTCATTACATGCGCAATGGTCAACAGCCACCTAGCAGAAGTTGAAATGACATCTCTATCTATAATAGTTTTGAAGATATTCAAGTTTTGAAATTTTAAATGCTGCATATGAGCATAATTAGCATAATTTAAATATCTACAACTTTTGCTTTAGATTCATAACATGCGCAATGGTCAATAACCCCCAGTAGAGGTTAAAATGACGTCTCAAATTTTGAAGATATTCAAATTTTAAAATTTCAAATGCTGCTTATTAGCATAATTTAAATTGCTGCAACTTTTGTTTTAGATTCATTAGATGTACACTGGTCAATAATCCCCTACTAGAAGTTAAAATGACATCTTTATCTATTATACTTTTGAAGATTTCCAAGATTTAAAATTTCAAATGCCCTTAATTTGCATAATTTTAAACATGTTCATTCCTTTACATAAAACGGTCAAACTCCTTGTATGGAGGTACAATCATGCCAAGTTTGGAGTTTCTATGTATAATAGTGTTCGAGAAAAGTGTCGGACAAATTAGCTGGTAAAGAAGAAAGAAAGAAAGAGAGAAAGAAAGAAAGAAAGAAAGAAAGAAAGAAAGAAAGAAAGAAAGAAAGAAAAGTGTGTGTTGACACACACACTTTAAATAGTAAACACTCAGCCAATCATTATCATTATTGTCGTGAAGTAATAAAACTGCGAAAATATATGACAATGAATTTCAAGTATGCATCAAAAAGTGTATATATACATATACATACATACATACATACATACATACATACATACATACATAATTTGTGAGCTTACGTGAGCTGGAATATATGCTTTAACAGTATTGCAACGCATGCACTGTAGTCTGTATAGCTATATACACGTACAGTTGTAGCAAATTTTAATCATGTAATTCGTTAAAAAAAAGAAAAGAAAGAAAAAATTGGAAAAACACAAACTGGCGGCCTAAATAAGAACTAGGTAGCTCCAGGTAACCCTATGTGCAATATCAAAGCAATTGCCAACGTGGTTCTTGAGATGAAGATTTAAAAAAAAATCAATTAAAAATTTCATAAAAAATAGAAAAATTATTGCATCATCATCTCCATTGCAAACTTGGTAGAGGTCCACCTGGGGAACATCCACAACGAAATCAAAACATTCCAAGCGCCGTTTTTTCAGAAGTCAAAAATGTAAATACAATAGCCTTGTATACTATACAGTGGTAACACTGAACCACAGTTGCAAAGTTTGATTACCCATAACTTTGTCAAAAATTAACGTATTTCCATATCATTTCCGCACACTTTCATTGTCTAAAGTCAAATTATATTCTGAAAAAAAAGCAATTCTGTGTAGCCCTTCTTTGGAAGCAGTCAAAAAAAGCCTTAACACACAAAAATTCATTAAAAAAATGCAACGTCACCTGGTGACCAAAATAAGAACTTAGTGACCCCATGTGTCCCTATGTATGATATCAAAGCATTTGGCCACGCAGTTCGTCAGATGAAGATTTTTAAAAAAATAAATTGAACAATTCATAAAAAATAGAAAAATTATTGCATCATCATCCCCTACGCAAACTTGGTAGAGGTCCACCTGGGAACATCCATGTGCAAAATCAAAACATTCCATGCAGTGGTTTTTGAGAAGTCGATCAACAAAACAAACAAACAAACAAACAAATAAACAACAACAAAAAAACAAGTGTTCCGCTAACAGACACAAGTAATATGTTTGTCAACTAATTAGCGTGCTTTCTCCTTCGTTTCTTGCGTTTTTAGTGCCTGATTACGCCTGGCGTGAAATCGTTGCCTCAAAGCCAAAGGAATACGTTCTTCTGGTTCCCATTTAAAATCTGCAGCTTTTGGAAAACCCACCCACTTACTCCTGTACCAACGTTTGCCATTTTTAATTCTGTTGTTCAGGATACAATGATCTACAATATGATACATTTGCTTATCTTGCACTCTCACAACCAACTTAGCTGAGAGGGTGGAATGCATTAACCAGACTTTAATCAGCAAGTTTGTACACTGCCTCAGCTGTGTTCTGGTCATATCTGGCCCTGTCCTGCATCTGCTGCTCTCCTGCACAATTAAGACCAAGCTGACCTGAGGGCAGCAGGGCTGTGTCAAGTGGGCTAAGGCATTCTGTCGCAAATACAAGGAACGATATATAACCTGTGCTTTGCCTACACACTGAACTGCGATAAGCAAACATTTCACTGGGCAAGAGTGAAGGCTAGTTAGATTGGTCTTTTGCAATATTAGGACACAGGGTTTTTGACAAGTAGGATCCATTCGCTCAATTTGACCATCAGTTCAGAAGTTTATTGTTCTGCACTTAGGTCTAAGCAGGGTTAGAAATTAACTATTTTTTCAAGTTTCACATGAGCAACCACAACATTTTTGCAAATTGCCCAAGCCTCCAGAAAGTTGCCCAGTTTCCCGCCACATGAGAATTGTAGTTCCTTGTAAGCTTGTTAAAAGACACTGATATCAAAAATGTTGCAAATATAGATGAACAAGAGCTATATGTGTCACCACGATGGAAATAGTGTTTCTGCACATAAAAATAGTAATTGTATTTAATGTTCCCACTATTGTTGGAAATGATATGTTTCACTGAAGATAGAAAGTTGCCCCCATGGGAAACCAGCAAAGGAAATAAAGTTGCCCGACACGAATGAAAGTTGCCCAGGGCACGCAGACACCCACTAATTTCAAAACCTGTCTAAGAGACCTCCATGTGCAGTTCGCATTTCAGCACTTAACATATAATACTACTCATGTTATTAAATCTTTTATAATAAAGGTGATCATGTCAAATTAAACATTATCCTGTTTTACACCCAACACACAGTTATACTTGTGGTACCTCTGAAGTCGATAAAATCATTCAAAGTCAAATCATTTTTAATCCTTACCTGGGGTTATCCTGACATCCATGTGTTTATTGTAATTTTTTGTGTTTCAAATATTGTGTATTGATCTGGTAGATACTACTTCCTTACCCGTTTCTGTAAGATGTTGCGTATATGTCGAATACAGCGATCTGAACCTGAATCAAATACATAGCTCACTGCGATACTGTCAACACACACTTGTATGTTTGTTTGAATGTATATATATACATATATATTGCCCAAGTTACTCTATATATGGATACCTGGGACTGGGTGTCGATTTTATTTTATGTCTTATCAATTATTTGTGTCTTTGTCTATTTGTCGCTATGTTTATGGGAGACCATGTCACGTAAGTTAATTTATTTCAGTAAAGTAAATGTATGTATGTATGTATGTGTGTACGTAACACGTAAAAATGTCTTTTTGTTGCAGCCAATGTACCATGGGCTATGATTGTACGCTCAAGGACGCGTGGCATATTATGCGTGGTAAACACTTGCCCAAATCATACCTGGCCACCCCTTAATGAAATTGAACAATGACAAAAATCGCATTCAGACAAGAAAGTGTTCGATTTGTTCTTCCATATATTATTTTCCTTCAAAATTATTTTTAAAAATTGTGCCGGGAACCAACTTTTATCCCGCATCATTTCTACTTAATGACATGTCACATTCGTCTGTCTCGCGCTGCAATTGCATATTGGGGCTATGATAGAAAATACATTGTACCTCACACATCTGCACAATCAAATCAGAAGTGGGTGGATAGTAAGCTGAAAGCAGTTTTCGCATCAGGAAACTTGACTAAGACTGGTCTTTAGTTTACTTTTATTGGTTTTTGTTATGTGCATTCTGAAGGCCCAGTTACACGATGATTAGTTGGGGGTGCAAAACTCTGCATGCCAAAAACTGCTTGAAGAAGGCAGTGTCCACACGATGCAATGATGGTTGAAAGTGAGGCTATATGGTTGCATGGCTTTAAAGGAGAGGCCACATGCATGCAATACAGTGGTCACACGATGCAAAACGTTCCGAGCACAGTTTTGCATGCCAAAAAGTGCTTCGTGTGACTTGGCCTTATGGGTCCGATTGTTCCTACAGTGGTTTCCTTGTTGTAATAGAAAACTGGTTTGCGTGTACCCGACACCTTGTTGAATGTAAACATTTGATCCAGTGGTTGTATAGAAACAATAATACCTTATTAAGTAAGATTGGCAGGTAATACAAATTACGGTATTGTCGCCACAAACCACAACATGTATTGTCCACCTGTTTGTGACGTGGTCACATGACACGGATAAACCAATAGAAACCAGATAGGCGTCTTTTCCATGACCAAACATTTTTGAAACTTCAGTTCCACTTCATCCGACCTGTAAGTACAGACGTTCATTTATATCTCTGGGGGGTTTCTCGCCTGAGCCATGTGCTGGCAACAGGCTTTGTCTTGGGAGGTAGCGGCAGAACATAAACCAAGGTGGTCAGTGTTTTGTACGCTTACACTAATATGGTCCACCGTCAAAATGACGCAGGAAAAACTACAAATTTTCACAAAAACCTTTAATTTGTGACCTACATCACGTGGCTTCCAGCTTTGGCGCCACACAGTGTCCCATGTTTCCGTACACTTGAAGTGCTGAAGTCCTTCCGAAATTCGGGTTTGTGGCCCGGGATTAATATGTTCAAAATATCGTATATTAAAAACCCACAACTATATTTTTGTTTGCATATTTTGTGTTTTTAAAGACTGTATGCTCACGAATAAGAACACAATAGGTAGAAAGAGGGGGAAGGTAAAGACATTGATTGATTATATTCAGTGCAAGTCATACATAGTAGATGATAAATGCAGAAATCGTATGTTAAATAATGATAAGGCAAATTATAATCTGTTCAGGTATCAGGTAGAGAAGATAAAACAGATGGATGGATGGATGGATGGATGGATGGATGGATGGATGGATAGATAGATAGATAGATAGATAGATAGATAGATAGATAGATAGATAGATAGATAGACCAGCATTCTATTTCATCCCATGAACATTATATTATTTTATATATCATTTTATCCAATCTATCATTTATTTTATTGAAAATATGGACCTGTGTCTGAAATAAACTATCGTTGTTGAGGATGAGACGCACTTTTTAATGATACGTCCAAATTACTGCTAGGCAAACTCTGTTTAATGCAATTGAGCCGTTTGTTGACAACTTTAGTAACCTTGCCCAAAAAGAAAATTTTATTGCAATCATGACACACTGTGATCCACATGGTCTCCAACAGCTTGGTAAATTTATATATGAAGGTCAATGTTGACGTACACCATAAACATGCATGTAGAGTGGGTATAGGCTCATTCCTGGCAGGATAAATTTGGCATAGCAACAAATTTTTGGACACTCATTATCCACGTTCTCTATACGTAGTATTCAAACCTAGTTACATGTGTTGCTCATTCTGTGTTTATAGTATATAAACCTAGTCACGTAATCTGGAAATTTTTGATAGTTTGTAGTTACACCTGTTCCCACTTCTTATTCAGGATCATTAGGGTACAAACATATGTAGACCATAAGATCTCAGCAACTTACACTCTTAGTTGGTCCTATTTGGAACGTAGAATGTTTATGTCATGTGGTTTTCTTGTCTTGGCCAACTTTAAAAATTTTCATGAATATATATATATATATATATATATACACACACACACACACACACACACACACACACACACACACACACATATATGTATATAGCAATGTATTATGTACAATAGGCGTCTACTTCTAATTGGTGCTACACCGGTAGTAACTTGCAATGTAAATCCTTTTACCAGGTCATGCAAATCTTAGTTTGCTGTCGTAATTAAAGTGTGTGTGTGTCAACACACACTTTCCTGTTTTTCCTGATATTCTTTCTTTCTTTCTTTTTTCCTCTTTACCAGCAAGTTTGTCCAACACTTTTCTCGGACCCTATTATACATAGAAACTCCAAACTTGGCATGATTTTACCTCCATACTAGGAGTTTGACCTTTTTATACAGAGGAATGAAGATGTTTTAAATTATACAAATTAGGGGCATTTGAAATTTTAAATCTTGAATATCTTCAAAAGTATAATAGTTAAAGATGTCATTCCAACTTATAATAGGGGGTTATTGACCAGTGCGCATTTAATGGATTTAAAACAAAAAGTTGTAGCAATTTGAATTATGCTAATTAGCAGCACTGGAAATTTTAAAACTTGAATATCTTTAAAACTATTATAGATAGAGATGTCATTTCAACTTCTACTAGGGGGTTGTTGACCATTGCGCACACAATGAGTCTAAAACAAAATTTGCAGCTATTTAAATGATGCCAATTAACAGTATTCGAAATTTTCAATCTTGACTATCTTCAACACTATAATAGATAGAGATGTCATTCCGACTTCTGCTGGGGGGTTGTGGACCATTGCGCACCTAATGAATTAAAAATAAAAGTTATAGCAATTTTAGTTATGCCAAATAGCACCAATCGAAATTTTAAATCTTGATTAACTTCAAAGCTATAATAGATAGAGATGCCATTCCAACTTCTACTACTGTGTCATGGAATAGTTGTACATTGCCAAACCAATATGCCTTGAAGACACACACAATGCTTTGCTATGCAGCAAATCATATTTCCTAGTATAGTATTTGTCTTGCCTAATGCCTTATAATATAGTACCCACATTAGCTGAATTAAGTAGCTGAACTTAGGTATCATGTTTGCTTTGTATGTATGGCAATTTAATAGGTAATTTATGTGTGATATTTATCTTGTTTGTTTGACAAATAGGTCAGTATTGACTTGTATTTGAATGCCAATAATTTTTTTACTTACTTACCTATCTAACAATGACAACAAAGTTGAATACAGCAAAAACACCAGGATTCAAGAATTACCGAAAGCTAGCATCAATATTCATCGTCCAATCCCAATGTGATTGTGATTAGGAGATATGCATATTAAGTTCCCGCCCCAACTGATTACCTGATTGCCTAGTCTCGCTAGGGGAGATATTTCAAGATACGGGTCGTTACCTGTGGGGACAAGCGGGATATTACTAATATTTTGCAAATACAGAATACTTATTAAAGGCATGTGGAAGTTTTTCTTATGAATGGCTTGGGAAGTACTAGAAGAATATCAGTTTGGCATTTGTGAACTTAAATTTCTAAAAAAAAAAGCTAATATTCTTGGAAATGAGCATATGGCCTGTCTGTGACAGTGATGCGACCCGCACATCCCCCGTGATTGTCAGGCGTCAAACCCGTGCTTTGTGGCGGGAAATTAATATGCATGCTGCATTTCACTCCCCAAACATTCAATCACCCATAAAAGTGGGATAATGGTGACTGTGATGTTTCTCAGCGATTGCTTATGACAGGTGACATCTAATCTTAATTTTGAGATTGGTTTGAGGTTTTAGCGTTTTGCTGCATCAATATTCCTGAAATGTTTGGATGAACACACAAATAAAGACCAGCAAACCTGCCATGTGATGGTGATGTCATGCGTTGCTATAACATATCTGTCAGGGTACCCCCCCCCCCGTGGGGGGGGGGTATCGGTAGCAATCTGCAGCCTACGACAATTAAATGTTTGCATAATGGTACTTAAAATCGTGTTAAGAAAAATTGTTTTGGTAACATGGTTTTGGCTTAAATACTAATGACTTTCATTCTTTTCTGATATGCCTAAATGCACATTTACTCAATATTAAAAAATTACTCAAAATTGTTGACAGTATTTTCTCAAATGTCACAAACCTGAAACATTACACCGAGACATTGACTCAGGGTTGGCAGTGAAATAGAGCTTATTTGTTTGTAGACTTTCAAAGTGAGGAGAAGGTGTCATCATGGAGTTTGTTTTACATTTCTGGTGCTGGATGTCCATTGTTGCAGTCCTTGTTCGGATTTCCCTTGGTTTGTACAGGTGGTCTAGCTGCAACTGTTTATTTTACAATCACTGGGACTGAATATAATGCCCCCAACTTGTTTCCCCTTCAGTTATACACTGGCGGGTGGTTTAACTAGAATAAGCTACCTAGCTAGCAAGGGTACATATTGGTTCAGGGGTAAGTCAAATTTTCCTTATATGAACCTGTACTAGGCCCCTATACAAATTTAGTAATTATGGTTTGTTTGACAGATATTCTTCTTTCATAATGAAGCTCTGTATTTATAAGCAAAACTTAAGGCATTTAGCTAATTCATCATTTGCCACGTTCATACTATTCATTACTATGTGGGTTGTCTTTGCTGAACATTTAGCTTAGACAAGGAGCCGCTGCTCAGAGAGACATGTACGGGTAATAGGCTCCGAAACATGTTCTGAGTAGTTAGATTTATCAATAGAATCATTTCATTATTGTTTTTAGGTAGAGGACCGCTATGGAAATAAGTTAAGCTACGGCTGACTTTTTAGCGTTATCCTTTTATACAAACAGGGCCGGTCATCTTATTTAATGGTTCTCGTGTTTTTCATTTCATAGGTACCGGGAAACCATTTGTATTTTATATTGACATACTTCTGTATTAACCTGATTTGCATAATAAATTTTATCTATCTATCTATCTATTTTAGTATCTATGTTAACCCGCTGAAGACCCATTAATCTATTTGGGCTAATAGTAATACAGCCTATGTCAAAATTTTACAGAGGAACGTGTGCAATATGGACAATAGTACTTCCATATGTATATAGTTTAGACAGGGACAGGTTAGCTTATGGAAAGCAAAGAGTTCGGACTGTAGAATAGAGTATTGACCACCAGGAAGTGGTTCTGGGCAAAAAAGACACAAATTTGTACAATTGCAAATTACAATAGCCTATGGCACGCTTCATAGACATAGCCCCATCTGGCGGGGCCAGTTTTAACAGAAAAAGCCGGCACAAGTTAGTTGTGACACAGGTCACATGACCCTACTGAAGAAGCGTGACAGATGCAGAGATGGGCGCGTCTTTTGAAACTTGTGGTGTAGATTTGTATGGGTTTTCAGTTCTCTGATGTCTATATGTGCAAATTTACTCAAAGAACATACAACTGGATTTCTGCTGTAAGATATTTTAGCCATCACGTTTTCACGTGTGCAGGAAAGCGGATTTTGATTCAACCCATTAGTGCAGGTAATTAGAACCCGCCATTCGCGCCAAGCCAATGGCAATGGAATTTATGTCAAGCGTAGGCCTAATGCTTCCGGACAAGAAAATCTCCCCAGTAAAATTTGCCTTTTTTCATGCATTCACAACAATTTCTACAATTATGGTGTCATAGCCTCGCAGCATCGTTTTCAAAACCGTCATTTTCACGTTCAACATGTAAAAGTGTGCTAGCTGAGAGCCTGAAACTGAAATGGAGTTGCCGTCAAAATCTCAGCTCCATCATACATCATTAGTAATGACATTACATGCATAATGTCATGTGAAAATGTGGTGATCATCCTTTTGTCCGAATCTGAACACAGTTGTTAAATGTTGCACACTGGAGTGCACCAGATTCTGTATTTGCAATACAGATATATCAGCACCACCATGTTGTATATAGGCCTACCTTAGGTAGTGGATCGAGCCAAGGACAATGTGGTCAAAAAAAATTGTGACTGTATATATATATTATATCTACCTAGTTACGTAAATTGAATATTTTGTACATGATTTTCGACATTGCAGGTTGAGGTCTCGATAAAGTTTCCTCATGTAAAATCTTTTTTAAGTAGTACAGAAACTGTGGTAAATGGTGAATATTCTTAAATATCTGCAGTTTCGTATCAATAGGAAATCCTTGGAAATTCTTTATCTCTCATTTATCAGACCTCTCTTGGAGTATGGGTCAGTGGTATGGGAGAACTGCACGCTGCAAGAGTCTCAACAACTTGAAAACGTCCAATTGGCAGCAGCCAGAGTTATTACTGGGGCCACTTCTAGGACTAGTCATGATTTAATTTATGAAGAAACAGGATTTGAAACATTATCTCGGCGCCGTGAAAAAAGCAAGCTGATCTTGTTTTACAAGATCATGCACGGTGTAGCTCCCTCATACTTATACAATCTCATTCCTAACCTGGTCAATGAAAGAAACAGGTACAATGTCAGATCTGGTACGAATCTCTGTTTTTCGATCACGAACAAACCGATTTAACACTTCTTTCTTTCCATCGGTTGTATGATTGTGGAATAACTTGCCTACTGATGTGCATAATTCCGAAGACCTTACATCTTTTAAGAAAAAAATAGACCAAGGGAAAAAAGGTGCAAACAAGCTATACTACAGAGGTGACAGAGGGCTTGCTATTTCCCACACACGGTTGCGTATGGGATGCAGCAAGCTAAACTCGGATCTGTTCAAAAAGGGTCTGATAGACTCCCCTCAGTGTGCCTGTGGAAACGGAAGTGAAGATGTTTTTCATTTTTGTTGCGAGTGTCCTTTTTATACAACTTAGAGAAATACACTTCAGAACCAAATTATGTCCTTTGCACCATTTACGGTTTCAACTTTATTATATGGGTCCAAAACATGTACCTCCAAACAAAATGAAATTATTTTTGACGCAGTCCATAACTTTATCCAAACAACAGGCAGACTGGGAGCTGTGACGTAGTTCATACTATGGTCAAAATCTTGAAACCAGAAATGTATCATCTGTGTATAAAGTTAAGCGAAGGAGGACTTCATCTCCCTACCCTCTATCTGTGACGTCTTGTGTCGTTCCACTTATGCTCGTGTGGCGCCGCCACTCTACCTGTCCTCGTCTTGTGGCGTTTTTTTCTTATGGTGAATTGTCTCTGAACCTGTGACACGTAACACCTCTTCTTTAATCTTTTTCATGTGCAAGAGGGATTTATATAGGGCTTTGCCCTGTTTCCCAATTGTATCCTTACAGAAATAAAAATATGTTTAAACCAACTGTGGTAAACAGCAAAATTTAGAAAATAAGAACACACGCAAACATTTTTGACAAATGACTAGATTGACATCCTGCTAAATTTGTAGTAAAGAGCCTATTTGAGCCAATCTGATGCATGTAAAGGATCTATTTGAGTAATAATGCTCAAACAATAGTGAACAGCCAATTTTGCCATATTGTGAATTTGTAAAAGTATTTTGAGATTGAAATGATATACTGAAACTGTAGTGAAGAATTAACCTATTTTGGCCAATCTGAACATGTTTAGTCTTTTTGAGTACATAATGCTCAAACAGTAGCTGATAAACTGATGTATTTACCACATTAACCATTAACTTTTTATAAATGTTTGCCCAAATTCCAGATTATTGTGCTGTTGTAACTTATGCCTATGCTGTTTAACACCTGGTGATATTTGTAGTGAACAGGCATAACACACACTGCTCTATTTTCCAACTTATTAACTATGCCTATATCTATGGTACTATTGACTGTCTGTTTTGAAACCCTTAGCTGTTTCATGAAATGAGCAATAAAAAAAAAAAAGAAAAAAAAAAAAAAGAACAGCAGTATGTATAAGTTCTCAACAAAATACAAAGATTTTTCCATGTCTTGCATCTCACATTGAACAGATCTCACAGCCCAAGCAATATTACATTGTTAGTTTTCAGTCTATAGATGGAGTTCAGTAAAATGGAGCCTGACTCCATTATAAAGTATAGGGGAAATCAACTTTTCAGTGAATTTCAGTAAAATTGGGTCCAGTAAACTAGCTTTCACCCATGTAAGTAGGTGGCCCCATCACAGTGCTGCAGGCTTCCTAAGAAACATAGTGACTGGGGCAATCTCAGCCAGCCCATGATCCCAGGAGACCACTGTATCTCTGGGTAGGAAGGCTCCTGTAATTATGATACCCTCTATCAAGGAAGCTGTATCTCTATATAGCTTCCTTGCCCCTATCAAAAAAGGTGAAGGATGGAGAGCGTTGGCGTGACCACTGAAAACATAACTGTCTCCCAGTCCACAATGACTCCCAGGCAGTGACTGTTTTAAGATTTTAGCTTTATGGATTTCAAAGCCACAGAACTGGAGTGTGGAATTTTCTTCTCCCCACCCCTTGTGATAAAGGAACAAGATAGTTATGTTTTTTATGTAGTTCTATCCCATTGGATCGTGATATGTATTCGTACATGGGTGTAATGTTTATTTCTTCATGTACACTCATCCAACCCTCTCTGGAGTGAGCACCTTCCTACAGTGGGCAATTTTCACCAGTTCTGAGGGTGCTCAGAGATAGGTTTCACTGTATAAGTGAACCTTGGAATTGTGTGTATATCTGAGTCTTAACGTTTAGTAATTTTTTTTATGATACTGAATTGTTAAAATACAAAATGCCTCTTATTAGCCAGATTTTAAATGCCACAGGTTTATATGCTTGATCAGATGCACCATACTGCATGTATGTACCAGAAGCATCCACTGAAGTCAATGGAAATATGTAAAATTTGACTATGCTAAATTAAATGTTGTATGTATTCTAGGCAGAGGTGTCAACATCCATCCATTCATTGGTTGGTTGCATAGGTGTGTCTCATGACCAATCAGTGGCTTGTTTCCAGCAATGAGGCAGGCCTGGTCCTTTAGGGGTGGGATCAAGTTTATCAGTATTAAATTGAGATACAAACAGAAATTTGTGTAATCTTCAGCCTGTATTGATGGTTATGGATGTGTCAAGATGTTGCGTTGCTCGGTGCTCTGCAAAGTGTAGAAAAGTTAGTTTACTTTTCTAGTCCACACAACTGGGGGGCTGATGGTTCTCTTTGTTTGACAAGGTGGGTACGCATATCTGGGGGAACCGTATGTCTTCAAGGATACAGCAGCCCAGAGAGTTAACATGTTTACAAAATTAGTTGTGATTTTGGCCACTTGGAGGCAGCACCGCTAGTCTGAAAGCCTGTGATGGTCAGGTGGTTAGTCCTAAAATTCAGATGGCTTCTCAGAACAGGATATTGTGTTTGCATTGACCCTCCTTCTTGACAGTATCATGTAGCTAATTGCAAAAGCTTGGTCTAAGATACATCCAGATGGCGCTATAGGTCAGCTGTACAGAAAATAAGAATAAATACAATGAACGGGGCCATGTTGATTATGGCATTCATGCATACCAGCCTCCACTGAACTGTTCTTTTATAGGAATAGGGATTGGGTACAGTTTGTATGTGCCTTTCCCATTTCGGCATGGTGATTGATGCCAAGTGCCCTGGTTCGAAACTGGTCCTTTCCATGGTCACCAAGCATGTATACATATATTTATATGAGTTAAAAAAAATAGTAAAATTATTTTTTTTTAAACTTTACGGTTTTGTAAACTAATAGGTTACATGAGAGAGGTCAATTCTGGCCTGTATGTCATTCAATAATGTGTTACTTACGAGATACTGTAGTGCGTACATACATTAAAAAAAGCTGCTTTACAGCACCATTCACCACACATGGAGTCGCCAAAATAATTCTACGTTTGGATTCACAGCCCTGCTGGTGAACAGTTCATAAACCTGTCTTGCCACCAAGGGAACACCATATTGTAGTTGGCCCATCCTGAGGGTGAAATTTTTTCTTCACGTGGCAAAGAAGATGGATGATATGGTTGCAGCTTTGAATTAAGCACATTTCTGAAAGGAGAGGATGTTCCACAGTCCAATATGAAGTGCATTTATCTTCTACACGTGACTGTTCAAAATAGCTACAGTTTCTGCTCCATCACTGAATGCAATTATAATGACCAGTTTCAATTTTTAAATCATGGGAACGGACTCGTAATTTCATCAAAGTTTTTGTGCCACAAGGGGCTATTTTAGATTTAGGTAAGCTTCCCGTACAAAAGTAGTTTTACATTTACAACGAGTTCTCAGTTTATTAGGGTCAATGGGGATTGCAATGGAAAATTAAGTTTTCGACTTCTACTCCGAAACCCTATGTAAAGCCAAGTTTGATGTAAATCACCAGATTTACATCAAACTTGGCAAAGATGTAGTATCATGTACCTTGTGTGTGTTTCTACCGATTTTGTTCAAATGATCAAGTCCAAGTGATTTTTCATTTTTTTAACGTTTTTGTTCATTTTTTGGCAAAATCTTGAAAAAATCTTCTCCCAAGCTGCTTTGTCCATTGCTTTGACATTGCATAGGAACATTTCTGGTGACCCCCAGACCATAATTTATTCAACTTGTGGTGCTGCAATTTTTTAGTGATAAACTCGATTGCTTTAACGAGGATCAGGCAATAGCGATTTTTTCTACCTTTTTAGGATTTTTTGGTGTATTTTCGCTGTGTTGACTTCTTGTCCCAAACTGTCTTGTCAGATTTTGCTGAAAATTGGTGTAAAGGTAGTTTGTGGAAGTGTCAAACAGCATTATTGGCTAGGTGGTGATAGTCTTTATTGTAGTGTTTTTAACAACATTTTCAGTTTAGATACTTGTCCCTCAAACCATCACTCAGATTATTCTGAAGCTTGGTGCAAATGTAGCTTGAGGGAAGGTTAAAGATGTTCACTAGGTGTTGATAATCTGGATCCCTGATTTTTAAGGAAATTTTAAATTTGAGAACTTAATCAGTTTAGTGCATACATTCTCATTGATTACTGTACAAGTCAATGGGAATTGCAATGGAAATTCACTTTTTCCACTTCTTATCCAAAACTGTCAGCCATATCTCTACCAAATTCGGTCAGATGGTCCTTGTGCAGTAATTTTTTTAAAAAGTTATTGTTCATATTTGTTCATGTCAAACTGTACAGCAGTATTAAATAGACACCCCCTTCTTAAACATACAGTGGCAAGCACTTTCAGCAAGCAGAATGCTTTAATGAAGTTATTGATGCAATGCAAATGTGTGACCATGCAGCTCAAATCATTGAGTGATATCAAAATGTACAAATATGGAGAAACAAGGTTGTCAAATTAATATGCCAGACAAAGAGGCAGTTTTACAGCAAAATTGTCCAAAAAAATGTGAAAAATCCCAGTGTTCTATGGAAATATCTGAAATGTCTTGTTGGGAAGAATATTAACACTGTTCCATCGACGCCAAATATTGGAAATGACATAATCACAGATAGGGAATTTATTGTAGACCAATTCGATAAACATTTCACGTCAGTTGCTGAAAATTTGCTCCCAAAAGGTACTATAGTGATATATCTAACACCAGACTACAGAAAGTGAAGGAATATATCGAGGACAGAATCCTTCAAGATTTGTATTTCAGCATTCCAAGAATGAAAGTAGATGATGTGGTGGAACTACCCTGTAACCTTAATCCAAAGAAGTCAAGAGGTACTTATGAGCTTGACTTAAAATTTCTGCAAATGGCATCTGTCTGTGAAATGCAAACGGCTTCAGATGTTCCAAAACTTACAAATTTTCGGTAGATCTCCCAAAATTTGTCTCCCAATCTCCCGAATCTTGAAAAAAAAATCCCAAATTATCAATTTTTCTGTTAAAAAAAAAATTGACATTTTGCATAAATTGTTTGTGTTGTGACAGTGTTTTTGTGTATGCTGCTGACTGTGGTTAACAGCATTTTAAATGTGTTTTTTTTGTATTCCCTTTCTTACAGCTGATTTTTGGAATTTTAAACCACCAGAATGCAACATTTTAACTGCATATTTACAAAAATGTGTGGCGTCGGGAGGGGGCACACTGCCCTCCCGAGGCCTCCCCCCATGGACTGCACAGTCTCCTGATTGAACTGCTGAAAAGTCAGGAATACATCCTGAATTTGGAGAAAATAACTTGGAACCTCTGCCACTAACTACCCATTCAACCTGAGTATTGATAGTGTATGTAATACATTTCCAAGTTCATGGAAGATGGCCAAAGCTACGCCAATTCACAAAGATGGAACAACTATGGATGTTAACAACTACATGTATTTTTTTAAGGCCATCTGTTATTCACAGAACCATGACAAATAAGTGGAGGGCCACAGTGATATAATCATTATTATTATTATCATCATCATCATCATCATCATCATTAGGTCCATGTTGTGTGTGCACCGTCCAAAGTACTTGAAAGACACATTCACTCCAGTTTTTACCTCTTTCCTACTAAGTACAACCTTCTCTGTTCATGTCAGTCAGGATTCAGGAAATGCTATTCCTGTGAAGCAGGTCTCGATAAATTACTGGAAACGTGGCTAAAGCACTTGATGATAGTCACCTAGTAGGATCAGTCATGTTGGATCTGCAGAAAGCGTTTAACTTAGTTGACCATGACCATATGGGGCAACTGTAATAGGGCTTTGTTGAAGAAAGTGCAACGGCTGCATGAAGTAGCTGTATACCTGGTCACAGGCACAAACTGCTTTGTTAGTTACAAGGACTTGATTCACAAACCAAACTGGAAGACTTTGGAAGAACAGATTACATTGAAAAAGGCAGGGCTTTTATGTAAATTATAGAATGATATGGCGTCACCATATGAAGTATATGTTTGTACATGTGAAGGATATCCAAGCTGTGAATTTACAGTCAGCCACTGATGACCAGCTTCGCAATAACAGACCTACACTGTAGGACAGACTTTATGCAAAGAACAATATATTACAGTGGTGCAGCCGTATGGAATACTTTAATACCAAAGGAACTACGATGTTCTCCTTCCTTATGTATGTGCAAGAGACACTGCACAAAACGTTTTCTTGAATTGCATAAAAAAACTGAAAGCCATAATCCGTGTATTTAACCCCTTAACCACCAAACCTAGGATAGTCCCACACGCCGAAAGAAAATCGGGGAAAAAAAACATGTTTTTGAAAATTCAGTAATACACTTTAACTTCCTTGATGCCAGGAATAATATTTGTAAACATTTTGTGTATTTTCAAGGCATTGTGGGCCTCTCCTAGCCATTGTGTACAATGTTCAGTTTCTCAACTTTCTGCATCCCTCTCGCGTGGTTTCTCTGACCTTATAACCTCTTAAGTACAGACAACAACAGATCATGTGACCAGTCATGAATAAAATCCACTCCAGCTGATAGCGACCTTTGGTGTACGTCACAAAAACTATTGCACTGCATTGGTAATGCCATGTTTGGATATATATGTATTTACCAAACTGGTCTACTAAAGTTATAATGTACATAAATTTACCCATAATAACAAATTTGAACAATTGCAGAACTGCTGTATGAATATAATAATCACATTTTATAGTTGAGTGATCATCAGACACCAAGCTGGTAGGTTTGTGTACACAAAAACGTCACATACTTTCATTTTCGGGTCGCCAAAGGGCCTGTACTGGTCAATATAAAAACGCTGGAAAAATCCGGCAATAAGGTGTGGGTGACTATAAAAGTGCCAGATATTTCCGGCCCCCCACCCCCCAGGCTAGTAAGGGGTTAACACAGTACTCATCTTATATACATGTGAGATTTTTGCTTACATCTGATCCTTGACTGAACATGCTGTAAAATTTAGAGGGCCTCCGGGAGGACTAGTGTGTCTCACACACTGAGTCTCCCTCTCAAAATAAAGATATATATGTATATATATATATATATATATATATATATATATATATTATACAGATATTGGATGGCAGGGAGTCCAATATGAAGTTTACGGGACGATGAAACGTTATATTGGGTGAGGCGAAGCCGAACCCAATATAGCGTTTCAGAGTCCCGTAAACTTCATATTGGACGCCCTGCCATCCAACATCTGTTATATTCTGCAATTTGTATGATTTTCCTTGTATAAATACAGAAGTCTGAAACACTCTATAGTTAAATCACAAAATTTATTTCCCATTGAAATTTTACACATTTTGCCTGAAGCTAAAGAAAAGCCCCAGTGAACGTCATTTGCGTTATGACGTCACGCGCGCACGGGAATTCCCTCGAGCTGTCCAATATAACGATCCAATATAACATTTACAGGGCAGGCACATGGTACAAATAGAGACAGCTGATTGGCTACCAATAGACTAATGCATAATATATATATATATATATATATATATATATATATATATATATAGGCAAAATCTTAAAAATATTTGCTGAAACCTCCTGGCTGACTTCTGTAGACCCCTAGACCTCAATTTTGTCAACAGGTTGCACAATAATGTCTTCTTTTTTTTTTCCATGAATTTTTGTGTGTTTTTGCTATTTTCAAGTTGTCCAGAACCATGTCTCAGATTATACTGACTGTTGGAAGAAATGTTCATTGTGGAAGGGTCAAACAAGGGTGTTCACTAGGTAGCATCGCCTGGAGATCTTTTTGTACCAGTTCTCTTTTCTGAGAATAGAAGTCCAATCATCAAAATACATAAAAATTCACAGTAAGCTAAAACAAAATGACCAGTACGTGTTTTGACAGGCCCATGTTCCTTTACTAGCTTGACCAGTTTCAGATATCTTCATCCTGTTCAAGAACCAAAGTTTGTGGGGAATAACTGTTTACAAATGCTCTGGCATCCAGAATATGTACATGTACTACGGCGTAGCTATGACTTGATTAGCTAATATGCACACATACTCTTGTTGAAATCAACCCTTGGCCCTAATTTTAATTACATCTGTAAATTCCTGTAGATTCCCATCCAATACTGTCATAAGGAATGGCTGTGTTTTTTTTTTTTTTCATAAATGGAAGATAAGTTAACTGGTCATGATGTTGGCGCAAATTGCTTGCTCTACCGCTACCTGGTGAAGAACAGTGGAGGGGTGGGGGAGGGAGGGGGGGTTGCTGTTCAGATCCCTATTTATTTTGTAGCATTATGAAATTCTTTTGGGACACTAATGTGTTGACAAAGTGTGGCTTTAACATGGGGAAGTGACCTGATCAAGACATTACAAGTTTAGCATATATGTACGACTTGAGCAAGAAATCTTGGTGCAGTTTCCAATGATTTTGGGGCCAAATGGATCTATGGGGTGGAGTTGGTGTATGCAGTACTTTTCCCTTGTGAGACTGACCTCTCTGCCATGTGCTAATCTCGGTGGTGTTTGGACGTATTCAAAGATGTGGACTTCTAGAGTGA